>JAJJMB010005785.1:3373008-3428765 GCA_023531105.1 Papaver atlanticum | reverse complement strand
TGATAGATAAGTTCAAGTCTCCACATACCTTTTTGTCGATGAAGTTCAATCTGTTCCTTGAGTAGTTCTTCGTCTTTGTATGATGATCGCCATGGAGTTTAGAGCTCAACTAAACTTACTATCCTAGTCCGAGACTTAGCTATAAGTAGACTAGAAATCAAGACTTATAGTTTTGGCAACTAAACTTGACAAACAAGCTTGAGATAGCAACGCTTGCGAGTTCGAACGAGCAGTGCTCTAACTATCTCCCCTTTTGTCAATTTTAGTGACAAAACTATCAATACATATGGAATACAAAATAAATAAACTTTGCAGCTTCTCATCCACATGCTTGATCTCCTTGGTTCTTCAATATTACTCGAAATCTTTGTCACTTCCAAGTACTCCAATGATTCCAAAGATATTCAATTCAGCATCACCGTTGTTGAAGATCCGTAGCCATAACAATGAGAAAACAATAACTCTCAATCATTGTTACACAATGTCATAGTATTATTACACAACATCAAAGTTCAATTGTATCACAACTTCGACAACAATACTATGGTGATATGTATCACTCCCCCTTAGTCAATACTCCATCTTACATGGAAACCACTCCCCCTTACATAATGATCCGAAAACCATATGTATTTATAGTGTGAACTACACATTAATTCTCCCCCTTTTTGTCAATAAAATTGGCAAAGGTATGAAAACTAGTTGGATCCTAGTGAAATTTCCATGGAGACACTTCATGACCAAAAGAAAGTACATACCAACTTTTTAGATGCAATCATATAGCCGAAACTAAATGCATTCATCAAGGAGTTTATAAAGATACAAGATAACCCCTATAATATTCCACAGCCGCACTCCCCACAAAGATTTGGCAATTAAGCACAAGTTCAATTAAGAACTCTCCTCCATAAAATGTCATTCCCGAAAGAACAACAAGAGCGACCTTACTTTCACAAGAAAAGAAGGATTTCTTTGGACATTAACAAATTACATAGGAATATGAATTTGTATCCAAAAACTCAATTAAATTAACCACAAGAGAACCCATGATTAATTTAATCAAAAAATGCTCACATAAGAGAACTTACAGAGCCGCACAATATTTAACATAAGAATATGGATCAGGGAAGATCAATACTACGGAATAAACAAAGATTCATTAGATTCGTAATCACCATTTGCACAATGACATATAATAGACTTAATCTTTGTAAACAAAAGCTCATCCTATCTTCCATCAATATTTGCATAATGACATAATAGGCTTATCTTTTGTTTGTCAAAAGTTCATTCAATCTTTTATCAATACTTGCATATCGACATATGAAAGACTTAACTTTTGACCATGTATGGAACAATCACAGTTCACGGACGCAAACACACATATCACATAACAAGTTGCAATATATAAAACCATAAAGATTAATACTGCAAAATCATCTTCCAAATCAACTTTAGAATTTAAACAAATAAATCTAAAAACATTGCAAGATGAAAATCGTTGGAAATAGCTATGTGAAATCACAAAAACGGCTATTCCAAACCCTAGTCATCCTTCTTAGAAACACAAGAATAAATTCTCATAAGAAGTTTCCTAGACAAAATCAAACCAACTCTTAGAGAACATAATTCGAAAAACATTAAACATGGACAGCAACCAAGGATTGAACATGAACGAGCTCATCAGTTGCTTTCTTCAGTTCGTTTTTCAGAAATTCAAGATTCCTTGTTGCAATTCCAAGTTGTTCACGTACGACCTCAAAATCTCGAAGAAGATTTCCTACCAGTTTTGATGACATCTGAACTGGTAGTTTGTTTTCATGATCAACAACATGATAGCAGGTTATGAAAACAGGGTTTTCGTGAAACTCGATAGTCTTACCCTTCTCAACTTTGTCTTCCTTGTTGCATCCATTCATTGTGTACACAAAAATTCAGGTGAACTTTTTGACATTTCGGAACGTGTATGTATCAAGGAAGAGTATGATACATACATATATATATGTATCATAGGAAACCCTAGGGAAACTCGTATATGTTCCGTGTGGGTCAGGTGAACGTGCACTTGTGGTTACAAACTTGGTGTACGTCCAAGAGAGTAATGGAGGCAAATTTAGAAGAGGTCTTGAAGAACTCAAGGATCCATTCTAAACATATTGATGACATTCTTAGTTCAAAAGAACATAAGATAATCATTGATGAACAACAACTGTTTTGAACAAGGAAAGGCAATCAAACAAGGAATTATTCTCAAGAGCGGATGATCAATCAACATTACATCATGTAAAGTACTAGAGCGAGGCTCAACAGTTTTATGATCATGATTATGCAAAGAAAAAGAAAAGGAACAGAAAACAACGACTACTTTCTCAAGACAAAAAAATCTTCCTGAGAAAATATGAGCATCCTTCCATATTAAAAGAAGGATGCTATATTGAGTAGTCAAGCTGTATTTTGATGAGCATTTTGCTCATCAAGAATATTGACTTCCCCTCTCTTTCCTTCATGAATATTTTCAGAGAAATCACTAGGATTAGTTGAAAGAGATTTAAATAGAGTAGCGCAAGGGATACCTGAAATTGCTGCTTTCCTTTCCTTCTTAATACTCCGTTTGAGTCTGTTTATGCTGGTCTTGAGCTCCGAGACTCGATTATTGATATGAATGAAGTCTGGAGTAGACACTTTGGATTCAAGGCCTTCTTCAGAGAGAGTAACGGAACTTGAACTTTTTTCCTTTCTCCTATGCCTTTTTTTTTTCTCTTCTCAGAGTAATTTAAAGAGTCAGTTGCCCATCTGACGTTTTTCCTTCTACAATTGTAGGCATTTTTAGTCTCAAAATCATAATCAAGAAATGGCTCATTACAGCCTTTCTTTTGATTGCAGACAATACCTTTTACACCCGCAAGATGGGAGACAGGTTTAATAACTTCTTTAGACATCCACGCAAGAATGTTATGAAGTTTTTCATTCCTCAGTCGAAAACGGCATCTCCGTTCAAGAAGTCCTTTATTTCCGCAATAATAACAGTTAAAGGAATTGTTCTTGACTGTTCTCATGCGAGTTGATTTCGAAGGTGCACAATCCTTGTTCCTAGGAACGTCAGCTGCTGGAAAAGGTTTTTCACATGAAGAGTTTTCATTAGCACTAAAAAAAAAAAGATCTTACTAGTACTTGGAGTGTCTATTCCTTTATAGCCCAGACCACGTGTATTACGATGTTCTTTACATGCTCCAATCATAGAAGATAATTTTGTAGAGCTAGAATTGAATTTTTTCAGATTCTCTTCCAGTGATTTTACCTTATCAAGGGTAGCAGCGAGATCAGTCTCCAAATTTTTTTCTCTGGCGAGAAGACTGAGTTCTCTGTCATTAAAACATTTTTGTTGAGATTCATATCTTGCTTCAGATTCTTCAAGTCTTTCTTTCAACACAAAGAGATTTCGAAGAAGATTATCACATTCGGACCTTTTTGAGCGTGCATCTTCTTCTCGATCTTTAACGGTAGATTGTAAGAGTTTATACCCACAATCATAACCTTTAAAGAGTTTTCTCAGCTTTCTGTTTTCTTGACAAAGAGGTGCCAAATATTTACTCAAGCAAGTTGTTGACCTTTTTTCTTTCAAAGCATGGTCAAAGAGCTTGATATATTGAGAGACTTCCTCATCAATACTTTGTCATTCTTCTGAATCATTCTCATCTGAAAGATCATCCAACTGTTCATCAAGAGAGTTTTCCCAGTTGAAGGCAGATTCAATCAAAGGAACAGAACCAAGAGATTTCTTAGATATTTCCGGATTTTGAAACACATCAGAGTAGCTCTGAACTGGTGTTACATTATCAGAGATATTACCGCAATCCATAGAGTTAGATCGCTACAAACACAGACTTATAAGGTCTTTAATGTGTTTGCCTGCTCTGATACCAATTGAAAAAAGTGGGGATACAACAACCTCACCCAATATTTCGCTTAGCAATCTGTATGGACTAACTCCAATATACTTTTAAGAGAATCAACTAGACAGTCAGACTCAATCTTAATAAAAAATATATCAAAGAGTTATATCTCAATTTCTCAATTCAATCCTCACTTGAACAAATTGAAATTTGCGAGCCTGATTGAATACAAGAGAAATAACTTGAACGGTACCAAAGACCAATGTTCAAGGATCAATCAATTTCAATCAACAATCAAAGGTTGGACTTACCATTTGATCGATTCAACGCACAACCTGTGATATTTCCATTATATAACAAAATATAATGCGGAAAAGAACTAACATAGACACCAGAAGTTTTGTTCACGAGGAAACCGCAAATGCAGAAAAACCCCGAGACCTAGTCCAAATTGAACACACTGTATTAAGCCACTACAGACACTAGTCTACTACAAACTAACTTCGGTCTGGACTGTAGTTGAACCCCAATCAATCTCACACTGATCCAAGGTACAGTTGCGCTCCTTACGTCTCTGATCCCAGCAGGATACTACGCACTTGATTCCCTTAACTGATCTCACCCACAACTAAGAGTTGCTACGACCCAAAGTCGAAGACTTTAATAAACAAATCTGTCTCACACAGAAAAGTCTACGGGAATAGATAAATATGTCTCCCACAGAATTACCTACGAGTTTTGTTCCGTCTTTTGATAAATCAAGGTGAACAGGAACCAATCGATAACCCGGGCTTATATTCCCGAAGAACAACCTAGAATTATCAATCACCTCACAATAATCTTAATCGACTAGCGAAACAAGATATTGCGGAATCACAAACGATGAGACGAAGATGTTTATGACTACTTTTCTATCTTGCCTATCGGAGAAAATAATCTCAAGCCAATCTTACGGTTGTACTCAAATACGATAGAAACTGCAAGATCAGATCACGCAACTACAAAGAAAATAGTTGGGTCTGGCTTCACAATCCCAATGAAGTCTTCAAGTCGTTAACCTACAGGGTCTCGATAGAAACCTAAGGTTAAAGGAGAATCGACTCTAGCTTATACAAGTAGTATCACACAGGAGGTGTGGGGATTAGGTTTCCCAGTTGCTAGAGTTCTCCTTTATATAGTCTCCAAACCAGGGTTTGCAATCTAAGTTACCTTGGTAACAAAGCATTCAATATTTACCGTTAGATGAAAACCTGATTAGATTCAAGCTAATATCTTTCAACCGTTGGATCGAACTTAGCTTGTCATACGCAAATGAAATGCATGTTCATTTAGGTTTGGGTAACCGTACCTATACGTGTACACCTAGTTGGTTTAACAATAGTTAACCAATGGTTAGCCATATGAGCACTTTCATATCAACCTTATTCATCTTCACCATAACTAGTTCAAATGACTCAAAAGAACTAGTTAGAGAGTTGTTCAATTGCTTAGATCTCATATAAGTATACAAGACACAATCGAAGCAAAAACGATTTTGATTCACTCGAATCGATTCATGAACATTATAGCCACGGTTTGCAAATATGCATTCCTTAATTTATAAAAGTCTTAGTTCACGAATAAACCGTTTTTAGAAAATAACCCACTTAAGTACGCATACCGGTACGCATACTTAAGTACCCGGATTGAGCTTGTTTTCAGTTCACAAACTCTAGAAGAAATTCACGGGATGTGAACTTCCGACAGTACGCATACAGGTACGCGGACTTAGCTCCGGTCATCCTAAACCAGTAAAGCACGCATACTTTGCTTCAAGGATTTTGGACTTACACAAGTATGAGTTCACATACAATGTTTATATCCATTCAAGGTTATATATTCTAAACTCTCATTTCAATCATTGAAACATTCTTAGAGGATGTTATATAGTTGTTATTCACAAACTATTTTTCATCAAAGCGATTTTCAAGAGATTGAAATGTTCAACATGACTTTCGTCATGAGTAAAGATGAACTTGGCCAAAGCGAAAGCTTACCAACACATATTTCGAGAAATAGATAAGCGAGATAAACTCGGCTCGAAATAGCAAATGTGTATAATCGAAGTCTATATAGCAATACGACTTTTGTCTCAAGATAGGAGATAGAGTAGATAGACTTTTGAGTGATAGATAAGTTCAAGTCTCCACATACCTTTTTGTCGATGAAGTTCCACCTGTTCCTTGAGTAGTTCTTCGTTTTTGTATGATAAACGTCGTGGAGTCTAAAGCTCAACTACACTTACTATCCTAGTACGAGACTTAGCTATAAGAAGACTAGAAATCAAGACTTAAAGTTTTGGCAACTAAACTTAACAAACAAGCCTGAGATAGCAACGCTTGCGAGTTCGACCGAGCAGTGCTCTAACAATACTAAAACTAAGCATAAGAAGTAGAAGCAGTAACTGCTAAAAGAGACATACATGGAAAAACGTGTGAATATGTGCAGACGATTCCTTCCGAACCTTCTGCGCAAGGATCTGAGCCGACCCAATTGGGGGAATGTTCTGCCACTGAATCTTGAAGGACCTCGGAACTACAAATATAGTAAGACAAGCAATATGAATGTGAGTACAACATAATGGAAAAAACAGTTCTTTACACGTGCACATTTTATCAAAAATTCCGATGCAACACAGAAATTACACACTGAGAATATGAAAAAAAAAAAAAGAATCATAGAAATTGCAGTACATATACACATGTACCGAAGAAAATAAAAATCGTAAGCCTAGTAGATATTAATATGAACTGAGTAAAAATCTAGTAAATATCGATATGTACTTAGTGAAAACCTAGTAGATATCACAGTACATATACACATGTAATGAGAAAAACATATTATGAACTCAATTGACAAAACAAAAGATATACTTTATATCATATACAATTATAACTGAATCATGACGGGGTGACCAGGAACATACCGTATTATGTTTAGAAAAATTAGCAACTGAAGCTGATTTTAATCCTGTATCCATATCCTGCTTCACTTGATAAATATTTTAAGAGCCACAATTAGTAATCACTCAATAAAGCTTAAAAGTAAACATCTAAAGTAACAAAAAGAATGTAACATTAACTGATGCACGTTCAAATAGTAGACCCAATGTCTCCGGAAAGCTGACCTTTCAGACCCATGGTAGATAATTGACTGAAATAAAATTCGTTGAATCAAGTCTCCACATATTCCGGAAGTCGACTAAAAATAAGCATAAGAAATAAAAGTAGTAACTGCTGAAAGAGACATACATGGAAAAAACGCACGTGAATCTGTGCAGACAAGAAAATGGCATATAAATGTTCAAATTTAAAATATAAAAATCAAGCACCTGTGGTTACATTTGTTGATGCTTCAACGGACACAAAATAGTATGCAATTCCTAATTCCTTTTATCATAATAATTTGGTTCAGTTCAACTAACTTAGAAGTTCACTGTACACGGGACATCAGAATATCCACTCAATCCATTAACAGTACATCAAAATATCCACTCAAATTATATGTATTACCAAAACTCAAACCCAAATCAGAAACTAGTTTGAATCTTAATTAGTTGAGCTTAACCAATATTATGAGATCAATTTGAAAAAAAGAAGACAAAGAACAAAGAACAAAGAACAAGATGTATAGAAACAATAACTTATCTCGTATGTGTATTAAACGTGAATTAACCTATGTTAGTAATTGTTCTTAGAACTTCACCCTCATGCCACCATTAATGGAGTTCATAATTTAGAAATTTTTTTTTTGAAACAACAAATTTTTTCATTAGATAGCAATTAACTGAAGATCACCTCAAAATTTTTGTAAACAATCATTTGGATGCTCCTATTAAAATTAATTATCAGATCTATGTATCTACATATGAATCAAAAGAAAAAACCAAATCTTGGTCAAAAATCAGAAATAATTTACTTTTGAAAAATTATAATTATACATACATATATGACGACATGTTGTTTACGAATCTAAAATCAATTGTGAGATCAGAAACGCACATAGAGATCGATCACATACCTTAAAAACTCCATGGCTGGAGCTCTCTTCGACACAAAAATTCAAAGACAGTGAAATGAATTTGGTTAAGGCTATTATCAATACAGAGGTGTAACTTTGGAATTTATTATGAAGTCCCACACGTGTGGTGGACGTATGATTAATTTTGTTAGTCCAAAATCATGAAAATGGACGAGCGATTAAAACAGTTGTATGGGTGGACCACCCATTAAATGGGTATTCAAAAACTGGATTAACTAGTAATTCCTAGGCTGTAAAATGCGCACATAACACTAAATACTATCCCTGGTTATTCCAGTTGAGGACTTGTGGTCCTTGTAACCCATGGCTGCTAACGGGGTATCAGTTTACCGAGGAAGGTGCCAAACTCATATAAGGCAAATTAGAAAGTCATCTGTCCTATATGAATTTTGGTACTCTCCTCGCTAATCTGGCACCCCTACTAGCAAAACCCAATTAACAATGTTGCTTGCAAATGTCGAATGTTTCACCCCACATTTCCGAGAATCCATACCAATATAATAGGGCGTGGTGGTATGTATAGTTGCGTGTACTAGTAGCGATTAAGTCATTTAGGTCATATTAAGTTACCCTGCATTTACTAATCTAATTTTATTTTAAAAAAAAAAGAAGAAAAAAAAAGTTCAGTATTCACTTCCTCCTCCCCCTCCTCGAACCTTAAACAATTTAATCGCCGTGGATTCCCAAAAATGTAGTTAGATTTAAACTAGTTTTTTTTTATCATCCCATGCTCTTGGGGAAGGTTTTAGATTAATTAATTTAGTAGGAATCTAAAAAATTAGATAATTTATGTACTCTCAATATTGGGTTCGACAATGGAAAATAACTGTAAGCGAATATGGGTTTGGCCACGAACTTTTCGACTTACCAAAATCTCAAAGTTGTTATCTATAATACAAAGTTTTTGAGCTTGGACGGTCGGATAACATTTTGAGAGACAAATGTTGGATCCGACCATCCCAGTCTCATCCCAGCCAAAGACATCCGACGGATGTAAGATTTGTAACTTTTTTTTTTTGATACTAAGAAGAGATTTATTATGTAATACCCTATATTTTTAGTTACTGTTCCGGGTTGGATTTTAACCGAGTTACTTAGGTTATTGTTTCTTGTTCCTTAGTCTAGGTGGGTTGCTTGAAATAGAAAGTTAGTGTTGAAATAGAATTATCTAATTAGTTTTAATATAATAAATAAAATTAAGAGAAATTGAAAAGATGAATAATGAGTTTTAACCTAAACTAGAGAAAATGAGAAGGAGAGGAAGATGAAGCTAGAGATTTTTTGGAGAAGAAGGATAAAGAAAATTAGTGGGAGTTTGTAGCAATTAAGAGGTAGAATGTTAAACCCCTTTTCTCTTGTGTTTCTTTGTTACACTTTGATTTTAATTTTGTTTATTCTTATATCATTAGGGTTCTGAAATTTATCTATATAATTTTATGCATCTGATTGATGATCAGCCTTTTATTATTAGTAGATAACATAATTTGGTATCACTAGTTAAATTTTAAAATAATCCACCGTAAATTCACCGTTGAATGTTTGTTTGAATTTGGGTGATAGTTTCTGAATTTCTGGACAGTTTCGTTTTGCTGTGGTTTTGATATTCTTAGGCAGTCTTAATGATGTTAAAATGATTTGAGGTCTTAACAAAAGTTGTAGATAAAAATCTTATATTTCATTTTGCTTTGGAAATGCTTGATTTAAAATTAATATGAATTTACTGTGAATATTTTATTAACATGATGTTATCTGTCCAGTTTTGAGGATGATAATATAAAATCATTATCTTTTGATTGAGACGTTAGTTTAATGTGAAATTTGGATATGTTATATATGATGGTGTCAGGAAGTTTCAATAAAATTTTGAGATAAATCGGACAAAGTTATCACCTGAAACACACGATGTGAAATGTATGCAGTTAACTTGTTTGCATAAATGCTTGAAAGAAATTCATGCTATTAAGCCATGGTTGCTTGTGTTGTTTGTGAAAATGATTTATAAAAGGAAATGAGTTCATGTTTTACCGTTATGTGGAACATGTTTCATGCTAACGGCGGGTAATGATCCCCGAGAGTTAAATGGGTAATGATCCCCATGGGAACTTGTGATTCCCGACCATCGATGGCGGCTGTCCGTGCCGGTAAACGATAGGTGGATGTACGAACCAAGGTTTTCGTACCGTGGATGAAATGGGTAATGATCCCCGAGAGCAGATGGGTATGATCCCCATAAGAACTTTTGTTTCTGGCCATCGATGGAGGCTATCCGTGCCGATAAACGATAGGTGGGTATACGAACCAAGTTTTTCGTACCATGAACTCATGGTTTCTCTGTGACTATATTAATACGTGAATAGATGTGTTGAATCATCGATGAATGACTTCTTGATAATTATTTTGGTATTGTAAACTCATGGTTTTTTGGTGACAATATTAATTTGTGAATCGTGTGTTGAAATCTCTATTGAATGATTTGTGGAAACCTTATTGGTTTTATGAACTAAAGCATTGAAATACGAATTGAAGTATTTGTAGGAAATATTAATAGTGTTATGAACTCATGTGTGAAATCTAGATGGATGAATTGCTGAAAATAGTATTGGTGCTATGAACTCATATATTGAAATCTTATTGGATAAATTGTTGACAGTAATATTGGTATTGTGAACTCACGATTGAACGATTGAATTAGATGATTTGTTGAAAATAATACTTGTCTGGTAATCTTGTTGGTTCAATATATGTATCATTGATTGCTCGAAATCATGTTGTATACCCATGTTGTATGTTACTTGACTCATTGATATTTTTATGCATGTTTGAGATTGGAATGCATTCTACATAGCTGTCATCTCACCCCAATTGACATCCTTGCAGATTTCACTGAAGTTGGAAGTGGAAGTTAGAAATGTGTAGCTTAGAGATTTCATTGCGTCCTTATAATTGCTTGACGTGTAATTTGATATCATTGTTTCTTGGAAATATAATTAAAGATGTTTAAATAATGAACTATTTTTTAAAAAAATTCTATTATGCTTGGTGAAATAAATTAAACAATAAAAATAGATATATGCATAAGTCTCTTTCCAACCCGTAGCGCTTCAAGTTCAGATCTCCATATGGGTTTGACCCTGGTACGGAACTCGGGGTGTTACATATTAGATATTGGAATCGGTTACATCATTCATGTCAGCATACAATACTTCCACTTTGAAGTTTGGTGGGTATTGAAACCAACTTCTACTAATCTGAAAATTGCTAGAATGTTTAGCCAGCTTATCAGCTGGTTTATTAAACTTCCTATTGATAGACTTGCAAGTCCATGAAGGATGCTTGCTAAATAAACTAATAATGTCTAGGATCAGAGGCTGCAACTTCCATCTGACCTTCTGGTACTCTCCTCTAGCTGTTGCTACTATATTCTGAGCATCAATCTCAAAACACACATGTTGTAAGTTGAGTTCTTACGCCCATGCTGTAGCCTGCATCAGTCCCTCTACTTCTGCATGTTCTGCATCTAAGTGTCCACATTCATGGATGCATCACAACACATAGAATAAGTAGATATGGCATGAGGTATCCATTTATTCTGTATTGTGTCAACTGAACTATTCATGCGAACAATTCCATGCGTGCTCTTCATAGTTGATCATGTCATGTTGTTTATATGCTGAATATTTCGAATTACTTCTACAACATTTGGTTTCTTTCCATCAAAGACGTATCTGCAATGCTCTTTCCAAATTTCCCATGTAGCATTTGCCATTTTTACAATCCAGTCTCCGTGTATCTTGGTGAATTCATTGGTAAACCAACTAGTGATCCACGTAGCAACACTTGTATCAGGGTTCTCCATGCTTCTTCTAGCTCCAGGGACAGATGTCCATACTGCACGAGCAAATGGACAATCCCATATTATGTGTTTAGTTTCTTCTTCTACCTGATGACACATACTGTAGTATTCGCCTCCAGAATGCATAACCATGCTCATGCGTTCACTTGAAGGGACTATATCATTCATGCATTTCCATAAGAAAGTCTTGATTCTTGGCAAGGTGTCTAAGTTCCAAAGCTTCTTCCATACTACTGCCATATTGGCATCATAGAGCTCAACTGCATTGGTCTTGATATCTATAAGCTTTCTGTAGGCATATTTAACTGTGAACTTTCCATTTTCGTTAGAGTCCATACCATTATATCTGTGTTGTTTGTAGGGATTCTCATACTTAGGATTTTGTTGGCATCATCAGGAGAGAAAAGCTGGTGGATAATGTCGACTTTCCAAGCTCTGGAATCCTCATCAGTAAGATCACTGACAGTGCAGATGTTGTTTTAAAAGTGGTAAATAGAGTTGTCGTTCACTCGGACTCGTAAAGGTTTGATTTAAGAATTAAAAAGAGAAAACACTAAAAACAAAAATATATACAAAAGATGTCACAAGATCAAGAGGTATTGGGACTCAGGATTCCACCAAACTCATAACATAAGGTTCAAATATTAATTCTTTCAACAATTATAGCTCAATAAATAAAGACATGGACTCTTATTTTTGCAAAGACAGATTCTTAAAATATTAGTTGTAAGTCCTAAGCATGGAACATCAAAACATCTAAGCAAGCATGACCCATCAAATGAGATGACAACTAATTACTCAAAATCATAATTCAATTTTAATTAGTGCAAAAGTCATATAAGAATTAAATATAATTACCCATGTATGATATTAGGCTTTCTCCATCGTCCCAGTATTGGGGTTTAGCTCCTCATGGTAAAAACACGCTCAAAATAATAAATCATGGCTCAAAAGGTGTTTTTATTGAAGAAATTATATAACTCAGCGAATCTGCAACGCTGTGTTGGCGTTACAGAGTTCACTGTTACAAGAGGTGTTACTAACTGAAATAAACGTGAGTAATGGACTGTTACAGAACAGTTAAAATATTAAGACACTGTCTGCGACTGTTCTCTGCAGCTTAATGTTCTTCAGCTTAGGGTTCTTGAGAACGACACTTGGTATACGTCGTCTGCAACTCTTCTTCTTCCTCTTCTCTGCTGCTACTGCAGAATCGCTCTGCGGCGATTTTTCTTGCTCTCCAACTACCCCTAACTCCCGATAACTCTTTTACAGGCTCTCATAACCTCTATTTATACACCAGAACTCATATCTAGGGTGAATATCCTCCAAAAAATCTTCTTTCTCCCTCCGGCAAGTCACCGGATTTTCTCCTCTTATTTTCTACGCGTTCTGAGCTGTCCAATTCTCTCATAATCCCCTATATTTGGTAGGATCAACTCGAACAGGGAATAAACTCTTTCCAACTCTCCACGTAACTTCCAAAATCAACACAGGAATCCCAAATATTTCTCTTCTTCCCTGTATTATCGAAATCTTCTTTTTCTTCAACTTTAAGCCAACTTCCATCCATGTTTTATATCCACGAGTAAATACAAATCAAATCCCGTGAAAATCTTCGATAAAAACTCGCCAGAAGTGATGCAGAAAACTCCATTCTTCCCGTAAATACCACCTCCCCTGTTTTCTCGAGATTCCATATATATGTTGTTTTTACTTCGAACTTCAACCAATTACCAACCCTGTTTAGGTAAAAGAAACCAAATCCAGTCCAAATCCGGGTTTAACTCATCGAGAAATTCATCCAAATCAGCTTCAGAAAAGTTCGTAGGTGGAAACTATTTTCCCGCCAAAATTCTTGTTTAAGCTATCAGGAAGAAGATGCCCCTAACTATTCCTGGAGTGCCTTTAGCACTGGGGTGTAAATAGCAGTGACGTGCCCCTTAGTAATTGAGTGCCCCTTATCCAAATGAGGGGTGCCTTTAGTGATTTTCTCCCACGAGCGCAAATACATCTTGTTGAGCCAATTTTTCCACAAATGTTTATTTCTCCAAAAATACCTACAAAGAGATAAAATACCATAATAAGTACAAAAATGGGTACTAATTAAATAGAAAATCGAGATCAAAATAGACATATAAATGCGTCTATCATGCTACTTCAAAATCAGCAATGGATATTGGTGGCTCATGTTTCCCTGTGATCCCGTTATCTTTCCAAGTAATGATCTTCTTTCCATCTCCCAAAATCCAGAAGCTGTATTTTTGAACAAACCTTACTTCCCTTTGTATGCTTTGCCACGCCCATGTCGAGTTCTTCTTTTTTGTGGAGTGCAGAACTGAGGTTATCATGGAAATTCTTCTCTTTCAATGCTTTGGCCCACAACTGATGAGAATTATGGCAGAGCATCCATACAGATTCAGCTAGTAAAGCCTTGTTGAAACACTCTAAATATCTGAAACCCATGCCGCCAATTTCCTTGTAACTATTGACCCGATCCCAATATGTTAAATAGATTCCCTTCCCATTTTGCTTTTTCCACCAGAATCTTCTTAGCACTCTGTCCATTTCTTTGATAGTTGTTTTTGGAATCTTAAAAACACTCATTTGATGTGATGGCATAGCATTTAAGACATGCTTTACCATTATTGACCTTCCAGATTGAGTTAGAAACTTACCATTCCACTTCAGAAATCTCGATTTCATCACTTCAACAAGAGAGGAAAAAGACTGAGTTCTTTTCCTGTTGAGAAATAATGGGATACCCAAATATTTCTTATCCAGTGACATTTGTTTCATTCTAAGTCTTTTCGGAAGAATTCTGCAGTGCCTAGAGTAAAGATGTTTCAAAAAGAAAACTGTAGATTTCTGTAGGTTGATTTGTTGGCCTGATATTGAGCTGAACTCAAATAAGATTTGCAGCAGGTTATTAACATTGTGAAGATCGGCGAATAGTATATGTGATACCGGTGGTGCATTCTTTGCTATTTTAATACCTTGAATCTTCTTCTCATTCTCCACTTTAGCCAGAGCTCTTGTAAATACTTTCATTGTGAGCAAGAAGAGGTAAGGTTACATTGGGTCACCTTGACGTATTCCTCTAGTTGGTTTGAAAGTTGTGCATGGTGATCCATTTAACATTATTTGGATCTCCGTAGTACTGATGCACTCTTGAATTAAGTCACAGAAATGATCTTCAAAACCAAAGCTTTTCATAACTCTGCGCAAGAAAGGCCATTCCACACAATCAAATGCCTTCGGCATGTCCAACTTCAAAGCCACGTAGCCCTTTTTTGTCTTCTTCCTCTTCATGCAATGTATTAATTCGTGTGTAAGAGTACTGTTGTCCCCTATCTGCCTGCCTGGGACATACGCAGCCTGCATGGGTGAAATCAGCTTCTCCGTCATTGGTTTTAATCCCAGTGCCATAATTTTTGTGATAAGCCTGTATGTTGTATTGCATAAAGCAATTGGCGTGTAGTTACCAGGTGATTGTGGCAATTGGATCTTTGGTATCAAACATAGCTTAGTCTTGTTCATATTCCGTAATAATCTTCCACTCATAAAAAAACTATGTATCATTTGTATGACGTCAGCTTTTGTAGTATTCCATTGTGTCTAGAAAAATCCAGGTGGAAAGCCGTCTGGACCTGGTGCTTTCCATGGCTGCATACTTTGTATGCCTATGAAAATCTCTGCTTCATCTGGAATTCTAGTCAGGGAAGCATTCTCAGCTTCTGTGATGCAGTTTGGTAAAAGACTAAAGATATCAGTATTGTCCACTGGATCAGTAGTGCTCATAATGTTGGTGAAGTGTGATATGAGAAGTTCTTCAAGATTTTCCCTGCTAGTACACCATGTATCATTTGGTTTAAGGAGTGATTCAATAAGGTTTCTTGATCTCCTCCTATTTGTCTGTTGATGGTAGTACTTAGTATTTTGATCAACTTCATAGAACATTGTGTCTCTTGATTGCTGTCTGTAGAATTCTTCTTCACGTGCATGCCACTCATTTATTTCATGCTCAATCTGCTTGACTTGTTGGGTGATGTCATTATTAATGCTTGTTTGCTACAAGTCAGTTAGTTTTTCTTGAAGACACTTAATATTATCATGAATATTACCAAAAGTTTCCCTATTCCATTTTGATAAATCCCTTCTACTTGTGTCCAGTTTCTTATCTACTCTAAAAGTAGCAGAGCCATTAACATTTTTAGACCAAGAGCATTTTATTTGATCCTTACAAGAAGCTTCTCTTAGCCAGCATTCAAAAAACTTCCAATTTATGGACTTAACAGCTTCATTAGGATAAAAATCTAAGAAGATTGGGCAATGATCCGATCCTAGGAAAGGCAGATGCTTAAGAATAACATCAGGGAAAAATAAAATCTAATCTGGGTTTATAAGAGCTCTATCTAGCCTAGATTTTAATCTACCTGTGCCATTCTTGTTATTAGTCCAAGTATAAGGGCTACCATGGTATCCTAAGTCAGATAAGCCAATTCCTTGAATGAGCTGAACTATTTTAGAAGTTTTTGATGAAGAGCCAGAGCTATTAGCCCTCTCATCAGCATGCATAGTAACATTTAGATCACCTAAAAGGATCCAAGGTGCATCTATATTGAAGTTATCACAGACATTCTTAATAAAATTCCACTGTTTTTCTCTCTTGTGGGTATGGAGAGCCATATACACAAGAGAGTAGCCATTGTGGCTTAGCTAGGTCACTTTTAACAGGACAATGAAACATATTTCTATCATGGTAAGTCATATCAAGTTGGAATCCATCTTTCCAAAGTAAGTAAATACCTCTAGCCCTTCCTATTGAAGGGACATAGAAAATATTAGGAAAACAAAGAGGACGAACATGCTGAAGAAATTTATTTGAGTTAATTTTTGTTTCCTGCAAGAAAATGATGTCCGATTGGAGCATTTTGTTAATATCAGATAAGTAGTTCTTAGTATCCTTAGCAGCGTAGCCATTACAGTTTCACGATATTATTTTCATATTGTCTATGCAATAAAAGGAAGCTTCTAGAGCAACAATTAAAATTTTACTACTAAAACTTGTGCTGTAAGAACAAAAAGAAATACTTGTGAATAAAGTTTTGATAATACTTGCATGGTCATGTCCTGACTATGATTTGTGGTTTAAATTGTGCTAGTTCCTGATTCATTTGCTTCCATCATCGAGTTATTATGAGTGTCCATAACAGCAGTTTAGTGTTTCCGGTGGTACTAGGTGGCTGCACATGAATATTATGTGGGTTCATAGGTGGTTCATTATTGAGAACAGAGTTTCTCATCCTTTTTGTCTGCCTTGATCCCTCACTTGTTTCATCAGCTTCAACTTCAGGGTTCTGCTCCTCAATAAAATCAAAATCCTTATCCATACTTCTCTCATCATTCCCTTCATAAATATCTGCTTCATCACGAAGATATTGTTCATATTCCTCCTCCGTCTGACTATCAAGATACAAGAGGTGTGAGGTGTGCATGCACTTGCTATCGTTATGATCAATAACAAAGAACTTATCACAGATCTTCTTTGGTTGGAGTTCCAAGTGGTATCTTATCCAGACTTTTCCATTAGTGGTTGTATTCCACCAGACTCCTCTATGCAATGGTTCAGTAAGGCTTATTTCCAGTCTAGTTTTGACTGTGTTACCATACTTTGGTCTACAATTTGGTGGATGTGTAGATATCTTTCTTCCCAAAAAACCAATTGCTTCATCCACCACAACATATTTAGGTGTGTTAGAGCACTGCTTGGTCAAACTCGCAAGCATTGCTATCTCAAGCTTGTTTGTCAAGTTTAGTTGCCAAAACTATAGGTTTTGATTTCTAGTATACTTATAGCTAAGTCTCGGACTAGGATAATAAGTGTAGTTGAGCTGTAGACTCTACGGCGTTCATCATACAAAGACGAAGAACTACTCAAGGAACTTGTGGAACTTCATCGACAAAAATATATGTGGAGACTTGAACTTATCTATCACTCAAAAGTCTATCTATTCTATCTACTATCTTGAGACAAAAGTCGTATTGCTATATAGACTTCGATTATACACATTTGCTATTTCGAGCCGAGTTTATCTCGCTATCTATTTCTCGAAATATATGTTGGTAAGATTTCGCTTTGGCCAAGTTCATCTTTACTCGTGACGAAAGTCATATAGAATATTTCAATAACTTGAAAATCGCTTTGATGAAAAATAGTTTGTGAATAACAACTATATAACATCCTCTAAGAAAGTTTCAATGATTGAAATGAGAGTTTAGAACATGTAACCATCCTTGGATATAAACATAGTGTGTTCTCACATTTGTGTAAAAGTCCAAAACCGGGAACCCAAAGTATGCGTACCCGTATGCGTACTGGCGTTTGTTGGAAATCCGGGTAAGTATGCGTACCCGTACGCATACTGGCGGAAAGTTCACGTCCGTGAATTTCTGTTAGAGTTTGAAAGTGAAAAAAAAACACATCCGGTTACTTAAGTACGCGTACCTGTTCCTATACTTAGGTAGGTTACTTTTTAAAATCGGTTTGTTCATGAACAAAAACATTTATAAAATAAGGAATGCAATCTTTGCAAACCGTGGCTATAATGTTCATGAATTGATTCGAGTGAATCAAACTCAATTTTGATTCAATTATGTCTTGTATACTTCTATGAGATCTAAGCAATTGAACAAATCTCTAACTAGTTCATTTGAGTCACTTGAACTAGTTATGGTGAAGATGAATAAGGTTGATATGAAAGTGCTCATATGGCTAACCATTGGTTAACTACTGTTGAAACAACTAAGTGTACACGTTAAGGTACGGATACCCAAACCTAAATGAAGGTGCATTTCATTTGTGTATAACAAGCTAATTTCGATCTAACTGTTGAAAGATATTAGCTTGAATCTAATCAGGTTTTCATCTAACGGTGAATATTGAATGCTTTGTTACCAAGGTAACTTAGACTGCAAACCCTGATTTGGAGACTATATAAAGGAGAACTCTAGCAACTGGGAAACCTAATCCCCACACCTCCTGTGTGATACTAGTTGCATAAACTAGAGTTGATTCTACTTTAACCTTAGGTATCTCTCGAGACCCTGTAAGTTAACGACTTAAAGACTTCATTGGGATTGTGAAGCCAGACCCAACTATTTTCTCTGTAGTTGCGTGATCTGATCTTGCTGTTTCTATCGTGATTGAGTGCAATCGTAAGACTGGCTTGAGATTTATATCTCTGATAGGTAAGATATAAAAGTAGTCACAAACATCTTCGTCTCATCGTTTGTGATTCCACAATATCTTGTTTCGCTCGTCGATTAAGATTATTGTGAGGTGATCAATAATTCTAGGCTGTTCTTCGGGAATATAAGTCCGGGTTATCGATTGGTTCCTGTTCACCTTGATTTATAAAAAGACTGAACAAAACTCGTAGGTATTTCTATGGGAGACATATTTATCTATTCCTGTAGACTTTTCTGTGTGAGACAGATTTGTTTATTAAAGTCTTCGACTTTGGGTCGTAGCAACTCTTAGTTGTGGGTGAGATCAGCTAAGGGAATTAAATGCATAGTATCCTGCTGGGATCAGAGACGTAAGGAGCGCAACTGTACCTTTAATCGGTGTGAGATTGATTGGGGTTCAACTAAAATCCAGACCGAAGTTAGTTTGTAGTAGGCTAGTGTCTGTAGCGGCTTAATACAGTGTGGTGTTCAAATCTGGACTAGGTCCCGGGGTTTTTATGCATTTGCGGTTTCCTCGTTAACAAAACTTTTGGTGTCTGTGTTATTTCTTTTCCGCATTATATTTCTTTATATAATTGAAATATTACAGGTTGTGCGTTGAATCGATCAATTGGTAAATCCAACCTTTGGTTTTTGATTGAAATTGATTGATCCTTGAACATTGGTCTTTGGTACCATTCAAGTTATTTCTCTTGTATTCAATCAGGCTCGCAAATTCCTATTTTTTTGAGTGTGGATTGAATCGAGAAATTAAGATATAACTCTCTGATATTTTTTTTTATTAAGATTGAATCTGGCTGTCTAGTTGATTCTCTTAAAAGTATATTGGAGTTAGTCCATACAGATTGCTAAGCGAAATATTGGGTGTTGTTGTTATGCCCCCGCTTTTTCAATTGGTATCAGAGCAGGCAAACACTATAAACCTAATAAGTTTCTGTTTGACTGATCCCTAAAATAAGTATCTTTTCATGGGAAAATTCTTTTGGAAACTTGCTCTCGGCATCTGTAACGCATGCCAAAATTTCTTACAGATTGTTCAGAGATTATTATGGTCTAGCCATTTGGCTTCTCATGATAATCTAATTCCCTCTAGGAATTTGGAAAACTTAGATGATGAGAAACAATCTAGAGGAAAAACTAAAAGATCCTCTAAGAAAGGAAGACTGAGAAAACGTTCTTTATGTTCAAAGATATGGAATCTCACTATATTTACTCTTAATCTATTTGAGGAATACTATCGTGATGGATCAATTGACAATGATCTATTTAGAGCATTTGAAAACGTTTTTAGATTCTTAGAAAAGCTTAATTCAGTCAAGGATAAGAATCACTCTGATAAATGTTCAGTACATGTAAAATCATGTAATCATGATGTACGAACTAAACATGTTGTCAACTCAAGTAAGTTCAATAAAACGGGCTCTCGTGTTTATACAGGTTTAAGATATCAGAAAAATCTCCTTTCTGGTCATATGAAAAGAAAGTTAAAAAACTTTGTTAACCCTGATTATCATCATTACTATGATTATATCACTGGTACAGCTCACAAATATCAACAGAAAATGGTGCATAAGAGTCTCTCTGCACATCTTGCCACCTGGTAACTTGCTTGGCACTACCCCATTTATATATATCTTGAGATGGGGCAAGAAACGGTTTGATTTGTTTATACTTGGGTTAATGTTCTTTTGTCCTCCTTAGGATAATTGTAAAATAGCTTTCTACTGCATCCTCTTTTCACACGTTTGTGTGCTTTTGCGAGATGCTTAAATTTGGTGTTTGAAACACCTAAGAAATCCTACATTCCTTTTTTGTGGGTCGCGGTTCGGAAACGGGTCTAAGCCCATCCTTGGGTATATAAAAGAAGCGGTACGCGTACCTTCTTCTTCCTCCCATCTTGTCCACATTCGTGAACGTTTTTAGGGTTTTTGAGTTTTCTCTATTAATCATCTTTGAAGATCAAAATGTGTAAAGGGGTTTTCAAGAAACATATCAAGTAAGTCATCTCTTCCTCTAATCTCTTAATTTCTAGATCTCATGAAGAATTTCAAAGCTTCAAAAGAGGGTTCAAAAAATTTGGTTTCTTCATCTTCTTCTAGCATGAACTTACCAATATATCAAAATTCCATTAGAATTAGATTTGTCAATGATTCTTGTGGAAAGGTTTTTGAAAGGATTTCTTCAAATGGTTTATTCCAGAAAAGAAGTTGGATTTTACTAGTGGGCATAAAGAGGATTTGATTTGTTTTGAAAAATTCAATCTTGGTAATATCTTTGATGGTCTTGGTGAAGGTTTTGACACACTTACAAGAATCTTATATGCTAACATCAATGATGTTAATTGTGATGACATGGAATTCAAGACCATGGTAAATAGACAAAGGATTCATGTAAATAGAGAGTTGATCTCAAGTATTACTAAAATTCCTTTAGGAAGTTTTCGCCTACTAAGACCTAGTCATGAAAGACCTTCTAATGAAACCATCTCTATTGGTCTCTGTGGTAAGAGTGTTGATTGGAATATGGGAAAATTTCCTACCAATAATCTTAGTTTTCCCTTGATGTCCTTTGGTAAACTTGGTATATCTAATCTTTGTCCTTCCACGATTGAGAATTCTCATTGGAGTCGTGAGTTTGCGGAGTTGGTCTATTTCCTTGAGTTGGGAACTCAAAGTCTTGACATTTGTGGGTTTATCATTTATCAAATGTTGTCAATGATGACTCCCAACAAGAATTTAGGCTATCCATGCTTGATTGAGCAAATTTGTCGCACCTTCTCTATTGCTCCGATTGGCAACTCCATTGGAACTCCCAAGCTTGTTCGCCCATGTACTTTCAAACCTATGAAGGAGAATGCTTGCAAGAGACAAAGATGTGACACCCTTGATGGCTCATGTGATACTTCCTCCATGAATATTCTTCATAAAATTCTAAAAGGTGTTGGTAAGATTAGTGCCAAGGTAAAGTGTGTGCAAGAACAACTATTTGTGATTGCTTCTAAGTTTCCAGAAATCAAGGATGGCATAGATAAGATTCAAGCCACTCTTATAGTCTCCGATGATGAAGATGATGATTAGTTTTTTTTTCTCGTGCTTTATCAGTTTTTGGTTTAAGATTGATTTTGTCTAGGAAACTTCTTATGAGAATTTATTCTTGTGTTTTTAAGAGGGATAACTAGGGTTTGGAATAGCTGTTATTGTGAGTACACATAGCTATTTCCAACGGTTTTCATCTTGCAATGTTTTTAGATTTATTTGTTTAAATTCTAAAGTTGATTTGGAAGATGATTTTGTAGTATTAATCTTTATGGTTTCATATATTGCAACTTGTTATGGGATATGAGTGTTTGCGTCCGTGAACTGTGATTGTCCCATTCGTGGTCAAAAGTTAAGTCTTTCATATGTCGATATGCAAGTATTGATAAAATATTGAATGAACTTTTGACAAACAAAAGTTAAGCCTTTTATGTCATTATGCAAATATTGATGGAAGAAAGGATGAACTTTTGTTTACAAAGATTAAAGTCTATTATATGTCATTGTGCAAATAGTGATAAAAAAATATAATGAATCTTTGTTTATTCCGCAGTATTGATCTTCCCTGATCCATATTTTTTTATGTAAATACTGTGTGGCTCCGTAAGTTCTCTTATGTGAGCATTTCCGATTAAATTAATCATGGGTTCTCTTGTGGTTAATTTAAATGAGATTTTTGGATACAAATTCATGTTTCATGTGATTTGTTAATGTCAAAAGAAATCATTCTTTTCTTGTGAAAGTAAGGTTGCTCTTGTTATTCTTTCGGGAATGACATTTTATGGGGGAGAGTTCTTAATTGAACTTGTGCTTAATTGCCAAATCGTTATGGGGGAGTGCGGCTGTGGAATATTATAGGGTTTTTCTTGTATCTTTATAAACTCCTTGATGAATGCATTTAGTTTCGGCTATATGATTGCATCTAAAAAAGTTGATATGTTCTTTTCTTTTGGTCATGAAGTGTCTCTATGGAAATTTCATTAGGATCCCACTAATTTTCGTACCTTTGCCAATTTTATTGACAAAAAGGGGGAGAATTAATGTGTAGTTCACACTACAAATAAATATGGTTTTAGGATCATTATGTAAGGGGGAGTGGTTTTCATGTGAGATGAAGTATTGACTAAGGGGGAGTGATACATATCACCATAGTATTACTGTCGAAGTTGTGATACAATTGGACTTTGATGTTGTGTAACAATACTATGACACTGTATAACAATGATTGAGAGCTCTTGTTTTCTCATTGTTATGGCTACGGATCTTCAACAACGATGATGCTGAATTGAATACCTTTGGAATCATTGGAGTACTTGGAAGTGACGAAGATTTCGAGTAATGTTGAAGAACCAAGGAGATCAAGCATTTGGATGAGAAGCTACAAAGTTTATTTATTTTGTATTCCATATGTATTGATAGTTTTTTCACTAAAATTGACAAAGGGGGAGATTGTTAGAGCACTGCTCGGTCGAACTCGCAAGCGTTGCTATCTCAAGCTTGTTTGTCAAGTTTAGTTGCCAAAACTGTAAGTCTTGATTTCTAGTCTACTTATAGCTAAGTCTCGGACTAGGATAGTAAGTGTAGTTGAGCTCTAGACTTCACGGCGTTCATCATACAAAGACGAAGAACTACTCAAGGAACTTGTGGAACTTCATCGACAAAAAGGTATGTGGAGACTTGAATTTATCTATCACTCAAAAGTCTATCTATTATATCTCCTATCTTGAGACAAAAGTCGTATTGCTATATAGACTTCGATTATACACATTTGCTATTTTGAGCCGAGTTTATCTCGCTTATCTATTTATCGAAATATGTGTTGGTAAGCTTTCGCTTTGGCCAAGTTCATCTTTACTCGTCACGAAAGTCATGTTGAATATTTCAATAACTTGAAAATCGCTTTGATAAAAAATAGTTTGTGAATAACAACTATATAACATCCTCTAAGAAAGTTTCAATGATTGAAATGAGAGTTTAGAACATGTAACCATCCTTGGATATAAACATAGTGTGTTCTCACATTTGTGTAAAAGTCCAAAACCGGGAACCCAAAGTATGCGTACCCGTACGCGTACTGGCGGTTGTTGGAAATCCAGGTAAATATGCGTACCCGTACGCATACTGGCGGAAAGTTCACGTCCGTGAATTTCTGCTGGAGTTTGAAAGTGAAAAACAAACTCATCAGGTTACTTAAGTTCGCGTACCTATTCGCATACTTAGGTAGGTTACTTTTTAAAATCGGTTTGTTCATGAACTAAAACATTTATAAAATAAGGAATGCAATCTTTGCAAATCGTG
This sequence comes from Papaver atlanticum, assembly GCA_023531105.1. Classification (NCBI taxonomy): domain Eukaryota; kingdom Viridiplantae; phylum Streptophyta; class Magnoliopsida; order Ranunculales; family Papaveraceae; genus Papaver; species Papaver atlanticum. The sequence continues at coordinate 3,404,355 of JAJJMB010005785.1, read as the reverse complement.
GCTATAATGTTCATGAATTGATTCAAGTGAATCAAAATCGATTTGGCTTCAATTGTGTCTTGTATACTTCTATGAGATCTAAGCAATTGAACAACTCTCTAACTAGTTCATTTGACTCACTTGGACTAGTTATGGTGAAGATGAATAAGGTTGATATGAAAGTGCTCATATGGCTAGCCATTGGTTAACTATTGTTGAACCAACTAAGTGTACACGTTTAGGTACGGTTACCCAAACCTAAATGAATGTGCATTTCATTTGTGTATAACAAGCTAAGTTCGATCTAACGTTTGAAAGATATTAGCTTGAATCTAATCAGGTTTTCATCTAATGGTGAATATTGAATGCTTTGTTACCAAGGTAACTTAGACTGCAAACCCTGATTTGGAGACTATATAAAGGAGAACTCTAGCAACTGGGAAACCTAATCCCCACACCTCCTGTATGATACTAGTTGCATAAACTAGAGTTGATTCTCCTTTAACCTTATGTTTCTCTCGAGACCCTATAGGTTAACGACTTATAGACTTCATTGGAATTATGAAGCCAGACCCAACTATTTTCTCTGTAGTTGCGTGATCTGATCTTGCTGTTTCTATTGTGATTGAGTGCAATCGTAAGATTGGCTTGAGCTTTATATCTCTGATAGGTAAGATAGAAAAGTAGTCACAAACATCTTCGTCTCATCGTTTGTGATTCCACAATATCTTGTTTCGCTCGTCGATTAAGATTATTGTGAGGTGATCAATAATTCTAGGCTGTTCTTCGGGAATATAAGTCCGGGTTATCGATTGGTTCCTGTTCACATTGATTTATCAAAAGACGGAACAAAACTCGTAGGTATTTTTGTGGGAGACATATTTATCTATTCCTGTATACTTTTCTGTGTGAGACAGATTTGTTTATTAAAGTCTTCGACTTTGGGTCGTAGCAACTCTTAGTTGTGGGTGAGATCAGCTAAGGGAATCAAATGCCTAGTATCCTGCTGGGATCAGAGACGTAAGGAGCGCAACTGTACCTTGAATCGGTGTGAGATTGATTGGGGTTCAACTAAAGTCCAGACCGAAGTTAGTTTGTAGTAGGCTAGTGTCTGTAGCGTCTTAATACAGTGTGGTGTTCAAATCTGGACTAGGTCCCGGGGTTTTTCTGCATTTGCGGTTTCCTCGTTAACAAAACTTCTGGTGTCTGTGTTATTTCTTTTCCGCATTATATTTTGTTATATAATTGAAATATCACAGGTTGTGCGTTAAATCGATCAATTGGTAAATCCAACCTTTGGTTGTTGATTGAAATTGATTGATCCTTGAACATTGGTCTATGGTACCGTTCAAGTTATTTCTCTTGTATTCAATCAGGCTCTCAAATTCCTATTTGTTTGCGTGTGGATTGAATCGAGAAATTGAGATATAACTCTTTGATATGCTTTTATTCAGATTGAGTCTGACTGTCTAGTTGATTCTCTTAAAAGTATATTGGAGTTAGTCCATACAGATTGCTAAGCGAAATATTGGGTGTGGTTGTTATGCCCCCGCTTTTTCATGGTGCCCCAACTTCAGATATTTAAACTGCAGAGTAAAGATTTGGTGAGTAAATTTGTATTATGATATTGGAACTCCATTAATGTATTTTTGAATAGCAAAAAGAGCTTCCTCTACAATCCAAGGGCCATTTTGTATGACTTCATCTCTTTCTTGTTCATAGTTTAGTCTCACAAGCATTAGATTTGGTCCCATAACCCTTACTCGCTTATTCCTGTAGTTCCTCCATAATGAGTCAATGTCTTCCTTTATAGTTCTCATATCAATCTTGTGTTTCCACATGAGTTTGCCGAGTATGTCATAGAGCCATTCTTCCGCAGTATCTTGAACAACCTGAGAGGAGCCTACAGTTCTTCTTCTTGCTGGTAAATCAATGTTAGCTCTTCTGAGCTGTCTTGAGAGTTGGTTAATGACATTTTCAAAGGAGGAAGATATATTAGGGTTTCCTGTAGAGACTTTTTGTTGAAGTTCTTTCTTGCACAAAGAATGAATAATCCAAGACTGGAGAATATCTTTATAGGTTTTAAAACAAACTTTCTTGCTATAGTTGTGGACTTTCCTTTGGTGATAATATACAATCCTAGAAATCTGGACAAAATCTTGAAGAATTAGTTGGCGAGGATTTGGGTTCTCTGGGATATATTCTATAAAAAAGGAAAGAATATTGGAATTCTGGCGAAACCTGTAATTACGGCTATTCCTACTCTTCAGTTTAGGGGGTAATTTTTGAATTTGAAAATTTTGGTAATGGAGGTTCTTCACTGTAAACTGGTTTGTTACAGGATATCTAACTGGTAGAGTTTGGATTTGATCTAAGATGATTCCTAGACTAGTACTGCTGATATGGACCATCACAGAGATGATGGTTAGCACCACTGCTGCAAGCTTTGTTCTTTTCGACACCACTATTTTTGAATTAGGAACTTTCCACATGGTGAATATAATGCCACCATAGGATCCCACAAAAAAGTCAGACGACCTACAAAATTAGCTTCCCATTAGAGAGAGTAAAAGATAGATCGAAATAGATTTAAAATACAGAAAACTTAAGTAGAAGATCTAAAAACAGAACTCAAAGAAAAAAACAAAGAGAGAAAACTCCATTAAAAGGTTCCACAAGATTTAATGGAGTAGAGTTTAAACCAAATGTACGAGCATGTAGCAAAGATTAAAAGAAAGTAAAGGAATGAGAAGAACAATATCAGATCATGAAAGAAAATGCAGATTTTCAAAAAAATCAAAATCGATTTTTCTTAATGAGTAAACTCATTAATCTCCGATCCTCAAAGCCTTTTTTTGGTACATAATATAGATCGTCCGATTTGTAACTTCCTTCAATTATAAATATACATTGATTAGATTTCCTCATCATTATGATCATATAAAAACATAAAATGTGACCAAATAAATAAATAAAGACCATCGTTATAAATTTATATCTCTAACCGTTAAAAACATGTATAATTAATTTTATTGTCAGTAATAAATTAGCCATCCTTCATGAAACTATAAAGAAAGAACAACATTAGAATCTTTATCAACATAAGAAAAAACAATTATTTTTCATTTGGGAACCATCAAGAGAAAATTAACATGCATACACATTATTTTTAAAATCTAGAACTTGACAAGGTTTAAAATTTTAGTATTAACAAAACCCTTTGGATTTAATATGATCTCATCTACTCTAGGATGCGTGCACGGTAATTATGACGCCCAAAAGTTTCTCAAAAATTTCCACTAAACACTGAATACATGAGTTTGTCAAATAAAGATCGACTGGAACAGAAAAAGGTACTCATCTATAATCTTTGTGCACCTTTATTTCAGAAGTACGATGAGTTCACACACTTGCTCAACATTAGACTCTATTAGAATTAACATGCATACACATTATTTTTCATTTGGTTACCATCAAGAGAAAATTTGAACAATAATGTGTATGCCTGTTTTATAAAATCACAATTGATGAGAGTAAAAATTTATTTAAATTCTATGTAATAAAATAAAACCACAAATTATGTCCTTATCAAAGCTACAATTAGGGTCTTCAAACGGAGGAGGAAACATATGGTAGTTTTTTTCCTGAAAGTGCACCACTAATATTTATAAGACTCGGGTAATGTAACAAAAACTTATACATTTATCACAGATCAGATCAAGGCAGTACCGAATTTATAATTATTTGGATGACAAATATCTAAGATTTTCATGACTACAAGTTCTCATGGGTCAAAATAAATCTTATCATAGTTTATAGTATTTATTTAAATCATTATGACCAAAAATTATATCATCTCATGCCGTGTCGTTACGGCACCGGTTATTTTTAGTTTGTATACAAAGTACAAATTGAGTTCAACTAGAAGAGAAAAAATGACCAACACAGACATCAATCTTCTTCTTCAAAGATATAAGCTTATACTCAGACTTAAAACGAGGTTATAAAAGGTGAAATTTAATTAGGACACCATTGAGATTCAGTTACGTTAAAAAAATTCCGGCTTAATCTTTTAAAGCTAACTATGCTAACTTAAATTTAACTCATTTAATTTAGTGCCAATATTAAATATTTAATTGTCTATTATTAATACTAAACTTTAGTATATAATAACATAAGTGTATTTTAGTCATTAACATAAATATATGGATAAGGGCTTCTGAAGTTTACTTAAGGGTTATATTATTTCAAATATATGTTTAAATAGTTAATCATAATGATATTAGGATTCCCACTAAACCACTTAGCGAAACATAACCGGCGATTGAAACAACGTCTTTTAAAAGCTCTAAAACTTTCTTTAAACTTTCAACAAGTTTTACACAACTCATCAACATGTTGACAGTTGTCATGCTCTTTTTTGGGAGATACTTCTTCTTGACGCTTATTGCTTTATTGAAAATCTTTGGCACCCATTTCTGAGTTGGTTTAGGTACAGAGGGTTTCTTTTTGTTCCAAACGTCGTTTCAAAACTTCTTTGGGGGAACAGTAGAAGAAATGATCTTATGCAAGTCAGTTTTCTCCAGTTGGGAGCATCACTCTCCTCTTTTCGTGAATAAAAGAAGATCTTGCTTTATCCCTTTAAGAAATCTATATCCCCTTTTCACGTGACCTGTTTTTCCATTAAAAAATAAAATAATTTTTAGCATGAGAATAGTGATGTTGATTATTACTTGCTGTGTATGTGCATGTTTCGGAGCTTGATAAACTTTGCTTTTTCCATAACTGTTTGGCGGTGAGACACTTCACTTTTGTCATCTGTGGGAGTCTTTGGTTGAGAAGACTTTTTGGCCTTGATAAATTTTACCTCTTTAAAAGTACTATGAGTGTCTAATCCTTCATAGCCCAATCCTCGTATATCACAATGATTTCTACATGCTCCTAATATTGAGGTTAATTTGTTTAAGCTGCTACTGAGTTTATTTTCTTTCAAACTCATACTTTCTTCTTCCAACCTTTTGATCTTTTCAAAAGCATTAGCTAGATCATGCTTATATGAATCAACTTGAAATTTGAGATCCTCTTGTTCAGAATTGAATAACAAATTCATATCAATGTTCTCCAAATTATCTAACTTTGCTTGAAGAATAATTTTTTAGTCACGACCTTCAAGGACTTTTTTTCAAGACCTTGTATTTATTTGTGATATTCGCCTACATTAACAAGTCTTCACTCCAACGACTAAATCTATCATAATGAAGTTCTTAAAATGATTAAGGAGCTTTCAGTATCTCAAAGTTTTTGATGACATTTCTTGAGATGATTATTCGCAACAAAATATTCATGGAATATTTCTTCGTCGAAGTCAAAATCAGTGTATTGATCAGAACTTCCAGCAACATAAGATATATCATCCTTCTTACGCTCTTGATATTAATAATCATCAGGCATATCATAAAGAGTTGCAGTCTATATTATTTTCATGTAGTCTCTTCTAGGGCATGCAGATGATAATTTCTCGGACCTACGACAATTGAAGCATTGTACATCATCATCAACACAAGTTTGAAACTTATTATTAGGGGATGATACTGTTAGAGCATAGATCGATTTAACCCACCAAGCGTTGGTATGTCAAGTTTGGTTGTCATATTTTAGTGTCAAAACTCATCTAGAGTCGCTTGATTAAATACTAAAGTCAACTTCATTTAGGTTATACTAGAAAGTCTAGGAATGTAGAGACGTACAAGTATTACTCCGAATACCTGAAGAATGGGAAGAAGTAACGACTACAACGACGACATCATCCTTCCACTTGAGGTTAGTAATATTGACTTGATCTTGTTTCCATTCCTAACGTATCTTTCAAGTCGTGTTATATTGAAAACATAACATGCAAAAATGTATATATTGTATATAATACTCTAGTGATGTGACTTGGTCATAATAGTATGATCAAAGCGTCAAGGAAACATATTACAAAGTATAAACGCTTATCTTTTGGAACTTCGTAAGTACGACATCGACATGATCTATTGTATATAGTTATTTGATTATGTGTGCATTATATAGGAATGATTTCACCATATGAAACAATGTTTTGTAACATTTGTTTAAAGGAAGTACATTTATGAACTTGTTTCATAATCGAAAGGAAATCATGATTGGTCTTGCTATTCATTGAATATATTTTGGATGACGAATGGAAGATGACTTTCGTAGAACCTATCTTAACTTGTTGAAATTTATGGTATAACCAGTTATATCCTATATAATATAGTTTGTTGTAATCGGTCATGAGCTTCATTGGAAATCAAGGTGCAACCGATCACAAGCTATATTGGAATGCAAGTTGTAACCGGCCACAAGTTACTTTGGGAACCAAGGTATAACCGGTCACAAGATGAATTGAGAAGTTAGTTGTAACCGATCACAAGCTACCTTTGGGAAGCAAGGTGTAACCGATCATAAGGTAACTCTGTTAGAGCACTGCTCGGTCGAACTCGCAAGCGTTGCTATCTCAAGCTTGTTTGTCAAGTTTAGTTGCCAAAACTATAAGTCTTGATTTCTAGTCTACTTATAGCTAAGTCTCAGATTAGGATAGAAAGTGTAGTTAAGCATTAGACTTCACGACGTTCATCAATTGAAGACGAAGAACTACTAAGGGGAGCTTGTGGAACTTCATCAACAAAAGGTATGTGGAGATTTGAACTCATCTTGTGACTACTAATTTTCCCATAGTCTACGTAATGTATACAGCTCAGAGATTCGGATACTAAGTAGTATTGATATCTCCGTTGAACTGATAGTGCTAAGTAATAAAAGGTATTCAAGATCACAATAATAACGAAGAACACAAATATAACGTAAATACTACTAAGTTACCATGAGACACAAGAGATTACGTGGTTCGACTTTTGTCTACGTCCACGGGGTAATGAATGATTATTCGTATTAAGTTTTGGTGGTTACAAAGATCTTAAATGCTTCCCAAAGTAAAAGAGGGAACTCAAATTGAAGTACATACTTAAGTTCTAAACATTAAAAAGGTATAAGCTTAAGACTAGATCTTCTTCTCCTGGGTATTGAATGCCTTTATTTGTTGGTGAAGCTTGGTATTTATAGCCCCTTCTGTTCCAGATATATCTTCGATGACTTTGGGTCCATCGTCCACTGATATAACTTCCGTACAAATGGTACCTTCGTTCACCTCAAACTTTCTCCAGTCGGACTCTGCCACCTCAGTTGACCCACGTTCCTTCGGGAACTACCCAGCCTCAGTACAGATTGTACATTCGTTCACCGCTAGCCTTCGCCAGTCAGACTCTGCCATCTCATCTCTCTCCACGTGCTTTGGTTAAGCATGTAGATAAGATATTTGCATATTAAATGCTGATTGGATATGTTATCTACCTCTGTCCCTTCTCCAGATGCCTCTCTCTAGGCTAGGTTCTACTTTTCCATCGTAGCCGTCGAGGTATTCTTCCTTGGGATGAGATAAAGTAGATCTGTGAAGGTATCTTCTGCTCTTCAGATTCCTGTGTGTAGAGAGGGCTACACAGTTATCCTACAAGCGACCATTAAAACCGTGACACGTGCTCTGCAGAATATTGATATTCATAGTTTGCCCCTTTTCTTTCATATTCTACCGTTTGGTAGGATTGGAAGAAAAAACTTCAATAACGTCGCCATTTCTGCACGTACGGGTTGGGTGGTCCCCATTCGTCCTTTCATACAATAACTTCCCCTTGAATTTCGGGACATCCAAATTTTTGGATTCTCTAGCCGCCTATAAGAATAAAATGAAAGAAGGAATTTTATTAACATTTTTCTTTTCTTCACGAACTGTCGCTCTCTATCCCTTTCTCAGAGATTATTTTTTTGTCTCTTTTTCTTATAACTGTTGATTTTCTCTTCGACTTCCAAAAGCCCTTGCTCGTTCTTCATCGACAGGTTAGTATGTGTTTCTCTTTGGCTTTACTGCAACTCTTTGCATTCTCGATGCTTGGCTCTATCTCTTCTTTTTTATTGTTGAAGTCACTGTTGAAAAAGTGGGGGGTACAACAACCTCACCCAATATTTCGCTTAACAATCTGTATGGACTAACTCCAATATACTTTTAAGAGAATCAACTAGACAGTCAGACTCAATCTTAATAAAAAGTATATCAAAGAGTTATATATCAATTTGTCTATTAAATACTTACTCAAGCAAATTGAAATCTGCGAGTCTAATTGAATACAAGAGAAATTAACTTGAACGGTACCAAAGACCAATGTTCAATGATCAATCAATTTCAATCAACAACCAAAGGTTGGATTTACCAATTGATCGATTCAACGCACAACCTGTGATATTTCAATTATATAACAAAATATAATGCGGAAAAGAAATAACACAGACACCGGAAGTTTTGCCCCGGGACCTAGTCCAGATTTGAACACCACACTGTATTAAGCCGTTAAAGACACTAGCGTACTACAAACTAACTTCGGTCTGGACTGTAGTTGAACCCCAATCAATCTCACACTGATCCAAGGTACAGTTGCGCTCCTTATGTCTCTGATCCAAGCAGGATACTACGCACTTGATTCCCTTAGCTGATCTAACCCATAACTAAGAGTTGCTACGAGCCAAAGACGAAGACTTTAATAAACAAATCTGTCTCACACATAAAAGTCTACAGGAATAGATAAATCTGTCTCCCATAGAAATACCCACGAGTTTTGTTCCGTCTTTTGATAAATCAAGGTGAACATGAACCAATGGATATACCGAACTTATATTCCCGAAGAACAACCTAGAAATATCAATCACCTCACAATAATCTTAATCGACTAGCGAAACAAGATATTGTGGAATCACAAACGATGAGACGAAGATGTTTGTGACTACTTTTCTATCTTGTCTATCGGATAAATTAATCTCAAGCCAATCTTACGATTACACTCAATCACGATAGAAACATCAAGATCAGATCACGTAGCTACAAAGAAAATAGTTGGGTCTGGCTTCACAATCCTAATGAAGTCTTCAAGTCGTTAACCTACAGGGTCTCGGTAGAAACCTAAGGTTAAAGGAGAATCAACTCTAGTTTATGCAACTAGTATCACACAGGAGGTGTGGGGATTAGGTTTCCCAGTTGCTAGAGTTCTCCTTTATATAGTCTCCAAATCAGGGTTTGCAATCTAAGTTACCCTGGTAACAAAGCATTCAATATTCACCGTTGGATGAAAACCTGATTAGATTCAAGCTAATATATTTCAACCGTTAGATCGAACTTAGCTAGTTATACACAAATGAAATGCACGTTCATTTAGGTTTGAGTAACCGTACCTTAACGTGTACACCTAGTTGGTTCAACAGTAATTAACCAAATAGTTAGCAATATGAGCACTTTCATATCAACCTTATTCATCTTCACCATAACTAGTTCAAATGACTCAAAAGAACTAGTTAGAGAGTTGTTCAATTGCTTAGATCTCATAGAAGTATACAAGACACAATCGAAGCAAAAACGATTTTGATTCACTCGAATCAATTCATGAACATTATAGCCACGGTTTGCAAATATGCATTCCTTAGTTTATATATGTCTTAGTTTACGAATAAACCATTTTTATAAAATAACCCACTCAAGTATGCATACTTGTACGCATACTTAAGTATCCGGTTTGAGTTTGTTTTCAGTTCACAAACTCCAGCAGAAATTCACGGGATGTGAACTTCCGGCAATACGCGGACTTAGCTTCCGGACATCCTGAACCAGTAAAGTACGCATACTTTAGTTCAAGGATTTTGGACTTACACAATTATGAGTTCACATACAATGTTTATATCCATTCAAGGTTATATATTCTAAACTCTCATTTAAATCATTGAAACATTCTTAGAGGATGTTAAATATTGGTTATTCACACACTATTTTTCATCAAAGCGATTTTCAAGATATTGAAATAATCAACATGACTTTCGTCACTTGTAAAGATGAACTTGGCCAAAGCGAAAGCTTACCAACACATATTTCGAGAAATAGATAAGCGAGATAAACTTGGATACAAATAGCAAATGTGTATAATCGAAGTCTATATAGCAATACGACTTTTGTCTCAAGATAGGAGATATAATAGATAGACTTTTAAGCTATAGATAAGTTCAAGTCTCCACATACCTTTTAGTCAATGAAGTTCCACCAGTTCCTTGAGTAGTTCTTCGTCTTTGCATGATGAACGATGTGGAGTTTAGAGCTCAACTACACTTTCTATCCTAGTCCGAGACTTAGCTATAAGTAGACTAGAAATCAAGACTTATAGTTTTGGCAACTAAACTTGATAAACAAGCTTGAGATAGCAACGCTTGCGAGTTCGACCGAGCAGTGCTCTAAAAATCTCCCCTTTGTCAATTTTAGTGACAAAACTATCAATACATATGGAATACAAAATAAATAAACTTTCCAGCTTCTCTTCCACATGCATGATCTCCTTGGTTCTTCAACATTACTCGAAATCTTCATCACTTCCAAGTACTCCAATGATTCCAAAGATATTCAATGCAGCATCATCGTTGTTGAAGATCCGTAGCCATAACAATGAGAAATCAAAAGCTCTTGATCATTGTTATACAATGTCATAGCATTATTAAACAGCATCAAAGTTCAATTGTATCACAACTTTGACAACAATACTATGGTGATATGTATCACTCCCCCTTTAATACTTCATCTCACATGAAAACCACTCCCCCTTATATAATGATCCGAAAACCATATGTATTTGTAGTGTGAACTACACATTAATTCTCCCCCTTTTTGTTAATGAAATTGGCAAAGGTACGAAAACTAGTGGGATCCTAATGAAATTTCCATAGAGACACTTCATGACCAAAAGAAAGCACATATCAACTTTTTAGATGCAATCATATAGCCGAAACTAAATGCATTCATCAAGGAGTTTATAAAGATACAAGATAACCCCTATAATATTCCACAGCCGCACTCCCCACAAATATTTGTCAATTAAGCACAAGTTCAATTAAGAACTCCCCCCCATAAAATGTCATTCCCGAAAAAAAAACAAGAACAACCTTACTTTCACAAGAAAAGAAGGATTTCTTTGGACAACAACAAATCACATAAGAATATGAATTTGTATCCAAAATACTCAATTAAATTAACCACAAGAAAACCCATGATTAATTTAATTTGAAATGCTCAACATAAGAGAACTTACGGAGCCACACAGTATATACATATAAATATGGATCAGGGAAGATCAATACTGTGGAATAAACAAAGATTCATTTTATCTTTCATCAGTATTTGCACAATGACATACAATAGACTTAATCTTTGTAAACAAAATCTCATCCTTTCTTCCATCAATATTTGCATAATGACATAAAAGGCTTAACTTTCGTTTGTCAAAAGTTCATTCAATTTTTTATCAATACTTGCATATCGACATATGAAAGACTTAACTTTTGACCACGTATGGGACAACCACAGTTCACGGACGCAAACACTCATATCCCATAACAAGTTGCAATATATGAAACCATAAAGATTAATACTACAAAATCATCTTCCAAATCAACTTTAGAATTTAAACAAATAAATCTAAAAACATTGCAAGATGAAAAACGTTGGAAATAGCTATGTGTACTCACAATAACAGCTATTCCAAACCCTAGTTATCCCTCTTAAAAACACAAGAATAAATTCTCATAAGAAGTTTTCCTAGACATTGTAGAGCTTTCTCAGATCATCTACCGAGAATTCCTTCTCATTATTGAAAAACCCATTGATTATGGGATCGTTCAATTCCTCTAAATCTTCAAAAATATCAGTCAACTCACTAAGTTCTCTTTTTAGTTCACGCAAGGTGTTCTTTGTTGGAGACAACATTTGCTCATAGTGAGTTATCTTTTCTAAAGACGAAACAATTTGAGATTTTAAATCATTTATTTTGCTGATGAAATCTTCCACCATACCTCTAAAGTCCTCATCAAAGCGAAAAATTGACAAGAGGTAGTTAGAGGAAGAACTTTCTCCATCATTTGTAGATCTCTCTTTCTTCTTCCTTGAGGAAGTGATTCCTTCACACAGATACACATTAACTGCTTCGACTGCATCCCTTTTTGTGGTACCTCTAGTTACAAGAGCCATGAAGTTGTATCTTTCAAGGGGAAAAGAGATGAAGGACTTGATCACAAATGATTATAAATAGACTTATGGCCACCAAAACCCTAGAAGAACTTTGAAAAAGTCTTTCATGGTTTATTATCCATTATCTAAATTATTAGGAGCAAATTTTCTTAACAAAAATTAGAAAAGAATACACAAGTACAAGGACTTAAGCCACTTTTGATGCAAGCCTCATTTTCTCAAGCTAAAGATGAGGATGCGGACGTCACTGGTATTAGACAGAGACAGAGTGAGTCGAATTCTCACGTCTTTTACCAACTAGAGGCTTATCAAGGTTTTTTGTATAAACATATTTCTTACCTCGTCTGAATCTGGAATTTCTGGATTTTTTATGAAAACCTTGTTGATCATCTAACGCCAGATTCATCCTCTGCATGTTCTCCTGAAGTTTGGCACTTCTTTTGTTTTTCCTCTTGAATCTCCAACACATACTTTGAACATGATTTTTATTTCCACAAAACGAACAAATCAATAAAGATTTTTTGTTCTGTTGAAATACCTTCTGTTTATCATAACACTCAACATATACTGTTTCAGCATTAGTTGGAACAAGAGAGTTGTTTGTGTTTACAGTTTTGCTTTTAAACCCCAAACCATTTGTGTTTCCAAAGGACTTCTGACCGAATAACATTGCTGAGATTTTGTCAGAACTTCCGGATAACCTTTGCAGGTCATTCTTAAGAGTATTAATATCTTTATCCTTTAGATACATGGTTCTGGTGAACTCATCATTAAGACAATCTATCTCAAGATTTTCCACTTGGAGCAATGATTCAAGTTTCTTCAACGAAGCCTTTAGTTGAAGATTTTCTTGGTGAATCTCTCAACTTTTATTCAAGAATTCACAAATCTCTGTGTCAGACTCAGTCTCTGAATCATAAATTGAATAGGTGGAGGTTTCTGCTGCAAGAGCTGAAGGTTCATTGCACACATCAGACGCATCCAAGACGTTGATACCCAGGGAGGATTTTTATTGTACTGAATCATCTGAAGCATTAACTGGAGAGAGACGTTTATCACATCTTTTACCCTTTTTTACAAAAGCCTTGATATTTTCTGTTATCAGTGATTTATCAAAATCAATATGATTGGAAAAACATTCATCAGCCCAAGACAAGTTAGAAGATTTACTTGCGTTGGTCACAGCATTGAATGCAGATGTCCTGACTGAGTGTTGATTAAGATCAATAATTTTTAACTTTCCAATTAGAGTATTTCTGGAAAGCTCGTCAAGGTTATTTCCTTCAACGATAGCATGCTTTTTAGAATCGTATTTGGATGGCAGAGATCTGAGAATCTTCATCACAATGTCCTTTTCAGGAATAGTCTTACCCAATGCAAAGGATGCATTAACAATTTCAGACACTTTGTGATCAAACTCATCAATTGATTCTTCATATACCATACGAAAGTTTTCCCAATCAGAATTTAGGTTTTGAAGCCTAGCTACTTTTTCACAGGTATTTCCTTCAAATACGGTTTCTAAGATATCCCAGGCATCTTTAGACTTTGTGCACGTAGACACATGATGCTGAAGATCTGGGGTAATGGCATGTATGATAGCATTTAAGCCATCAGAATTTTGCTTTGCAGCAAGGATTTCTTCTGGACTATATCTACCAATATCCTTAGGTCTAGACACATCGTTTTCTGTATCAACCGGAGGAGTATAGCCATTAACAACACGTACCCATGTTTGAAAATCACGAGCTTGAAGAAAAGCACGCATAACAATTTTCCACCATAAGTAGTTTGAGCCATCGAAGACTGGTGGTACGTTTATGGAGATAAAATTTCTGTCCATAGAGTCAGATCGCTACAAACACAGACTTATGAGGTCTTTAAACGTGTTTGCCTACTCTGATACCAATTGAAAAAGTGGGGGTACAAAAACCTCATCCAATATTTCGCTTAGCAATCTGTATGGACTAACTCCAATATACTTTCAAGAGAATCAACTAGATAGTCAGACTCAATCTTAATAAAAAGTATATCAAAGAGTTATATCTCAATTTATCGATTCAATATTTACTCAAGCAAATAGAAATCTGCGAGTCTAATTGAATACAAGAGAAATTAACTTGAAAGGTACCAAAGACCAATGTTCAAGGATCAATCAATTTCAATCAACAACGAAAGGTTGGATTTACCAATTGATCGATTCAACGCACAACCTGTGATATTTCAATTATATAACAAAATATAATGCGGAAAATAAATAACACAGACACCAGAAGTTTTGTTAACGAGGAAACCGCAAATGCAGAAAAACCAAGGGACCTAGTCCAGATTTAACACACACTGTATTAAGCAGTTATAGACACTAGCCTACTACAAACTAACTTCGGCCTGGACTGTAGTTGAACCCCAATCAATCTCTCATTGATCCAAGGTACAGTTGCGCTCCTTATGTCTCTGATCCCAGCAGGATACTACGCACTTGATTCCCTTAGCTGATCTCACCCACAACTAACAATTGCTACGACCCATAGTCGAAGACTTTAATAAACAAATCTGTCTCACACAGAAAAATCTACAGGAATAGATAAATATGTCTCCCACAGAAATACCTATGAGTTTTGTTCCGTCTTTTGATAAATCAAGGTGAACAGGAACCAATCGATATATCGGACTTATATTCACGAAGAACAGCCTAGAAATATCAATCACCTCACAATAATCTTAATCGACTAGCGAAACAAGATATTGTGGAATCACAAACGATGAGACGAAGATGTTTGTGACTAATTTTCTATCTTGCCTATCGGAGAAATTAATCTTAAGCCCATCTTACGATTGCACTCAATCACGATATAAACAACAAGATCAGATCACGCAACTACAAAGAAAATAGTTGGTTTTGGCTTCACAATCCCAATGAAGTCTTCAAGTCGTTAACCTACAGGGTCTCGGTAGAAACCTAAGGTTAAAGGAGAATTGACTCTATCTTATACAACTAGTATCACACAGGAGGTGTGGGGATTAGGTTTCCCAGTTGCTAGAGTTCTCCTTTATATAGTCTCCAAATCAGGGTTTGCAATCTAAGTTATCTTGGAAACAAAACATTCAATATTCACCATTAGATGAAAACCTGATTAGATTCAAGCTAATATCTTTCAACCGTTAGATCCAACTTAGCTTGTTATACACAAATGAAATGCACGTTCATTTAGGTTTGAGTAACCGTACCTAAACGTGTACACATAGTTGGTTTAACAGTAGTTAACCAAATGGTTAGCCACATGAGCACTTTCATATCAACCTTATTCATCTTCACCATAACTAGTTCAAATGACTCAAAAGAACTAGTTAGAGAGTTGTTCAATTGCTTAGATCTCATAGAAGTATACAAGACACAATTGAAGAAAAAACGATTTTGATTCACTCGAATCGATTCTTGAACATTATTGCCACGGTTTTCAAATATGCATTCCTTAGTTTATATATGTCTTAGTTCACGAATAAACCGTTTTTAGAAAATAACCCACTCAAGTATGCATACGGGTACACATACTTAAGTATCCGGTTTGAGTTTGTTTTCAGTTCACAAACTCCAGCAGAAATTCACGGGATGTGAACTTCCGGCAGTACGCGGACTTAGCTTCCGGACATCCTGAACCAGTAAAGTACGCATACTTTAGTTCAAGGATTTTGGACTTACACAAGTATGAGTTTACATACAATGTTTATATCCGTTCAAGGTTATATATTCTAAACTCTCATTTCAATCATTGAAACATTCTTAGAGGATGTTAAATAGAGGTTATTCACACACTATTTTTCATCAAAGCGATTTTCAAGATATTGAAATAATCAACATGACTTTCGTCACTTGTAAAGATGAACTTAGCCAAAGCGAAAGCTTACCAACACATATTTCGAGAAATAGATAAGCGAGATAAACTCGGCTCGAAATAGCAAATGTGTATAATCGAAGTCTATATAGCAATACGACTTTTGTCTCAAGATAGGAGATAGAGTAGATAGACTGTTGAGTGATAGATAAGTTCAAGTCTCCACATACCTTTTAGTCGATGAAGTTCCACCTGTTCCTTGAGTAGTTCTTCGTCTTTGCATGATTAACGCCGTGAAGTCTAGAGCTCAACTACACTTTCTATCATAGTCCGAGACTTAGCTATAAGTAGACTAGAAATCAAGACTTATAGTTTTGGCAACTAAACTTGACAAACAAGCTTGAGATAACAACTCTTGTGAGTTTGACCGAGCAGTGCTTTAACAACTGTTAATCTTGCATGTGAGAATTTCGATTTCCCTTTTCCTCTTCATGCTGTATGAGAACTTGGGTTTATTTCCATTTCGCATTTTTACCATGATTGCATCATGATTGCTTTTTGCTTGTGAATTTTTGAATGTGGTGATCAATCGTACTCTATTTTGCTTTTTGGAAGGATTAAATTGTTTTCTTTGGTTGGTTTTGTTAAACCCATGACCAAAGTACTTTTATTTATTCCCCAATCATGCTTTTTGAACCGACTGTGATTTTGGTCCGCCATTGCTGAAGGATTGTTCTTCCTGCTGGTGTTAGGAATTATGAGACTTCCGAAGAAGCCTGCGCGTAAAGATCTGAGGCCCGGGTCGTCTACTGAGCCACCTCCGCACATAGATCATCCTGGTTCTACGCTCTCTTCACCCCTGAGGATACTGAGATACCCGAGGGAGCTGAGGTGGCTGTGGAAGCAGAGGTAGAAGAGGTTGTTGTTGAGGATCTTCCTCCTCCTCCACCTCACTTTGAGCTCCAAAGTCTGCAACTGTGGGACAAAGATAACTATAATAACTTGTCCTTGGCTGAGATCTCCAAGTTTTTCCACCTGCATAAGTTTGAAATTTTCTTTGTGGATGGCCCTGACGTTCATACTGAATATTTGATCCGAAGCTTCCCCTATGATGAGAACAATCTCCTAATCAGTGTTGGCCAATTGGCCGCAGGTATGCTCCTGCCTTTGTTTAGTAGAAAGGATCCCTTCTACTATAATGTTTTGTCTACCAGGGATGACCCAGTGAACAAAACTTAGGTCCGAGGGGTCATGCAATACACTGGTAATTATTGGCATGCCCCTCGTGAGTGTTAGTACCGTAGAAAGGGCAAGACTACTTTGAAGTCTTATGACCTTTTTGATGTTGGGAGGTCTAAGCGAGAGGATTACACCCCTGCCAACTTCAATGCTACTTATGCTGATGCCATTCAGAAGAGCAACCTTCTCCCTTGGTGTGTTGGTCCCCGCGGTATCCATGTTACTGCTAAGCAGATTAGGGAAGGAAATAGTCTTCGATTATTGGAGGAGATTGATAAGACTGGGTTGACTGTAATCCCCTATTCTGCTAAGCTTTTCTTGCTGAAGTATGATCGTATTCGTCTGTACCATGATGATCGTTGGGCGCGTACTCCTCTTCGTGTTGTGAGGCCCTGGGCCTATGGTTTTACTACCATAGATCCCATTCATCTTTGCCTGCTAAGTATGATGGATATCAGCCTTGGGTCTTCAAACCTGCTACTTCTCACGAGGTAACCTTCGTTCGTTATGGAGGTCTTTTATTTTTTATCTCTGGTTTACGTCCCTTTGCTTAAGTACTTTTGATGTTTCCTTTGCAGCCTGCCCCTACTTCTTCTGCTGGGACTGCTCTAGGTTCTGCTGGTAACTCCGTGTCTACTAGGACAAGAAAAAGGAAGGTTTCGATTGAAGCAACTAAGCCAACACCTGCGGAGGTAAGGATTATAACCCCACCTTAGTGTCTGTAGATTCCTTAGTATTTTGCCCCTGATCCTTAGCTCGCGCATGTGCCCTTCTACAGTCTTCTAAGAAGAAAGGCAAGTTGAAGGCTGTGATTGATGTTGAAGAATCCGATGAGGATCCTAAGGCTGTTGAGGAAGAGATAGATGACGAGGATATGGAGGATATCGAGGACACTGCCCTTAGTCCCCACTTAGATGATATTGAGGAAGATTTTTCCAAAGATAGCCCTATCCCCATTCGTGCTGGTTATGTGGAAGGTGATAACCTTCAAGTTGGTGGCGACTCTTTATTGGTGAGCCAAATTAGTGCTCAAGTTGCAACTCCTGCTTTGCTGCCGAGGGTACCCTCGTTTTCTGCTCCTAGTGATTTGCAACCCGTTGATTCGGAAACCACTAGTACCATGGTAATATCTTTCAAGAGCCTTCCATCTTCTCCTGCTACTTCGCTTCACTCAAGTGGTTCGTTTGCGAATGGTGCTACTCCAGTGGTGAGGGCCAGTAACTCAGGCTCTCAGTCGAAGAAGAAGGTTATGATTTCACTTGCCAACTTCTCCTTCAATGCTACGCCCACCTCTTTGGGAAGTGCTTAGTCTGTCTCTACTGCCCCTGCTAGCAAGGTTGTTGGACCTCCACCTTCATCACCATATTGGACCGTACTGGGTAATATTCCTTCTACTGGTGATATGGACTTAGGTGGTGCTTCTATTCAAGCTTTTCCTTCTGTTCCCAGCTCGTCCACCATGCCATCTCTTTGTCGTGGTAAGAATTCAGTACTTGTGCCCCATGTTCGTTCTCAAGCGACTGGTGACGCTTCTATGGATCTCAAGAAGGGTAAGTTACCTGAGAACTTGAGCCTTGGGAGTTCTGACGATGTCATCCTTGAAGCCATATGATAAGCACGCAAGTGCGACACTTTTATACCCACATTTACACTAGCTAGGTCTCGCTATTTTGCTAATAACATTATGTTAAGTCATTTACAGGAATTATAAGTGAAATCCTTTCACCCGGAGAACTAATGACCTAGAAGCTAAATTGGCGCTTGCAACTTGCAAAGCCAGAGGAGTCGGAGGTTGTAGGCTGGCAAGCCAACAACTTATGGGCAACATCACTTAAGCCATCAGATGGCCAGGAGGTTGAACAAAGAAATGATGTCCTCTATCAAATGTGTGAGCTGCACAAGGGGGCTTAGAAAGTGAGACGTGTCCCATTTTCCACCTCTTCTTCGTTCTTATCAAAACAAAAGAGAGAAATTCTCATTTCTCAATCAAGCTGGAGGTGAAAGAAAAGGGATCTGAGCACAAGGTTATGAACCTTATTGTGGTTCAAATCATGAGAGTTGATGGGATTCAGAGTTCAAGATGAAGATGGAAGTGATGGTGCAAATCAATGGATGTTTAGGGATCGAATTGGGTCTGCTGTGGGTTAAATTTCAGCCGAGTCAGTTGAAATTTCATCTTCTTGTGACTGCTCAGACTTAGATTATGAGAGAAGCGAATAGATGGGAGTTTACTGCGATTCAATGGAGTCTTAGATACAATCTGGGGTTAGTAGGAGTGTTCGCAAAGGAGGTGATGCTCAGATGGAAAACGGAGGCTCTGTTGAGCCGAAATTCAGGTGAAAGCGAGTAATCCATGGCTGATTGCAATGGGTTTTGTGTCAGTGGTTAATTCTGAGCTTCAAGGTAGAAATGCAGACTGATTTGTGAAGTCTGCCATGAAATCTGCGCTGGGGTTTTGATGGTCGGAATGGCAACAATCTCAAACAGCAGCAATAGGTCACTAATGGCGGAAATCAGGTGATGGGTTAAAATAGTTGCCAGTGATGATGGCTTGTACCTGCAGTTATCAAGAGAAGAACAACAATTCATCTACTACAAGCAGCGTTCAATCTAGATTATGGGGTCTTTGCAAGTCGTGATTCTACATCAGCAACAATGGGTTCTTGGGGGTTATCATCATAGACTGAAATCAAGATCTGTTATGAAATTCTGAAATGTAAATGGAGATGAATTTAGGGATTTCAGATGTGAACAAGCTCCGATGACGACAAGCCATGTTTCTGGTAGTCAGATTGGTGAAACTTACTGAGATGAACAATGATGGAGGGGACTCGAATAGTGGCAGTTGGGATAGAAACGTGAAGTTGATGTTGTCTACAAGAGTTTTTGTTGGTATTGGCTAGAGTGTTATGTACATGGAGGAGTATTTTGTGGTTAAGTGGGTGAACTAGATGCAATTGGTGACCATGACAGATTGGTGGTGATTGTGCTGGCTGTGTATACATGGAAAAAGATGACAGCAAAGTTGGGGTTTGTTGTTGTGTGATTCAAGGAAATAGAGATGCTGGTGTTGGCTGCATCGGTGGTAGTGGGTCTGAAATGGTTGCAGCAAGTGGTGCTGAGATGTTGGTGGTCTGGGTTCGTGGCTATGATCACAGAGATGGATGGAACTGTACTGTTAGCAACAAGCAGTTGCAGTTATCGATGTATATGGAATATGAGTTTGGGTTAGACAGGGAGAAACTCTGAGTTTGAATGGAAATCATGCGTGTAGTGGAAGTGCAGGGAGACATAAGTTGGTGCTATAGCCGACAGGTATCACAAAGTGGAGGTGATGTGCAAATAGTATGGACCTTGGTAAGGGCCTGAATTTAGCAATTGGTTTTTGTGGTTGGACTTGGTTCAAGCCAAGGAGTTGGCTTGTGAATTTGAAGTTGAGTTCTGTTAGTGGATTGGGGCCTTTGGAGTTTGCTGGAATGGTCCAAGTAGGAGTCTGCATCTACAAATAGCCAGGAGATGGATTGGAATGATACGCGGTAATCAGGGAAGAAACTAGGTTTTTGCATTTGTCTTTGCTTTTCGATTTGCATAGATTGATTTATTCCTTAATCATTTTTATGGCTTTTAAGAAAGCTATGTCTAGCTAAATACCTTGTTAGGATGAAGGATGAACTTATAGGTTAAAGTGCTTGTGTTCTTAAACAATGGTTTCAAAAATAAGATCTTAATTCCATGTTTGTGTTTCTCAAAAAGAGGTTGATTGTTTTAAGAGTTTTTCATGTCTTATGCCATGTATATGGCATAGTTGAATTCTAGAACATCATTCCATCTGTAACCTAGGTATCAATTGTTTTATGATCATTCCAAGACTATGCATGCCATGTATGCTTAGTACTTAGGGGTCTACCTTTTAGGTTGAGAACAAACAATAATTTATGATAACTCTTGTCTATAAATCCTTAATGAAATATCTTACGTGTGTTAGTAGCTAGGTTTGCCACTTCGCACGAGTAAATCTGAGACCTTGTGATAGAACATAAGTAAACATAGCTTATAACGGATTCCATAGCCCTAATACTTTACATCCTTTATTACAATCTTTATAAATCTGTCTTATTTCATTTGTTAGGTCATATTCTTAAATCTCAAATTCTCTGAATTATTGAACTTGGTTAATAGGTCTTGATATTAATTAGTAATAGTTTTCACACTCCTTGAGGGAACGAACCGCGCTTGCTATTGTGTGCTCTTTCTAACACCGTGCGCTTGTGGTAAAACAAAATCGGTCTACCGACAAATCACCATACTACGGGAATCAAAGGGTCCCTTTTCTGCTGAGGTTGATCATCATCAGCTGGCTGATTCTTTGGAGGTTGCTTCAAGATTGGATACTTCGACTGCTCAGTATCAAGTGGCCAAGGATCTATTCTTCGATCATGACTGCCTTCGCTCTAGTCATAGCTTTGGTGAGATCCGCAGGGGTAGCATCCAAGATATGGAAACTTTCATGGATACATATGCTGATTTTCTTCCCCGTCTCTCTTTGTTCTCAGTAAGTGGCTTCTTGCTTTATTGTGTTGCGCATTGCTTTAAACCTTCATTTGTTCTTATGCTCCATTGTTTGCAGCTTTGCAAACAAATCGATATTGAATGAACCTTGTTCAAGTTTTATAGGGCTAAGTGTACTCACTTAAGTGCTCTGCTGGAGCGTGCCTGCCAAGATTATGCCTTTGTTAGTGCGCAGCAACCTTCTTCAGGTGATGTTGTTTCTGCCGCTAAGGTACCTTTGCTAGAGAGCGAACTGAGGAAGACTCATAGGTCCTTAGAAGCTTGTTCGTTGGCTCTTGACAAAGTCAATAATGCTGAAAAGGTTGCTGAGGAGGGACGCAAGGCCGCTGAGTCCTCAAAAGTCATAGGTTCGTTCTTTCTTTCCTTTAACTTTGTTTTCAGTTTTGTCTGGTAGTATAGTCCTGAGAGAACCTACGCCTGCCAGCTGGTAGTTATGGTGATCTTAGGCATCTTCGAGAGCAGGTAGCCATGTTGACCTTCGATGTTTGGTATTATCAGAAGAAGTCTAATAGGTTGATGAACATGACTGTCCATAATGAGGCCCAAATCTCCCTTGAGTCTGCTCATAACTCAGACCTTGTGAAGAAGATGGATTTGCTCCGTAAAGAATATGAAGAAACCTTTAAGTTGAAAGAGGATATCATTTTAAAGCAAAAGGAGGATATTTCCTTAGTTGAGAAACGCCCCTCAGCTCAAGAGATTATCCGTAAAAAGTATTATGCAGATTTTGAGGATGCCTGCGCTTCCTTAGCTAAGGTTACTGCCGAACGTAACATATTATCCCCTGAGGTATGTTATCTTAAGAACAAGCTTAGTGAGGTTTTTTCAATGCCTTCTTCCATGTCCCGTGCAGCTATGGTCAAGATATTGGAAGAGTTAGAGAATGTTTACCAGGTCTTATCTTCTAAGAATGCTTCGCTCCGGATAGATGTTGAGGATCTCCGGACCGAATGTGATACTCTGGATGAGGATCTTAACGCTGCTGAGGAATTTCTTGCCGAAGCCAATCATAGTTTAGAGGAATCCCTTAGCCATACTGGAGGTAGCTTAGGATTTTCTTATTCCCGCAGCATCCTTTGTGCCCCGTATTTCCTTTGTTCTTTACTTATCCCTTGTATATCCGCAGGTCTCCAGGAGCAGCTTGTAGGCATGAGTGTTAAAGTCAACCATCTTGAGAGCAAAGTATCTTCTTTGGAGATAGCTCGTCATTTTAATGCTGCCGCAAAGTTTAAGGCTGAGTCACTTCAGCAGGCTAATGACCAGCTCAGTGCCCAGATAATGGAGCTTCATCAGAAATCGGCCTCTGATTTGGAGACTGAGGCCTCCCAAATGAAGGTGCAATTCGAGCGCTCGGCTATTGATTACATCAATGATGCCTTTGCTGAGGTTAAACGCCAAGCTGACGGAGTTGTCTTTCCTCATCTTCCTTATCCTTGATCCTATTGTCTCGATCCTTATTTAAGTGAACTCCTTTTTGTTTTTTATGTCTTCAGCTGAGGTACCTTTTTTAGTTAAGATGTCTCTCTTCTTTGAAACAATGCTTTCTGATGGTTTGAATCTTTGTTATCTGCCATGCAACTTTTTAAGAAATGTTAGACATATTTTGGTAAAATTATCATTTCACTTATGTTACTACATGAATGTTTTGTTTTAGACGTAATGTGTCTAACTGGTCGCACAATCAAGTTATCACAAGGTGATAAGGTATGTTTAACCTTTGGTGGAACATTCAACGTCCTACTAGGATATCCTTTGTCCAGAAGGTATCATGGTGGCGAAGGTTCCTACGTGGATAATAATTTTCCTGTAACCCTACATGTTCAGCGCGAAGGCTGCTTTACTTCGACAGGGTATCTCTATAGGGTATATATTATTTTTTTCTTATGCCTCATGAAAGGAGCCATTGCCCCGAGGATCCGAGATTGACATATGCGCAGTTATGCCTTGCCTTGCCTCGCCTCATCGTCACTCCTGGCGGAGGGTGTCTATTCTAACCCAATTGTATCAATCAAAGCTAATTTTTTAGCAAAAAGTTTCTTTCATTGATTAGTAAGGTCTATAATACCTTTTGTCAGGGATAGAACATGGTGGGATATTGCCCGTTCCTTTCTTCTCCTGAGTGATCACCATTCTCTTATGGGTAGTACTTTTTTAGGTATATTGCATTCTAAGGGTGTTGTAGCACTTCTCCTTTTAGGGTTCTTAGGTAGTAAGACCCTTTGCCGGTGATGTCGTGTATGATTTAGGGACCGTCCCATGTTGGAGCTAGTTTGCCCCACTCCTTGTTTCTTTGATATGGTGGTATTTGACGTAGTACGTATTCCTCAGCCACAAAGTTCCGAGGGATGGCCCTTTTGTTGTATTCCCGAGCTAGCCTTCGTTGATAGTTTACCATCTTTTGCAAGGCTATCTCCCTTCTTTATTCGAGGTCATCCAGCTTTTCTAACATCAAGTCTGTTGTTAGATTTTTCTCCCAAGCCTCCGTTTTTGTTTTTGGGAGTATAACCTCCGTTGGGATGACTGCTTCGGCTCCGTAGGTCAACAAGAATGGAGTTTCCCCTATAGCTGACCTTCTTGTAGTTCGATAGGCCCATAGGACGTTGTGTAGATGTTCGCACCACCTATTTTTGTATACGCCTAGCTTCTTCTTTAAGTTCATTGTTATGGTTTTGTTGGTTGCCTCCGCTTGTATATTGCTCTTAGGGTATATTAGAGTTGACTTGTTCTTCTGAATGTTGAAGGTATCAAACAACATGTTGATGTTTTTTCCTTGCAACTATTTGCCATTGTCTGAGACTATGGCGGCTGGTATTCCGAACCTGCATATGATTTGCTCAAACAAGAATTTGAAGACATTTATGTCTCTGATCCTTGCCAAAGGCTTTGCTTCCACCCACTTGGTGAAGTAATCCGTGGCCACGATAAGATATTTTATTTTCAATGTTCCCTCTATCAGAGGTCCGACTATAACAACCCCCTATTTGACAAATGGCCAAGGGCTGATAAACGAGTTAAGCTCCGTTGCTGGTGCTTTGATTTTCTTGGCAAAATGTTGGCATCTTTCACATCGCTTAGCCACATTCTTTGAATCCTCGTCCATGCTTAGCCAGTAGTATCATTGCATTTCGGCTTTAACCGCCAAGGACCTTCTTCCACTATGGTTACCGGAATCTCCGCTGTGTATATCATGGAGTATGCTTTTCACTTCGGTTCGTGAGAGGCACCGCATTAGGGGTCTGAGAAATGACCCCCTATACAGTATCCCGTCATGAAGGTTGTACATTGCTGCTTTTGACTAAAGTTTTCGGGCTTCTTTAACGTTGGCTGGTAATGTACCTTTGTCAAGGTATTGGTGGATTGGAATTCTCCAATCATCTTCCGCTTCATTTCCGTCGCCTTCGTCTGATATGGGCTTGTCTTCGTCAGACTCTTTTTTTTCTTCGTCCGATTCTTTCATCTCTTCGCTTGTTTCTCCCTTGTTTGCTTCTCTCATGGCCCAAGTTTGAACGGCCAAAGCCTCTTCAGCGCCTAAGATTGGTCCTTCTATCGAAAGTTCGTATATCCTTCCAATTTGCACGGCGGTGGTATTTATGTCCCTTGGCATAGAGGATATGGATGCTAAGGCATCTGTCTGTCTGTTGTCCTTTCGACATACATGTCTGAATGTTATGTTGCTGATTTTGGATGCGTGTTCCTGAGCTAGCTTTAAGTACGAAGATAGTACTGGGTCCAAAGTTTGGTATTTGAGTTCGATCTGTCTAATGACCAACTGAGAGTCACTAGTCAACCGAACATCCGATAAGCCTAGTTCCCGTGCCAAGCGTAAACCATGTATGACCGCCTCGTATTCTGTGATGTTGTTGGTATATTATTCGAATTCTAACCTGAATGCATAGATAAATCGGTCTCCGGTAGGGGTTGTTATTACAATCCCTATGCATGCGCCTTCTCCATTGGAGGAGCCATATACGAATATTTCCCGCCTTCGTGAATTCTAAGGTTTCAGCAGGTCCTCAGGATCTTGCTTGTCTTCCTCCATTCCTGGTATGTCGTATATTTACGTTTCGTCGCTGAGAGGTAGGTCTGCCATAAAATATGCTAATATTTTTTATTTCTCAGCCTTCCTTGTTTCGAAAATTATTTGGAATTGTTCGATCATGGCATTCCATTTTTCCACCCTTCCAATTTTCTCGGTGCTGTCGAGAATTTGACCTATCTGAGCCTTTGTGAAGACTCAGATGGTATGTGCGTCAAAATATATCCTTAGTTTTTATGTTGCCACTACTAAGGCATATATGAGTTGCTCCACCTTGGTGTAGTTGCGCTCCGCTGAACTGAGTGTCTTGCTGATATAATAGATGGGGTTTTCTCCTTGCCCTTGGTCTTGTACCAACACTGCGCTTACAGCGTAGCTTGTTGCTACTAAGTAGAGAGTGAGTATTTCACCTGGCTCCGGTTTCTGTAAGATAGGTACCGAGGCCAGTTACTCCTTGATTTTTTGGAAAGCTTGTTCGCATTCCGTGGTCCACATGAACCTGCTTCCTTTCCTTAGTGTATCGAAAAATGCTTTGCATTTGTACGATGATCTTGCTATGAATCTTTCCATGGAGGCTAAAATTCCATTTAGTTTTTGTACTCCTTTCAGCGTTTTTGGAGACGACATCTCCATTATTGCTCTGACCCTTTCGGGGTCTACTTCTATTCCTCGCTTAGTTACCAAGTACCCTAGGAATTTTCCTGAGGTTACTCCGAACGTGCATTTCTCCGGATTTACTTTTATGTGAAAGCTTCTCATGGCTTCGAATATCTCCCTTAGGTCTGATAGGTGATTTCCCGCCTCTTTTCTTTTGACAAGCATGTCGTCCACGTAGACTTCTAGTATCTTTCCTATCCATGGCTTAAAGATTTTGTCTACCAATCGCTGGTATGTATCCCCCACGTTCTTTAGTCCAAAAGGCATCCTTGTATAGAAATATAAGCCTCGTGGGGTAAAGAACGCAGTATGCTCCTGATCTTCTTCGGCAAGGGAGATTTG
Source organism: Papaver atlanticum (assembly GCA_023531105.1). Taxonomy (NCBI): domain Eukaryota; kingdom Viridiplantae; phylum Streptophyta; class Magnoliopsida; order Ranunculales; family Papaveraceae; genus Papaver; species Papaver atlanticum. The sequence continues at coordinate 3,377,537 of JAJJMB010005785.1, read as the reverse complement.
GTTGTAACCGGAGTAACCATCCATGAAGGATAGCCTATGGTGACCTTCGGTTGCATTGACTAGTTGGTCAATATTGGGTAGCGGGTTGCTATACTTGGGGCATGCTTTATTGATATTGCTAAAGTCGATGCAGATACGCACGCCTCCGTTTTTCTTAGGCACAATTACCATGTTGGATATCCATGTGGGATACTTGACTTCTTGTATGAATCCTACTGTTAGGAGTTTTTGCAACTCCTTCTCCACTGTTTCCTAGTAGATATCTGCTACCTTGCGGATGCGCTGTTTGAATGGTGCAATTTCTGGTTTGAGCCGAAGGTGGTGGGAGGCCAAATTCGGGTCAATTCCGGGCATGTCTTCCATTGACCATGCGAAGATATCTACGTAGTCCCTTAGTAGCCTTTGCAGTTGCATCTCCTCATCCTCTTCTAGTAAAGTTACGATGGTGATCATCTTTGGCTCCTTCTCCGTTCCAATGTTGATTTTCTTTGTTGGCTCCACCGGTAAAAAGGTTGGTTTCTGAGGTTGTAGAGGAGTGCATTTCTGTAATTGTCATATGGCAGAGGTATCCGTTACCGGAGTGGCGGAGGTGCTTGCTTTATGAGCCGAGGGGGCTTCGGGGACTTTGAAGTTTCCACTTTGTACTTCGTTGGCATTTTCCCTTCGTCTTTTCCTTTCATGTTGCTACGCGACAACTCTTTCTTCGTTGAGCATGACCTCCTCTAATTTGCATAGCCTTACTTCTTGTTAATCTCCTTTGATTTCCATTTCACCCATGAGTGTTGGGAATCGAAGGTACTGATGATAGGTCGAAGTTGTTCCTCTTAGGCGATGGACCCAAAGTCGTCCCATGATGACATTGTAGGGCGAAGGTGCCTCCACAACACAGAATCTTGTGTTGGTTACTAAGGGTCATGCGCACACCTATAAGACAATTTCTCCTTTTGGCTTGGAGACTGCTCCATTGAAACCGTAAATTGTGCAAGTGGATGAATCCATTTGCTTAACTGTTAAACCCATACGTAATTAAGGTTCGTAGAACAATACATTTAGCGAGTTTCCCCCATCAATGAGGACCTTCGTAACATTCCATCCATGGATCTGAAGAGTGATCAAAAGTGGATCGTTGTGCATCTCGACTTCCTGGTTGACGTCTTCTGTTGAGAATGTTAATGGCGTAGCCATCCATTCTTCTCAAGTGCTAGATGGTGGTCCACTTAGCTTGAATACCTCATTGGATTCTATCTTTCTTCTATTTCGAGCTAGCTCGAGGATATCTTCGAGTAGCTCCTCCTGGCCTCCATTTGAGAATGTGATCATGTTAATGTATTTGCCATCTTGTGGTAACTCCACCCTTCTATTGGGGGCTACCTCAGTGTCAACAGGTTGTACTTGCACATACTCCATGAATTTGCCTTCGTCTATGAATCTCTGAATCGTGTTCCTCAGGTGGTAGCATGTGTCAGTTGTATTCCCGTAGTACTGGTGGTATGCACAGTACTCCTTAGCATCCTTTTTTTTATCCGGTTGCTTGACCCTAGTGTTAGGGTATGGAAAGCCCGGATTTGCTCCTTCCTTGCTTAGAATGTGGGAGAATGTTGTGTTTAGCTTTGTGTAGACCTTATCTACAAAGTCTTCCCTTCCTTTTCCTCTGCCTTTGTTATCTCCATATTTTGATCTTTTATCTCAAGAGATGGTTCTGCCCCCGGCTTCATTTTGCCTCTTAGGCATCTCCAAAATTGGTTCCAGAGAGTTCGTTCGCCGCGGAGCTGTTGTTGTCTTTGTTTGTGCTCTGGGGTTGTCCTTATGGATTTCTTCAAGTCTGATGTAGCGATCTTGGACAACCCGAAGCTCTCCTTCGGAATCAAGGACTCGGTTGTGAATCTCTACGAAGATAGCTGAGGTTCTATCAAGTCCGTACTTATAGCAATTAATGTTAATTTTTGGATTGAATTTCACGATTGCTTGGCACGTCTTTTGCCACATGTCTTTGTATTGCATCAATGTTTCCCGAGGTCCGATAGCTAAATCAAATAGTCTATCTAACCCTGCCTTTGTTGATTTGTTATACATGTATGTCTCCAAGAACACAGTAGACAATTGCTCAAAAGAGTCAATTGAGTTTGCTGGTAAATTATCATACCACGCCAATGTTGATCCCGTCAAGCTTACAGGAAAGTACCTACAAAGTACCACCTCATCTCTTTCCCAATGGGAAAGGACACGAGTGTAGTATCGTAGGTGGGCTGCGGGATCTGAGGTACCACTGTATGCCTGAAACGTAGGTACCTGGCATTTCGCAAGGATATGCTCCCTCAAAATGCGAAAAGACAACGGAGATGCTGTCGCTTCTTGGAGTACTTCTTCTAGCCTTGCTCATGCGTGGCCAGTTTTCAATCCTTGTATTTCTTTCCGCGTCGTCTCCATTTGCTCCATGACCATATCCACATTGTGAGCATCTCTGGAAAATGCCTCATCATAATAAGACTGAGATGGATTGTAAGTTAGATCCACCTCATCTGGATCGTGCCGTGTTTTCCTAGCTCCCCCCGGTGGGTTAGCCTTTTGTGGGTTAGGATCCCCCCTTCGTTTTCCTGAGATAGCTCCGTGCTCACGCCTCTTCAACGAAGGGTGAGTTTGGGAACCTTCGATCTGCACATCCAGCATATCTTTCAGGTTCTGGTTTTCCTGAGCCATCACGTGCATTGCATCCTCGTTCTCCTTGTTACGGAGTAGCAAAGCTGCTACCTGCGCTGCCATTTGTTCTTCATTGTGGATTCCACCACCCTGAGGAGTTCTTTCGGCTGGATCCTCAAAGTTAGTCACTCATTCTTCTATGACCGGAGCATCATGATCTAGCTGGATTGGAGTTAGGTTTCCCAACCCTCGTCCCGTAGGAGCTAAGTGTCTGGGTAACCCTTCGTTAGCCGCAGGTGGCTTCATAAAATGGGGACGCTCCGGTAACGGCATGTCGTAAAGTGGTTGTGCTCCCATTGTTTTCCTCATCCCTTCAGTAAGGGTAGGTGGTTTGTTAGCAACTTTTCTTCTTGTTATTTCGCTTTGCCCGTCCTTTGCTTCATTTCTTTGATTCACTTGTGATGGTTTTTGAGATCTTCCTCTCGTAACCGCTGGTCGTGAGCTTGTTGGTACGTCACTTGGTTTCTACATGCCTTCGGTCTTTTGTTATCCTGAGGTCACAGAGAAAAAATGGCAAATTTTGCTACTTGGGTGCCTTCGTTAAAAGTAGCAATTAATGCTCTGACACAGAAGACGGCTAAGCACCTTTTTTAAAAAAAGTACTAGAATGACGTCTGAAAAGATGGGTATTTAATTTCTTATGACACCTTTGGAAAAAACAACCTTAAATGTTGGAAATAATTTAAAAAAGGTGTCAGATCTTCCAAGAAAAAGGGGTTATTAAATGTTTTGAAGGATTTTTTGCAGAAAACTTTGTAGATCTGTAGGGTTGCAAGTCTTTTAGAGGCTATGAACTCAAAGAACTTGCGTAAATAAATGATGAATGGATCACAAGAAAGTGAGATCCACCGTTGTTATTCTCAGATATCTTCGTTAGAGAAGATATGTAAGTTAAAAAATAAAGGAACATAAAAACTCAAGCTGGTGAGAAAATCCTTCTAGCGCCAAACTGTGACTACTAATTTTCCCATAGTCTATATAATGTATACAGCTCAGAGAATCGGATACTAAGTAGTACTGATAGTGCTATGTAATAAAAGGTACTCAAGATCACAATAATAATAAAGAACACAAATATAACGTAAATGCTACTAAGTTATCATGAGACACAAGAGATTACGTGGTTCGACTTTTGTCTACGTCCACGAGTAATGAATGATTGTTCGTATTAAGTTTTGGTGGTTACAAAGATCTTAAATGCTTCCCAAAGTAATAGAGAGAACTCAAGTTGAAGTAAATACTTAAGTTCTAAACATTAAAGAGGTATAAGCTTAAGACTAGATCTTCTTCTCCTGGGTATTGAATGCCTTTATTTGTTGGTGAAGCTTCGTATTTATAGCCCCTTCTGCTCCAAATATATCTTTGCTGTCTTTGGGTCCATCGTTCCCTGATATATCTTCCGTACAAATGGTACCTTCGTTCACCGAATACTTTCTCCAGTTGGACTCTGCCACCTCAGCTGACCCACGTTCCTTCGGGAACAACCCAGCCTCAGTACAAATTATACCTTCATTCACCGCTAGCCTTTGCCAGTCTGACTCTTCCATCTCATCTCTCTCCACGTGCTTTAGTTAAGCATGTAGATAAGATATTTGCATATTAAATGCTGATTGGATATGTAACCTACCTCTGTCCCTTCGCCAGTTGCCTCTTTCTAGGCTAGGTTCTACTTTTCCATCATAGCCGTCGAGGTATTCTTCCTTGGGATGGGATAAAGTATATCTGCGAAGGTATCTTCTTCTCCTCAGATTCCTATGTGTAGCGAGGGCTACACAGTTATCCTACAAGCGACCACTAAAACCGTGACACGTGCTCCGCAGAATATTGATATT
>JAJJMB010005785.1:3344864-3363008 GCA_023531105.1 Papaver atlanticum | reverse complement strand
AATATCAATATTCTGCGGAGCACGTGTCACGGTTTTAGTGGTCGCTTATAGGATAACTGTGTAGCCCTCGCTACACATAGGAATCTGAGGAGAAGAAGATACCTTCGCAGATATACTTTATCCCATCCCAAGGAAGAATACCTCGACGGCTATGATGGAAAAGTAGAACCTAGCCTAGAAAGAGGCAACTGGCGAAGGGAAAGAGGTAGGTTACATATCCAATCAGCATTTAATATGCAAATATCTTATCTACACGCTTAACTAAAGCACGTGGAGAGAGATGAGATGGAAGAGTCAGACTGGCAAAGGCTAGCGGTGAATGAAGGTATAATTTGTACTGAGGCTGGGTTGTTCCCGAAGGAACGTGGGTCAGCTGAGGTGGCAGAGTCCGACTGGAGAAAGTATTCGGTGAACGAAGGTACCATTTGTACGGAAGATATATCAGGGAACGATGGACCCAAAGACAGCAAATATATATCTGGAGCAGAAGGGGCTATAAATACGAAGCTTCACCAACAAATAAAGGCATTCAATACCCAGGAGAAGAAGATCTAGTCTTAAGCTTATACCTCTTTAATGTTTAGAACTTAAGTATTTACTTCAACTTGAGTTCTCTCTATTACTTTGGGAAGCATTTAAGATCTTTGTAACCACCAAAACTTAATACGAACAATCATTCATTACTCGTGGACGTAGACAAAAGTCGAACCACGTAATCTCTTGTGTCTCATGATAACTTAGTAACATTTACGTTATATTTGTGTTCTTTATTATTATTGTGATCTTGAGTACCTTTTATTACATAGCACTATCAGTTCAACGGAGATATCAATACTACTTAGTATCCGATTCTCTGAGCTGTATACATTACATAGACTATGGGAAAATTAGTAGTCACAGTTTGGCGCTAGAAGGATTTGCTCACCAGCTTGAGTTTTTATGTTCCTTTATTTTTTAACCTACATATCTTCTCTAACGAAGATATATGAGAATAACAACGGTGGATCTCACTTTCTTGTGATCCATTCATCATTTATTTACGCAAGTTCTTTGAGTTCATAGCCTCTAAAAGACTTGCAACCCTACAGATCTACAAAGTTTTCTGCAACCCAACTAAAATCGATTTATCTTTGATAGACTTGATTGATTAGTTGCGTAAGATCGGCATTGCTTTATAATTTCTCTTTGACATCTATATTAATTGATTGCGAATCTAGAATTTGATTATTTCGGTAATCAACATTTTGATTGATCTAACCAGACAAAGGAGTTTATTAGATTAAACATAAGAGACTTTGTCAATGACTCATTAATATCTTATAGCAAGATTGATTAGAGTGGTTACCAAACAAATTCTTCTTTTGATGTTTGAAATACGATCCAAAGGACTTGCTATTCACGTGCATGAATCTAGAAGTCGAAGGCGCAGGGATACTGCGAAACTAAGTAGCTAGGGGTAGTCTGCTTGTTCTCAACTATACGAAGTTGGTATTATATTTTGTATAGCGGCTTGATTCTGAGAGTATTCAAAACTGGACTAGGTCCTGGGGTTTTTCTGCATTTACGGTTTCCTTGTTAACAAAATCTTGTTGTGTCTTTTACTTTGTTTTCCGTATTATAATTACTATTATAATTAAGTAAAATACACACGTACGTTAATCCTGTATCACTTGATATTGAATTTTTAGAGTTTCGGTTAATAACGAACCTATTATCAAGTGCACACTTTGTTGTCCTATCGTCTCGATCTTGTATCCATATTCAATCACACGAGTGATCTTGTTGTTGTATTTCCTCGATCTCGTATCCATAGACGATCACATTCGGTAGAGGATTTATAGGTTGATAAATAAAATATTGACGTGTATTTGGGTACTCTCGTCTTTTTAATTGGTATCAGAGCAGGCAAACACAAAAAGATCTAACAATCCGTGTTTGGTGCGATTCAACCTATAAGATTTGAATCTATGTCTGATTCAGTTAATGTTGTGCAAGATTGTGAATACTCAAAAGTTGAGAATGTTACTACATCGTTAACTCATGATCTAGGATTTAAGGATATCAATAGTACATTTGAGTCAAACTATGATGTCAAAGAAGATGCTGAAAAAGAGTTGGTAAAACTCCTAAAGCCTATTAGATCTCTGTCTACTAGAATATTATTATTAAAGACAGATTCTAATCTTCCTAGAAAAGAGATATAAGAAAAGGACATATAACTAAATATTCTAGCCAAAGAGAATATGGATCTCTCTGTCAAAGTAGAAGCTCTTGATAACATTCAAGAATAAGGAGTACAATCAAAGACTCTGACCAATGATTATGTTATAATTTCTTTAGATGAAGAAACCAAAAGTCTCTCCTCGACTTTTACAGATCGTGATGACATGATTTGTTTAATCACATCTGAAATAGATCACGACGATGAAAGTAGTCTTCCTAACTACATCAAGTCGGAAGAGACTGAAAAACCTCTTTGTGCATCTACTAATGATCAAACGAAATCTAGTTCAAAGGACACTTTGAATCGGTTCCGCGAAAAAGATCATAAGGAATTTAGCTTTCAGTCACTTGACAAGAAACTTGTGCTTCTACAAAATATTGTTACAAAAGTGTTAAAAGAAGTATCTTGTCTTAAAAAACTGAAAGATCATTCCTCAGTAGAAAGACAGAGTATACCCCCAAACTAATGAAATCAACTCAAAAACTGATAAAAGTGTTGATAATCACTTCTAGAAAAAGGTTCCACCTCACTCATGTCGAATAAGTCTCTGTTCACATGAAGGTAGTTTACCCACTGAACATTTCCAGAAATAAGAAATGAAGATAATTTCTGCTAAGAAAGGCAATCAGAAAAGGATTCGGAAAAATCCTCCAATTTATTATGATAATCAAACTGATATGAATTCCAAGGAAATTCTTAGAATGAGAAGTGAAAAAGCGGGGGTCTAACAACCACACCCAATATTTCGATTAGCAATCTTTATGGACAAACTCCAATATAATTCCAAGAGAATCAACTAGACAGTCAGACTCAATCAATAGAAATATATCCAAGAGTTGTATCTCAATTTCTCAATTCAATCTGCAATCAAACAAATAGGAATTTGCGAGCCCGATTGAATATAAGAAATAACTTGGACGGTATCAAAAACCACTATCAAAGTGTCAATCAATTTAATCAACAACCCAAAGGTCGGATTCACAAACTGATTGAACTTACGCACAACCTGTGATATTTCAATTATATAAACAAATATATTTAGGAAAGGAAATAACACAGACAACAGAAATTTTGTTAACGAGGAAACCGCAAATGCAGAAAAACCCCGGGACCTAGTCCATATTAGAACACCACACTGTATTAAGCCGCTACAGACACTAGCCTACTATAAGTTAACTTCGGACTGGAATGTAGTTGAGCCCTAACCAATCTCACACTGATCAAGGTATAGTCGCGTTCCTTACGCCTCTGAATCCCAGCAGGACTCTGCGCACTTGATTCCCTTAGCTGATCTCACCCACAACTAAGAGTTGCTACGACCCAAAGTCGATGACTTGATAAACTAATCTGTCTCACACAGAAAAGTCTATTGAATAGATAAATCTGTCTCCCACAGAAATACCTAAGATTTTTGTTCCGTCTTTTGATAAATCAAGGTGAACAGGAACCAATTGATACACCGGACTTATATTCCCAAAGAACAGCCTAGTAATATCAATCACCTCACAATAATCTTAATCGTATGGTGGCGAAACAAGATATTGTGGAATCACAAACGATGAGACGAAGATGTTTGTGACTACTTTTTATCTTGCCTATCGGAGATTAAATCTCGAGAAAATCTTAGAGAAGATAGTACTCAATCATGATAGAAAAAAGCAAGATCATAACACGCAACTACAGAGAAATAGTTGGGTCTGGCTTCACAATCCCAATGAATTCTTTAAGTCGTTAACCTACAGGGTTTTGGAAAAACCTAAGGTTAAAGGAGAATCGCCTGTAGTCGCAACTAATATCACAAAGGAGGTATGGGGATTAGGTTTCCCAGTTGCTAGAGTTCTCCCTTATATAGTCTTCAAATCAGGGTTTGCAATCAATGTTACCTTGGTAACAAAGCATTCAATATTCACCGTTAGATGAAAACCTGATTAGACTCAAGCTAATATCTTTCAACCGTTAGATCGAACTTAGCTTGTTACACACAAATGAAAAGTGACTTCTTTTAGATATGAGTAACCGTACCTAAACGTGCACACCTTGTTGGCTCAACAATAGTTAACCGAAGTTATCCATATGATCACTTTCATATCAACCTTATTCATCTTAACCATAACTAGTTCAAATGACTCAAATGAAACTAGTTCTAGAGTTGTTCAATTGTTTATATTCTTATAGAAGTATACAAGACACAATTGAAGAAAAATCGATTTTGATTCACTCGAATCAATTCATGAACATTATAGCCACGGTTTGCAAAAGATTGCATTCCTTATTATATAAATGTATTAGTTCATGAACAAACCGATTTTAGAACATTACCTACTCAAGTATGCGAACGGGTACGCATACCTAAGTGGCCGGACCAAGTTTGGGTTCGCCAGTATGCGAACGGGTACGCATACCATCCAAACTCAGTTAAATCCCGGAACTTGAATCTCACGCCAGTACGCATACCGGTATGCATACTGAGTTCCCATACTTTTATAAACCAACCAGTACGCATACAGGTATGCATACTATGGTTCCCGGACTTGGAATATCTTGCAACAGTTAGCATACAAGTACGCATACTGTGATATATCCAATCATGGTTATTTGTTATAAACTCCCATTTCAAATATTGAAACATTCTTAGAAGACGACAATAGCTGTCTCACACAAACTATTAGCTTCGAAGCAATTTTCAAGTGATCGAATGATCAATACGAAACATTCCGAGTCTACATCAAATGACTGTCTCACACAAATCATGTAAGATGTTACAAGGCGATTTTCACATGATCATCTTTTGACTTTCGTCAAGAATATAAGATGAACTTGGTTAAAGCAAAAGCTTACCAACACATATTTCGAGAAATATGTAAGCGAGTTAAACTCAACTCGAAATATCAAATGTGTATAATCGAAGTCTATATAGCTATACGACTTTTGTCAAATAGGAGATAGAGTAGATAGATTTTTGAGTGATAGATGAGTCAAGTCTCCTCATACATTTTGTTGATGAAGTTCCACAAGCTCCCCTTAGTAGTTCTTCGTCTTCAATCGATGAAAGCCGTGAAGTGTAAAGCTCAACTACACTTTTTATCCTAATCCGAGACTTAGCTATAAGTAGACTATAAATCAAGACTTATAGTTTTGGCAACTAAACTTGACAACAAGCTTGAGATAGCAACGCTTGCGAGTTCGACCGGGCAGTGCTCTAACAAGAAGATCATATGAAAATCTCATTAATATGATTTAAAAGGGATTCGTCTATCTTTGACGATTCGCATATCGGTTTATTTTCTCCACTTGATCGAACTGGCAGCACAAGAGAAGATCATATTTCTAGGAGAAAACACTTTTAGCAGAAACATCCAAAGAGGAATATGAATTATGGTTTTGATACTCGTTGTAAGCTCAATAAGGCTTACTCCGATACAACTTATTTGTATAGAGTCCGTGAACTCTCATCCAGATTCGTTCTCATAATTTTAGGATGAGAAAGCATATAAGCAAGAGCACAATTTTTCTTTTGTAAATATCAGAAAAATTCTATGAAAATTTTCGGATAACTGCGAATCCATATTGTCCAAAAGGTTCATGTCAACACCATTTTTTCGGTAATTAGGGTTTATTAATTACCCTATGAAAAATATATTCTTCCTGACATGAGGAGTTCAGATAAGTTCCTATGGAAATAAAAAATATACTCTGTAAATTATCAAAATTACTTAGGTATTTTCGGTCCGAAAATTTTATTTTAAAAAGAAACTCCCTCTTACCGGTATTGAAAACCCTGATATTTTCTTATTTAATCCTTGACCATGCCTCCAATAACTCATAGTATTACAAAGGTAAATAAGGAGGAAGCTCAAAGAGTTAAGGATTGTCAAGGAATCAATACGGAAAGGAAGAAGAAGAACATCTCAAAAATCATGTCTGATTATGAGTCTGATAATTCTACAGGATCCCAAGATGAGTCATGCCTTTTGGCTTTCAACTTTCAAGATCCGAAAGAAATCAAGTGGATACCTACTGATAGTATGGTAAACTTTATTAATGGGTTTGAAGAACTAAGAACCAATCTCATAACTATGGTTCGAAATCAATATTGGCTAAAGGATAGAATTGAAGAGACAAAAGTTGATCTTGCAGACATGAAAGAACAAGTTGAAAAACTTGAAAAAGAAAAAGTGGTTGCTGACAAGTCTCTCGAGACGTGCTTCAAAAGCTTGAACACTGAAGAAACCTCAGTGAACAATCAGAGCACCACTAAGGATTGAGTCATATGCTGTAATACTTGATCCATAAAATAGACATCAATATGTTGATTTATTTAGATATTTTGTATAAGGTCATTTTGAATAAATCTATCAACATTTATTATGAATGAGTAAAATTATTAATTAATAATTTTTGTTTCATGTGATAGTTTCCGATTACATAGCATGTGTATGAATGTTTATATTTTTGTTATGTGCTTTCGGATTATGAGATGTCTGATTTCGATTTTTATTAACCTTAATATTCGATTTCATATGGTGAATGCCCTTATGATTTGTGTGGCTTTTTAATTTAGCGAGATTAAGTTCTAACCCATGTTTGTAGGATTTATCAAAGGATCATAAGGTGTTCCGATTGAAACTCATATGTGAAAAGTCACAATATGTTGATAATCAACTTATGTTTACATAAGTTGTGTTTAGCATAACATATGTGTTTCGGGTTTAAACTTTTGCTATTGGCACACATTAGTTAAAACCGATTAAACTTTTCTCTGGTAAAGGTTGCTCTTATTGTTGTTCTTTTGTTCTTGCGAAAGGATGACAACACACTGGGGGAGAGTTCTTAGTTGAACTTGCGCTTAATGATATATCATTCTGGGGAGTAGTAGCTGCGGAAATTGAGGTAACGATTTTTATTGTTAGTTAATTGTTTTTTCCAGATTAAGAAAAGCCTGTTTATATTGCATATATTTTGATTTTGCTTAACAAAATTTCGGTACAATTGATATGTTTCATTATGCTGTGTATGGATTGATTTTATGATTCAATTGTTTCCGGTTAAGAAAAATTGTGTCAATTTATTGGCTTATTATTTGGTATCTTCTTTATTACTAGGTATCAAGTGTTTTTGCTTAACAAAATTCGGTGTAATTGCAGCGTTGTAATGATTATATTTGTTTCAAGTGCCTCAGGTTAAGAAAAATAATGCAAGTCAATTTATTTTGGTTTGTATCTATTGTTTTTCGCTTAACAAAATTACGTGATCATTTGTTTAATCCATGTGATTCCAGATAAGAGAACCTAAGTAAATTATGATCTTGGTTAGACTTATCAATTGGAGGATTTGGTTATTCAAGTCTAATCGAATGCCTTGACAAGAAAAACTAGTTAACTAAACCTAGTGTTTGTCTTGTCTAAAGGGAAAGGTCTAAGTAATTTTCATAAATAATTAAAGCCTGATGAGAGAAATAAAGTTAATTCTGATCTTTATTTTGGTCTTATCGAAACAAGCGATTGAACATACGCAATCGGTTCAACAATAAAAATAAGTATCTTAGTCGATTTGTTGGACTATAGGGAAAATTGCTTCGGGGAATTGTTTCCTTGATAGCATAATGAAACTAAATTACTTTTGTAGTTTTGGTTTTAATATTGGTTATCTAAAATGGTATGTAAAACCTTTGTGCTTAACTCTTATAGGATGTACAAGTCTTATAGATTCGTAAGACCATTTCGGTTTGACCTTTATTTTCTCGAACCTTTGTCATTTTTGTGACAAAAAGGGGAGAAATATATGGAGTAAACAAGTGATTTTTAATCATTAGGAAAGGACAATTGTGCTTAAACATTATATCTAACGAAAGAGTAAAGCATAAACTAAGGGGGAGAAACATATCATAATGATGTATAGTATTTCTGACTACAAAAGGGGAATAACAAAGATGTTCGGATTGAATATTTATGAAAAGACGAGGGTACCCAAATACACCACAATCTTTAAATTATCCACCTATAAGTTCTCTTACCGAAAGTGATTGTCTATGGACAAAGTCGATACAATACGACAAATCGGTATTCACACTTTGTGTGATTGTCTATGGATACGAGATCGAGACAATACAACAATCAAAAAATGATTACTTGATAATAGGTTCGGACTTAACCAAACTCTAGGATCACTATTAAGTAATACGGAGTTAACATTTGTGTATTTTAATTTTAATTATAATAAACAATTATAATTGCGGAAATAGAAAAGTAAAAGACACAGCAAGATTCTGTTAACGAGGAAACCGCAAATGCAGAAAAACTTCGGGACCAAGTCCAAAATTAAATACTCTCAGAATTAAGCCGCTATACAAAATCTAAACCAACTTCGTATTGTTGAGACCAAGCAACTAAACCTAGTTCACTTAGTTTCTTCAGTATCCCTGCGCTTCCGACATTTAATAAGTGCACGCACTGGAACAATTCCTTTGGATCGTATTCCAAACAGTATAGGAACAACAAATCTGTTTGGTAACAACTCTCTTGATTCTTTCATATGAAGATATCTCAAGTCATATGCAAAGGATCTTCCGTTTAAACTAATAAACTCATTTGCCTAGTTAGACCAATCTATCCAATAACTACCGTAGTAGCAGAGTTTAGATTTGCAAGTAATCAATATAGAATCCAACAAGGAACTATAAAGCGATACCGATCTTATGCAACTAATCAATCGAATAAATACGATTCTAGTTGGATCCCAGCCGATCAAGGTTTGTGCTACACAAAGATATGAGAAACCAATAAGAAATCTTCTTTGTCTTCAAATCTTCTTTAATCTTCTATTAAACCTGCACAACACCACTTGAATCTCTTGTGATCAATCACGCACAGAATGGAGTCTGTTAACAATGGATTATCACAAGATGTCTTTAGATCTACAAACAGTTCTAAAGATCCCGTCGACACTTCGATCTAGTTTAAGTGAATCTTATATCAGAAGAGAAGATTCTCAAGAATAAACAAACTAGGTGCAATCAAAGTTCAACAACCGTTAGTCAATCAAATCAATCGAAAACTAATAAACTGCAATTATCTAGTTTCCCACCAACGGTACTCGTAGAGCTTCTTGATCCCACAGAAGTCTTTAAACGAGCGGTCGTAAGAGATTTCACCTAATAAGGGTACTTTCCTCTCCGGATAGACTGCTCCACCAGAAACAACAAAAAGATGAAGTTTGCCTGGCTCTTAGGATAGTTTGCTTCTAATGTAAACTTGGGTATTTATAGATCAAGGATGTTTGGACACCAAGGAATTTCCAAAACCGAATATTCTCAAGATATGCAATAAATGCCCAAATCGGTTTTCATAATTCCTGGAAATGCTTTGTTCAATATTTTCCGAAATATGTCAATAGAAATTATCAAATTAGTAAATGCATATTACTAATTTTTATTCTCTGGAGATATGCATTTAATTACTGGTAATTAAAGCATATAAAACTAACAACCTTAATTAAAAGATTCTTAATTTATTTCGGACCGGGATCTCCTTGAGTAATTAAGGAATATCTTTGAACAATAAAAGATAAAAGTTATTGTTCGTGTTCAAAGTATTTTGACATCTTTTGTAAATCCTCTTCCATATTTACAATCTTGGAATCGATTATACCACACTTCCAAACAAGTTTAGAATTGGTTCATCTGTATTCCAAGATAACTATGTGATTGATCAAATATCAAAACACAATCATGGGTTCAATCAGTTCTACTAATCACCAGGATCGGTTCTACCTCAATATGGATTACTTGTGATCGAACACACAAGTTATCAGGACCGGTTACATTAGTTACCATGATCGGTTACGTCAATTACCAGGACCGGTTACCATATACTCATGGTATTGCTTGTGATCGGTCACACCAGTTACCAGGACCGGTTACACCAATTACCAGGACCAGTTACACCAATTACAAGGATCGATTATACAACTCTTTTGTGATCGGTCACACCAATTACAAATATCGATCATACCATCTCAGGTGATTACTTAGGATCGGTTACACTAATTAATGAAAACCAGTCATACCAAATCATAAGTCAGGCACGGTGATTAGTTATACCAAGATACATAACAAGTTATGATCGGTTCTACTAACTCACACATATTGGTAATCCAAAGATATGCAATGAATAAAAATACCAATAAGCCTAGCGATTTCCATTTCGATTCATTAAACAAGTTCATGAATTTACTCCCTTTAAAAAAATGTAAACAATGTTTCCTAGGATTCACCTTTACCCATACACATAATCACAATAGCATTCATACGATTATGTCGATGTCATATATACGAAGTTCAAAAGATAAGCGTTACACTTCGTATCTTAATTCCTTAACACTATGATCATGTGATCATGTCTCACTACTAGAGTATAATCATTCACAGCTTTGCAGTTATGTTTTCAATATAACACGACTTTAAAGATACGTTAGGAATGAAACTGTTCAATTCAATATTACTAACCTCAAGAGGAAGCATGATGTTGTCGTTGTAGCTCGTTACTTCTTCACATTCTTCAGGTCTTCGAGTAATACTTGTATGTTTCATAATCCTAGACTTTCTATTATATCCTTTACGAAGTTGTCTCTAGTACATAATCAAGCGACTCTTAGATGAGTTTTGATTCACTAAAATATGACAACCAAACTTGACATTCCAACGCTTGGTAGGTTCAACCGAGCTATGCTCTAAAAATCTCCCCCTTTGTCAATTTTAGTGACAAAACTCTTAATACATATGGATAAACAAATTACAAGAATTCATTAAACATACGCTTTATTCCAAGTTTCAACAACACAATAACCTGCATATATTCAATTAATAAATGCCGTTGTTGACATTTTAATTAACAAAGCTTATACTCCCCCTAAAGGTAAGATAGGTAGATTTTCAATCCGAACATCTTTGTTATTTATCTTTTGTAATCCAAATAACTACAATAGCAATATGATATGTTGCTCCCCCTTAGTCAATGCTTTACTCTTTCGTTAGATGTAACGTTTAAGCACAATTGTCCTTTCCTTAGTGATTACAAATCACTTGTTCACTCCATATATTTCTCCCCCTTTTTGTCACAAAGTGACAAAGGTTCGAGCAAATAAAGGGCAAACCGAAAGGATCTTACAAATCTAAAAGACTTGTACATCCTATCAGAGTTAAGCACGAAGGTTTCACATACCACTTTTGATAACCAGTATCAAAACCAAAACTACAAGTAATTTAGTTTTAATATGTTATCAAGGAAACAATTTCCCGAAGCAATTTTCCCTAATAGTTTAACAAATTGACTAAGAAACTTAGTTCCCTTACTAAACCGATTGTACACATACAATCGCTTATTTCGATAAGACCAAAATAAAGATAAGAATTAACTTTATTTTTCTCATCAGGTTCTAATTATTCAGACAATAACTTAGACCTTTCACTTTAAACAAACAAGTACTAGGTTAGTTAACTAGTATTTCTTGTCAAGGAATTTGATTAGACTTGAATAACCGAATCCTTTAATTTCATAAGTCTAACTAAGATCACAATTAACTTAGTTTCTCTTATCCGGAATCGAATTGGACTAAACAAATGATCTCGTATTTCGTTAAGCCATAATCAATACATACAAACCAAATAAATTGACTTGCACAATTATTTCTCTTAGCCGGAAGCAATTGAAACAAACATAGACATTATAGCACCGCAATTGCACCGAAATTTCGTTAAGCAAAAACACTTGATATTAAACAATACAGAAGATACCAAACAATAAGCCAAATAAATTGACACAGTTTTTCTTAACCGGAAACAATTGAATAACACACACACGCACATCCATACACACATAATGGAATATGTATCAATTGTACCGAAATTTTGTTAAGCAAAAGAAAAATATATGCAATATAAGCAGGCTTTTCTTAAACAGGAAAATGATTAACTAACAAATTCGTTACCTCAGATTCCGCATCCTCTTCTCCCCAGAAAGATATATCATTAAGCACAAGTTCAAATTAGAACTCTCCCCCAGTATGTTGTCATCCTCTCGCAAGAACAAAAGAACAACAACAAGAGCAACCTTTACCAGAGAAAGGTTGAATCGGTTTTAACTAATGTGTGCCAATAGCAAAAGTTGAAAACCTGATTTATAAGGTACTAATGTACCTTAACAATTCCAATAGACTTCCTTAGATTTTCAAAGGTTGCCCTGTCTAATGGCTTAGTGAGAATATCAGCTAGTTGAAGTTCAGAAGGAACATATTCTAGTTTGATAACTCTATTCTCGTACAAATCTCTAATAAAATGATATCTAATATCTATGTGTTTAGTACGAGAATGTTCAACAGGATTTTCTATTAGACGAATAGCACTTGAGTTACCACAAAGAATACTCATAGTTGGAATATTTATGCCATAGTCAATGAGCATTTGCTTCATCCGTAGATGTTGAGTACAGCAGGTACCAGTAGCAATATATTCTGCTTCGCAGGTTGATAAAGACTGTGAGTTTTGTTTCTTGCTGTGCCAGGCTACAAGGTTTTGAACAACATAGAAACAACCACCAGAGGTGCTTTTACGATCTTCTACATATCCTGCCTAATCAACATCTGAATAGGAAACAAAACTGTTGTTTGTATCCATAGAATATGACAGACCATAATCTAGGGTACCATTAACGTATCTTATGATTCGTTTTACAGCTTTAAGATGTGATTCCTTAGGATTTTCTTGAAACCTGGCACAACACCCCACACTGAAGGCAATGTCTGGTCTTGCTGCAGTCAAGTATAACAAACTACCTATCATAGATCGGTATAATTTTTGATCAACCGATTTTTCACTTGGACTAGACTAAAGTTTTTCCGTAGTTGGCATTGGCGTTTCCATAGGTCTTGCATCTTTTAACTCAAAATTTTCAACCAATTTCCTGGCATATTTTTCTTGAGAAAGAAAAATATTGTCCTTTTTTTGTTGTATTTGCAAACCAAGAGAATATGATAGTTCTCCAACATTACTCATTTCGAATTCCCCACTTATAAGATTTAGGAATTCATCTATTAGAGATTTTGAGGTGGAACCATAGATGATATCATCTACATAAATTTGTGCTACAAGTACATTCTTTCCACTCCATTTGGTGAAAAGTGTCCTATCAGCACCACCTCTGGAAAAACCCTTTTGAAGCAAAAAGGATGTTAACTTATCATACCAAGCTCTCAGAGCTTGTTTTAGGCCATATAAAGCCTTTTTGAGTTTAAGGACATGATCTGGAAATAATGGATCTTCAAATCCTTTGGGTTGAGGAACGAAAACTTCTTCCTTTAAATCCCCATTGAGAAATGCATATTTAATGTCCATTTGAAAAAGCATTATCTTAAGATTACAGGCATAAGCAAGTAAAAGTCTAATTGATTCTAAATGAGCAACATGAGCAAAAGTTTCATCAAAGTCAATACCTTCAATTTGCGAATATCCTTGTGCAACCAGTCTGGCTTTGTTTCGGACAATTATTCTGAATTCGTCTGATTTGTCCTTGAAAATCCACTTTATTCCAACAATATTTACACCTTCCGGTTTAGGAACTCGCTCCCATACTCCTTGTCTTTCGAATTGATTAAGTTCCTCATGCATAGAGCTTCCCCAAGCAGGATCACTGAGGCCTTCCTCAACATTTTTTGGTTCTATTGAGGAGAGAAAGCAAGTGTAGTGAAAGACATTCTGGAGTTCCCTTCGAGTCATGACTCTAGCATTGGCATCTCCTATGATATCTTCAGTGGAATGTCTTTGATGAACCCATTTAGCAGGTTTGTGGACAATATTTTCAGTATCATTGGGTTTTTCAACAATACTGTCATTATCATCTTTATCATCAATGTCACTAATAAGAGGAACTATTGCTGGAACTTCTTCAATTTGTTTTTCTTTGTTAACAGTTATTAAAGAAGGAAGCTCTGCAGCAATATTTATCTTGATGAAAATCACTAATGTCATCAATGACAACATTAATCGATTCCGTCATGACTTTGGTTCTGAGATTTGATGTGATTTTATGTTGTTGTAAAAAGTGATAAGTAGAGTTCGTTCAACTCGGACTTGTGAAGACTCGATTCTAGACTTATATTCCGATTAAAATAGCAAATAAACAAAGATGATATCAATATTACGAGAGACTGGGACTTAGGATTCCACCAAACTTCACAATCAATTGGTTCATACGATGATTCATAACAATACTAGCTCTCTTATAGACTCTATTCCTTTGCCAAAAGTAGATTTTATAAAGCATTAGATGTAAAGCATCAAAAGTTCTTAGACTAAGCATACACTATCAAACAAAATCACAAATAATCAACGAAAATCATAAATCGATTGAAAAGCAATACAAAAAGTCATAAGAATCAATTATAATTACCATCAATTGTGAAACATGGTTTCCTCCATCATAGTGTTGGGGTTTAGCTCCTCATGGTAAAAACATGCTCAAAAGATTGATTCATGGCTCAAAAAGTGTTTTTATTGAAGAGAAATAATAATACAGCGAATCTGAAACGCTTTTATGGCGTTACAGAAATCACCGTTACAATGAAGTGCTGTTAATAAACGATAAATCGGTTCTGCTATTGAAGAACGACACTCATCTGCGACTGTTCCGTGTGGGTCAATGTTCTTCGTGTTCTTCAGCAGCAGCAGCAGCAGAACCCGATTTCCTGCACCTTTGATTTCTCGGCTCTGTCGTGTTCTAAACTTTCCCTAACTTTCGACACCCCTTCTATATGACCCAACCAATCTATTTATATCAAATAGAGCGATTAAATCTCTCCAAAATCTCTTCCTTTCTCTTCACGGCAAAGTTGCGGCAATTTCTTGTTTTAGAATTTATACGCGTTTCTGAGCTTTCCTTTTGATTCTAAAATCTTCCTTAGATAGATACCAATCTTTGGGAAGGTTTAAAGCACTTTAATCTCTCTAAAATTTCCTAAAACAGGTCACACACGTGACTTTCCATATTTTGCTGTTGAGATAAAAATCCATCGATTGAGCCCAGTTTAATTGATTTCAACACCCATATTAGATTCCTAGACCCATAAGGAGTCTATCCTATGAAAATCAGAGGTTTAGTCGACCTCAAACTCCTCCAAATCACTACCACCAAAACTGCCAGAAACATGTTTTCTGTTTTGGTTTTGGTTTCCCGCTAAAAACAGAATTTGAACGTGAATGGGAAAGGTTACCCCTTATCCGTTGTTGGAGTCCGCATAACACTCGTCCCTTGAATTGCATTTATCAACTTTTCGAGCCAATTTCGCCACAAAAGCTTATTTCTCCAAAAACACCTACAAAGAGATAAAATACCAAAATAAGTACAAAAATGGGTATTAACAATATACACAATAGAGATGAAAATAGACACATAAATGCGTCTATCAAATACCCCCAAACTTATTATTTGCTAGTCCCGAGCAAATTAAAACTACAAAATAAAATCCTAACTCACTGTCGCAGGCATCGTCGGTTGCACTTAGCATGTGCAACAAGCCTTTAAACCCCTAGGTGGCCCTAGTGGCCGAGTTATAGTCTCGAGAGGGTTTACCAGAGGTGTACCCACAAAACCTTTCCTCCAGACCCTAGCTATCTACGCAGAACCTTGGAATGGCACTAAAGAACCTCCTTGGTTGGCATACTTATTGATTACGGGAGGAAGTACTCAAGCATACTAAAATTCATATATAAGTGATAGAGCTCTACTCAGATAGTCGCACTATGGACATCAATATCCGGAATCAACAAATCACATGGATAGATTAAGAGATGGATATAGAAAAAACATAGATGGTTTTGATGTTGACTAGGTGAACGGTGTTTCTCATATCTGTCTGAAGGCCTCTGCCAAGATGAACCTATCCTAATGGACTGAGATACCGGTCTGACTAATATCAACACAACTGGCATATAAAAGGGGACCAGTGGTTGATAATCCTAATTCTATATCTACTCGTCTGACATATATAAGGGAACCAGCGGTCGATTTATTGAACACACATTTATTTATTTATTTATTTTTATTTTTTAACGACATGATTAGATCTTTTGGATCCAAGCGCATGCTTCTTGTCAGCAGATTACATGGTAATTCCCGTGGATCCTGCATTCCACGCTTGTTTAGGCGACGGAGACAGGGAGAACACACACATATTGCTATCCAAGTGTTAATATTTATTCCGATTGGTCTATTGGTCTGGTCTCTTTTTTTTTCTTTTCTTTTTTTAGTATCTCAATCACTCTATTACACCCTAGCAGTGGTAACAACTTGAATCGTGAGCCCCACCTAATCACTTAGAGAAACATATTTTAAAAAGAAAATAAAATAAAAACAGAAGTGAAAAGGACTCAACGAGATATGGCGAAACTATCATGTTATTTCTAACACCTGAGCTCTGTGCTTTTATGAATAGACTCTATATAGATGTTTCCATCCACTCAGATTGGTTCCTCAACTCCTACAACCAAAATGCTTCCATCCACTTAGATTGGTTAGTGCCATCCTTAATAGGCATAAATTTCTAGGCTCTGGAGTTTATTATGCATATAAAAAGTTTCTCCCATACCCCCAAACTTAAATCTAACATTGTCCTCAATGTTCTAAAGATAAAATTAAAAGCATGAACAAGGAGAAATTGTTACCATTTGAAGAAAAAGAGTTAAGGAAAGATATTACCGTGTTGCATGAGAATGGGTTACCTCCCAAGAAGTGCTAAGTTTAAAGTTTTCAGCCATACATCAAGTACTATAAAATGGCTAATTACCTTTCAAATCATATATCAGTAGTCGAAATAACCGTGGGTCATCAGAACCAAATAGCACTGCCACTAATATGAGACAACTGCACATGATTAGAAAAATTAACAGACGGAGCACAACCTGATCTAAACTTTCTTGCAAGACAACTGGGTTTATCTGTGATTCCCTCTTAGGCTTCATGTGAGTGTCTTGACAAACATATTTTTCCGAACTATGAGTTCCCAATTCCTGGACAGTATCAGGAGGATCGGGTTGTGGAGTCGGGACAGACTCAAGTAATACCTCAGGCACACTAGACTCGAGTCCCAAGTTAGGGACTTCTAATAAGGATACTTGACCATCACTACCCCCAAAATTATGGTAGTCAGTATTCTCAGACAAACCTCTAACTATTGCTTGAATTTCCGGATCCTCAAAGTTTTTAAAATACTCAAGAGCTTCTTCCAGTTCTCTACCCCCAAACTTAGGGTCATCATTACTCACAGAAAGACCTAACACTAGTAACTGAATTTCTGGGTCTGTAGAGTCCTTAAAATATCCGAGAGCTTGTTCTAGTTCTAAAGTTTGGTCATCTATCTTACCTAAGATAATTGTCTCATCAAATTCATCTAAAGAATCACCAAATAAAGTGTCATCCTAATTATCCTGAACTAGATCCTGAACCAAAGTACTAATCATATTCACTTCCTCTAAATCATCAGAAGGTTGTCTAGTAACATTAAAGACATTTAGTTCAGTGGTCATATTACCAAAGGATATGTTCATAAGTCCGGTCCTACAGTTGATAACAGCATTAGACGTGGCTAAAAATGGGCGACCTAAAATCATCGGTATTTGATTCTCTGGGTCAGGGATAGGTTGTGTATCTAGGACTACAAAATCCACAGGATAAATAAACTTGTCGACCTCAATAAGAACATCTTCTATCACACCACGAGGAATTTTAACAGACCTATCAGCTAATTGCAGTGTTATCTTGGTAGGTTTCAATTCACCAAGTCCCAGTTGTAAGTACACATGGTACGGAAGTAAGTTCACACTAGCTCCTAAGTCAAGTAAAGCTTTTTCTACCCTGTGTTTTCCTATCGTGCAA
>JAJJMB010005785.1:3308904-3344854 GCA_023531105.1 Papaver atlanticum | reverse complement strand
AAAAAAAAACATATTTCCTAACTTATCGGACTCTCAACTCCCTTTAAATCGTACTCCATTCATCCCTATTTTCAATGGAAACAATAAGTTCTTTCTTCAACAGTTTCTTTGGAAATAAACCATATCGAACTCTCCAACAAATTGTACTACTTGCTCCATATCCTTCTCGGTTTCTAAATCATGTCCTAAACCATCGACGATAACCCATGGACTCATGGCTAGACAGCGGTGGATTTGGTTACATCCTGAATACCTGAACTTGTAGTGAGGAAATAAAATAACAACTATACAAATATAACAATCAACCTAGATGTTGTTTAATAAAAAAGATTTAGGTTGCCCTGATATGAAACGTTGTCTTCCTTTAACAATTCCCACAAATATTTCACTGGCATCCTTGAGTATTTGTTTTCTGGTGCTCCATTAATTAATAGTATTTTGAACTCAAATGGAACCTTCTATCATTCTATGCATTGACTCCAACAACGCCTAATCTCCCCAAGCAATGAGTTGAGCCTATTTTCTCTCTCTTTCTTGTCGCATGACTCCAAAGTACCTATAAAATGCAAACAAATCATAACATACACAAATACAAGAGAAATATTTGAGAAAAGCGTAAGCATTTGATACTTAAAAGATGTATTTTGGGCACCTATCAGCATCTACATGAATGGGCATCTAAATGCAAAGGAGGCATAATGTGAAATTGTTTTCGAGACAGCTTACTGGGAACAAATCTGCATATAAACATCTAAGGCTATAAATTGATCCTAAAAATGTTAGTGTTATCATCAATGTCTGCATACCTTCTTAACTTGGAAAACCAGAAGATTGTAGAAGATATCAATTATTATTTAAATAATATTCATAGACGTAAATATCATCATATCAATAGGTTAAACCTAGCAAATGCTTGGAAAACATGCTAGGAAGTTGAAAATTTCTAAGATTTGGCAACAGTCTATTTCAAACTTTATCTCCAACCAAGTTTTGGAGGAGATGAACAGCGTAACCCCAGTTTAAGATTGAAAGAATTTTTTTTTACATCAAAATAAAAGTCCCTGAAAGCAGTTGTAAAGTCATTGTGCGATGATACCAGTGACCTGAGTTCAAAATCCACCAACACCAAATTCTTTAGCGATAAAAAAAATAAAAGTCCAACCATTTGCATTCATTAATAACCCAGAAAGAAAAAACCTTGTTATGGCTTAGTTTGATATTGACGTGAGATTTGTAAAACCATATTTCTGTTGTGCGTTTTTTTGTTGCGCTTTGTTTAAAAAAAAGATAGTTTAGCGTTTGGTAAACTACTATCTAAACGGTAAATATAAGTAAAAAATAACCAAATTATGTTTAATATATTATCAGGTTCAACTACTCTTGTTGTAGCAAATGACCAAAATAAACTTATCTATCAAATAATTTTATTATTGATATGTATAATTTAATTCATAATTTTTAAAAAAATATTTATTTTTTAATTATAAGGAAGGATCGGCTGACAAGGCCAGTTTTACAAGCTTTAACATGTTTCTTCACCCATCACATTGACTCACACGGATGGTAAAATATCAATAGAAATTATTAAATGAATATGGGTACATTGGTACAAGTCGTGACCCGAAAATCTGTTGACATAATTATATTGATCCTCGACTTCATCAAATAAAACCAAATTTCTCATTTCTAATCTCTATTGGTTTATGGTTTGATAGTTCTTCTGGAATATTGTTCCAGCAAGAGGAAGAATCAATTGATGGAGAAACACAACCGAAAAGGGCTGGTTATTGCCATGATCATGTTTATGAATCTCTCATTAATTGCCTTTTATTATTCTGTGATTAGTCCATACTTTTGAAGTCATGATGATGTTAAACTTTATTTGTCTAAACACGCATTTAATTTTTTTTTCTTTTATAGTGTTGAAAGAAATCTAAAATCTGTTCATGGATCTAATTTTTCTAAAAATAATAAAAATATTTTTTTCTCTTTTACAGATCGGAAACGTATATAGAAATCCAATTTTAGGAAATTGATTTGCTCAAACCTTCAAAGAAAAACTGATTATTCTACTTTGATCTTTAATCTTCGAGAGGAAAAAGGAAACAATAGAGATTTTATAATTTCACGAAAAGAAGACGAAGAGAACAACATGAGAACGAAAAAAAAAGGGTAGTGTTTCATATTTAATTGGATCACAAATATTGAGAATATCTATCAAAAACTTGTTAAGATTTCAAAAATTGGACTGTCTATAAATAGATCTAGTGTTTTATATACGTGTTTGTGTGTGTGTATATATATATAGACCTTGGGAGAGCTTGGTGAGGACACTGTAATCTTTTTGAAGAGGATGAAGAATTGTTTAGCTAATAATGATGCGAATTGTGGGTCTGGAAAATTTCTTTTTCATAGAATAGGTGTGGCTATTCAAAAGAGTGTTGGAGCTCAGCTAGTTGCGAGACTCCCATCCAATTTCGTATGTAATGATTCCCTAATATTATAAATTTATTTTGTGTTTTAAAATTAAATTTACTAATTATAATCAGTATTGTTACTATTATCATTGCTAACAAATATTGTTTTTATAATAATGATAATCGGATTTTTAATCAAATTAAGATATAACTCCGAGAAAAAGAAAACCAAACTAATCAACTATTTTTGTTGAAATACAATACATAAAATATCTGAAAATAAAATTAATACCAGAAGATTTAAGGGGTGATTTTTGTCATTTATAAATTATAATATTTTTATATAAGAAAATCACATGAAAATATCATGTTAGCCCATATTTTATTTTATTTTGCTTTGGAGAGCTTTAAATAGCTCATTTTTTCCTAATTTTTGTTGTTATCCGTTTTGAAAAACATCGAATCGAGTTGGTTTAGTCTTGTATCAAACTGGTTTTTAAAATAGTTTTGTACGAGTTTAGAGTCCAATACTTAGTATCGAAATTGGCGTGATTTGTATGAATGCAAGGCTCCACTATTTATAGTGTTATGACAAAGGCTATTATGGAAACAACATCTACCAATTTCGAAAATCAAGTTATATGCAATAAAAGCATTTTATGAAATTAACAAAGATCTTGATATTATATGATTATATTAACATGTATAACTCACTTATAATAACTATAAAAATATTATTTCCAAGATATACAATCAACAATATATTCCACAATGATACTTGGAAACATCCCACTAGTATAACAATAACCATATTTAGCTAGTTACAAATTCATGTATTGCGCTAAATTAGTCAACTAGTTATGGTCCAACTTCTAGGAAACTAAAGAACGTCAATATCAATACTAAATATAGTAAAGAAAATTAATTCGGCAAATACTAGTTAGGATCAAGCCTTGAGTGTCAAAGGAATAAATATGTGTTCAATATTTCTTGGCAAATTAACTTTCCAACTCTAACTTGCATCAACATCGAAATCTATTAACTAAGGAAGAAATAGACAACCAAAAACACAAGTCAGAATTTAGAATTGGTCTTGGGATGAGGCGTAGGATTAATTTTGGGTCAGTTGTGGACCTCTTGACCCTAAAGGGATCTGTCCTGAATGCTTATTTGAATACGACACATAATTCGAGTTTAAACTAGCCTTAACACATATTTATGAAATTGCTTTCTAACATGTATTTAGAGCAGGGGTTTATTACGAAAGTTCAATACTAATAGCAACAAGTAAAAAATTAGTGTTATGCCGAAATCAAGGAAATAAATAAAACTAACTATGTAACTCAATATTGTAGGTTGTGGAAACACTTAATGTATATTGTCATTTGACGCTTTGATCATAGATATTGATCAATTCATTTATATGATAAAGTCATGTAAGCAAACTTCGCTTGGTAATGTTTCAATGAATAAGACTATAAGAACTATATAAAAATGAAGCAATCATCATTAGTTACTAACCTCAGTTTGAAGGATGATGCCATCACATTTTAATCAATACGTCTTCGGTTCTTTGATGAGTAACTAGAGTTTGTCTTAAAAATTATGATTCCTAAGTCTAACCTAAACAAAGTAGACTTTAGCAAGTAATTCAAGCAGTGAGTTCTAAAACAAAACTTCACAATCAAACTTGACATACCAACGCTTGTTGGATTCAACCAAGCAGTGCTCCAACAAAGGTATTAAAATTACAATGTAGAAATGGAATCATCGAATCATATATTATGGTAATGTCATATTAGGAAGCCAAAGGTAGGAGCAGTAGGACCAATGACAACTGGTTGGTTGCGAGCTTGAGTAATAGACCTGAATTAATGCAAAGGTTTATTTGGTGTTTTTGAAGATGAAGGTGCACTAAAACATTCATGGAAGTTTTAATAGCGTGAAAGGGTTTATGCACAATACTGGTCAAGATCTTGTGATGTTAAGTAACTTTGATGTTGCTTTCAAAAGAGTGAAGCATGTTATCCCGGTTGAGTACACGTAACATCCACCAGATGAAGAGGAAATCTTGTTGTGCTGTTATGGTGATGCAAGAGGTAATCCTGGTGCTGCAGGTGCAGGGAATGTTACTAGAGATGTAGTGTGCTTGGAGTGGGCAACGAAATGAAATGCGAGTAGAATCAATATTCAAATAGACTATGCTAGCATGGTTTAGGCTTTCAACAATGTCAGTATTCCTTGGATGGTGAAGCAAAGGTGGCGTGCAACTTGTACTTCTTATGATACAATCTATTGTTTACATGCAATTAGACAAAAAAACTTTACAATTAATGTTATGGCTAAGCGTGCTTGCTTGCTTCATGCTGGTGACTATGTTAGTCATGATGGAAAGCCTGAATTTATTTATGTTGTTAAATGAATAAGTGTTTTTTTTTATGTCAGATTCAGTTAGTTTCTCAAGTTATTTTTGGATTGCAATAGATTCTTTTTTATGTATATTCGTAGATAAACTTTTGTTATTAAAAAAAAAATTGGTCTTAGCAAGAAAACAAATATATGTGACTCAATATTAAACTAGAAACCTATGGTTTATAAAATCAAAGTTAAATTGGGGAAATTTTATTTTTATATACAATTTAAAAAAAAAAAAAATCTAACACATGTATGACCCTTCTATACATTTTTCAGTGAATTTAATTTATGGACAAACAACTAAGGCATGTTTATCCAACAACCATTACTGCAGAAATACATTTTACATGGTTATTAATACCTCACAAATTTTTGTAAATTGATTACAAGATCTCTCTTGGATCACAACACATAAATGCACGTCCATCACATCCAATATATATATGTAAGGGATCACATATTAACACAATCCAAAACAAACTAAGAAAGAGAGAGAATAAACAACATAAGATATTTAGAGAGATGGGATTTGAGAGTGGAATTACATTGATTGATTTCAGTAAAGACCCAAATGCTTTAGTCGAAGCAAGTGAAGGATGGAAGAACTTGTGTAAACAAGTGAAAGAAGCTTGTGAAAACCATGGATGTTTTCAAGTATTTTATGAAAAAGTTCCAGGAAAACTACATGATGAAATGTTCAAGGGAGTGAAAGATTTGTTTGATGTGGGCGACGAGATTAAGCAAAAGAATATCAGTTGCAAACCTCATCATGGTTATATTGGCAAGGATTCTAATTATCCTTTGTTGGAAAGTTTAGGCATTGAGAATGCACCTATTCTTGATAAGGCTCGAGCATTCACAGATCTTATGTGGCCCAACGGAAACCCTTCTTTCTGGTAATACATAAATTCTCGATTTCAGTTATGTCCATTACTAACCACACTCTAGACATGATCTTATATCTAGTATTATTATTTTTTTCTCAACAAGATCTTATTTTGACTTCGTTCCTATTTAATATTTATATTTTTGTGGCAGTGGAACTTTGAACTCTATGAGTATAATGATGAAAGAACTTGAAGGAATCATTCGAAAAATGATTTTTGAGAGCTTAGGAATAAAAAAGTATTACGATTCCAACATCAAGAATGCTGATTACATGTTTCGTGTAATGAAATACAAAGCTCCTTTCACTGACCACCCAACTATCGGTCTTCCTACTCACACTGATAAAAATATCCTAACCATCTTATATGAAGACATTCAAGGACTTGAAGTTCTCTCGAAAAAAGGACAATGGATCCATGTAGTACCAAAACAAGGAAATTTTTTGGTTATCGTGGGGGAATCACTAATGGTATTTAATACTAGTAATTTATTTCTATAATAATATAACGGTTAAATACATGTATCTAAGTACTTACTACGAATTTAATGTGGTGCAGGCCTGGAGCAATGGAAGAATACATGCACCAAAACATAGAGTTATGATGAAAGGAGAAAAGGATAGATACTCTTACTCACAATTTTCAACACCGAATGAGCTAGTATATGTTGAAACCCCCAAGGAGCTAGTAGACGAAGTCCATCCTCTTTTATTTCGTCCTTTTAAGTTCTTGGATTATCTTCGATATTTTGATGCAAATATGCACCTTGAAAATCCTCTAGCCAGCTATGTTGGTATTGGAAAAGTTTGATCTTTATAATAAGATTACAGAAATCTAATAAGTAGATTTTTATTTATCATTGCTAAGTATAACAAATACTGGTGTTTTGTAATGCGTATTAATCGACCCTATTTCATTATTTTGGGATGGATTTAATATGTAGTCAATAATGATGAATACCATTCTTTTCCGTATGAATGTCAAGGGTTTTTATCTATCTTTTGCAATATTTTTTGATCGGTAATTTGTTGGATGCTAAAAAAATTATATGTAGGGTTTACCGTGTATCATACCTAACTAGGTGTTGTATCCTTACATCAACACTGCAATTTTCTTGGATGATGATCGACACAATATGGTTCTTAACAATTTTGCACCACAAAGTTCAGCCTCATATCGTTGCCGGTGTAAGTATGTATAACAATGATCACTTCAATTTTTTTTGTCGCTCCCAATACATTCCATACCATGTTGAACTTTTTCCATGCTTAATACTCAAAAGAATAAGGTAAAATGAACCCAATGGACACGCAAGGATAAAAATATATATTTGTTATCATTGGATTGAAGGAAAGATTATAAATTCGCCTTATACTTGGATAGAGAAGTAAAATCAGTTTATGGGCATATTGGTCTGTTATAGTTATATTTTTCTATTATCTTCCGGCAGAATACTCAAGCATATTTCAAATCTTTGAGTATTAAATCATAAAATCAATTAATTGTTATGTTTGCCTTTGTAATGGAGGTGTCTTAACGACTAAATAAATACTTGTGTGACAACAAAAAAAAAAAAAAATTCCTTCTGAATCCGAAAAGCCGTTGTTCCAATTCTACCTTGTCCAGCTGCCTATAGGAATGAAGTTCAAGATGTAGTCTTGTAACACCAACTTCAGTGTCAATATGCCACCGACATTGGATATTACATATTTAGAGATGGTATTACCGTGACCACCTAAATTCATCAAAATAACAATTGATCATTTTTATTTCTCAAATTGTAAAACTTAGTGCTAGTGAGTTACAAAATACAATATAAACTTTTTAATTAGAGATATGTTGTAAAAGGGTCGTATTTTTAGGACCTAATTAGGTTCTGGGTCGTGGAACATGCGGTTGATGCAATAGGGTCATAGACTGACTTTGACCGTTTGCATATTTCACCACCCTTATATCAAATAGTTTGAAGACACTATAACCTAACCCCTCTTTAAAACTCATTCAGGACTTCTCTCGAACACTTGACTCACAAAAAATTGGTGATACACAGTGATGTTCTTGTGTTTTTCTTCCCATTTTAAAGCTTATTTCTTTCAGTAATATCAAGTTCGACATTAACCCATCCTATACTCTAAAACTCATCAATTCGTAACCATTCATCACCTGAAATCAATGGCAACAATGCACATCTACAACACAAACTTTTACCATATTTAAACTCCGTATCCTTTTTAACCTCAAATATGTCTTATAACTATCACGATTATCCATAAAGCCCAAGCGTATGAGCTATTAGACCCATAACTACTCGCATGAACAACTTGTTTCAATGAAAAACATGAGCAGGTCTTGGTGATGAAACTTGGTTCAATGAACCACTTGATATTCTTGTTAGAACTAAATTAAAACATATGTAAATTATGAAAATGTTGATCGAGACAATGACAAGATGGTTTTAAACTGTTGATGTTGTTTTGTTAATCACTAACTAAATGATCGAGTATTTGAGTCCGGGAAATTAATTAAAGAAGGTAAGTAGTTCTATGGTTAAGATCTGTGGTAAAATTGATGGTTAAGATATGTGGTAAAATCGAAAAATTCAAATATAACAATATTCTCACGGTCTTTGTTAGTCTAGGACCCTAATGTATCAACTGCATGTTCTACGATCCAGACCCTAATTAGGTCTTAAAGTCACGACCTATTTACAAAATATCTCTTTTAATTAATACTCGTTAAGTTAACAATCTCTCTAAATTGATAGAATTGGATGATCCTAACTAAACTTGCACAAGCTAAAATTTAATTCGTTAAATTAATAATCTTTGTACAAATTGATTAAAAAAATTTGATTCCACGGCTATTAATTTATAGAGTTTCTAATGTATAACATTATCTATCGTAAGATTCATCAATTCCTACGACTAACCCCATCGTCATGAGTACAATGCTTCTAATTTTAAAATAAACCTTTCCTTGTTTTCAACTGAAATAATCATATTTCTAAAATGTACATCTTTGGCGAAAAAAAAGGAAAAAATAGAGAAAAAAAGACGAAGGTTTCACCATCCCTTCAAATTAAACTTGATCATATCTCTTCACATCATCGATTTTAGACCAACTGATAGACACATTTATGTATCCATTTTAATCTCGATTTTCTATTTTGTTAGTACCCATTTTTGTACTTATTTTGATATTTTATGTCTTTGTAGGTATTTTTGAAGAAATAAACATGTGTGGAAAAATTGTCTCGAAAAGTGGTATTTGGACCTCCGGAGAAAATTACTAAAAGCACCTCAGAAATGTGTTAAAGGCGGAGGAGTTGATAAAGGCATCCTATAAATTACTATTTACACCCATCCGCTATTGGCACCCCAAAGTCTGGACAAGGGGCACGCCATCTTCACCATTAAAAAAATGGATTTTGGCGGGAAAATCTGGCAGTAATGAAGCTGATTTAGGGTTGGAATTTTGGATGACTTTTATGGGTATTCAATTGCCTATTTTGATTGGGATTGACCTGTTAGGCTTAAACGGGCTTGGTATGCGTGTTGGATTAGGAAAGCTTTGGCCTGATCATCGGCTTCTATGAAATAGGGGAAGTGGTATTTTACGGGAAAATAATTCCATGACTGTGTGAATTTCTGGGAGAATTTTGGATGAGTTCTAATCGGATTCTTTCTTGGATATGGATTGCTATGGGTTTGGTACGATTAAACATGCTGGGTACATGGATTTGTAGGTAAAAAAAGGGAAGAATTCTTTTAATTCTCGAAACAGGGGATGGAGAAATACACGGGATTATTTGATTCTATTTGTGGAAGTTGCGTGTGGAGATAAGGCTAAGATATTTTTGTGATATTTTTTTCCATTCTGGGAAGAGTTTGACAACCTACAGACGCGTTAAGAAGAGAAGAAAAACAAGATAAATACGGATACTTCTGGTGAAAGAAAAATAAGATAAACAAAGAAAGTTTTAATCTATCCACTGTCTATATATAAGTGGTAGGAGTCTCATCAAGGACCATCAGAGACTTCGGGGTTGAACAGAGTGAGAGAATAGAGTTGCCGAGAAGTTGATCATCACCAGCAGAAGAGGAAGAAGAACAGTACAGATGACACAGGAAGTTTGTTGCAGAAACAATCATTATTAGCAATAGTTGCAAAAGACCTTCTGTGACTAAGTTTATCATTTTCAATGATTCTTTGTA
This sequence comes from Papaver atlanticum, assembly GCA_023531105.1. Classification (NCBI taxonomy): domain Eukaryota; kingdom Viridiplantae; phylum Streptophyta; class Magnoliopsida; order Ranunculales; family Papaveraceae; genus Papaver; species Papaver atlanticum. The sequence continues at coordinate 3,334,921 of JAJJMB010005785.1, read as the reverse complement.
ACAGCCAATCCTCAGCGTTTATAAGCGTTGCAATTGCATTGTTTTGTTCTTTTTCCCCTTTTCACCTTTGTAAACACTTTTTGAGAAATGGAAAAATCTTTTGAGCGTGTTTTCACCATGCGGAGCTATGTTCCAATAATGGAATGACGGAGGAAGCCATATTTCATGCATGTGGTAATTTTTTTTAATTTTTTTATGACTTTTTGCATTAATTATTAATCATTATATGATTTTTATTGAATAGTTGTGATTTCAATTGATTGGTCATGCTTAGATTAAGTGTTTTGATGTCTCATGCTTTCGATTTACGGTCATTGCTTTCAAAAATCTTCCTTGACAAAGAATCATAGTTAATATTTTATTATTATTTGAGATATAATTGTCTAGAATAAATATATGAATCGCATGAATGAATTTATTGGTGGAATCTTGAGTCCCAGTCTCTCGTAATACTGTTATCAACTTCTACAAATTCTCTTGTTTAATTTAGAACTAAGTCTGAAATCGACTCTTCGCAAGTCCGAGCAAATGAAACTTTTACTAACACTTTTTACAACTTGTTAAAATCACATCACCAACTCAGTCAGACCCGTAATAGCCTCATATGTTTTGACATTTGCGTCTGAAATTTTTTTAAAGGAAAATGGTACAACTGCAACATTGTTGTTTTATTTAATAATCGCATGTTAATATGTTCATATAAATTTTGTAATTTATACTACATGTATGGTTTTATCTCACAAATCTCACCTCTACATATAATTTTGGAAATGAGTTAGCAGATCAGTGAATTTGGCAACATGGAAGTCATGGTTTTTCCGTGGCGAGTTGTTATAAATCTATGGAGACGGATGGCTTGCTGCAGTTTCCTTACAAAGCACTATGGAATCCCAAAATCCCACAAAAGGTAATTTTCTTTGTTGGGACTTTATGTTACAATGCAGCTCCAACTCAAGATTCTTATAGGAATTCAATTATGGTGAATGGATGTTTACTTTGTTAGAACGCAGCAGAGTCAAATAATCATTTGTTCCTGCATTGTGAAACCACCAGAGATATTAGTTTATTTTTCATGAAAAGTTATGGTTTACAATGGGTTTTTCGAGAAACTGTTAGACAGCCTATTTGGGAATGGAGGAGGAAAAAGGTAAAGGTAACAGTGTCAAAAATAATATTTGGGATATTATCCCATTTGCAATCTGGTGGGCAGTTTCAATTGAGCGCGATGGAAGGATTTTTAATGGTAGGTATAGTACCATGGACGCAATCATCAACAGTGTAAAGATTTTCATTTATAACTGGTGCATGAGAACAAAAAAATTCAGGGTATTTCATTAAACTCTGTCTTATACAACTGGGAGGTTGTTATGCATTAGTTTTCAATTTCCTCATGTAGCTTGTTTTTCTGGGTATTGGTTTTGATATTTTTTATGTGGCTTTACTATAAGTGAGCCTTCATTTGTATTCTCTTTTTCATCTCTTTGGTGATGAGATGATCTTTTAATTTAATTGCTCTTTTCAAGTTAAATAAATAAATAAATTGAAATCTAAATAACTCGTTCCATTGTGAATTTTTCAGCTTTAGAGTTTTGAGTCTATGGCATCATTAGTTGGCATAGCAGTAATTTTTAAAATTTTATTTTTTCCATTGAATTTCTCTATAGTATTGGTTTGATTGAATAGTTTACATTCGTGATAGGGAAAGCACTAAAACTTACCTAAAAGACACCATGTCAAACTCAGCTCTAGGAAAAATAACATGTGACGCAGTTGAATACTCCGCATAAAACCTCCGTAATAAGGTGGATAAAAATATTAAGTGGTTTTGAAGATACTTTTTTAGTAAAACATCATCTTAATAAACACGGACATATTTCGCTGCATGCTTACGATCTAGTTATGTGGCATAAAAAAGTTCTCCATCTAAGACACAATCGTTCCTGTAATCTACTGGATGGAGTGGTTGCAGTTTCCTTTAAAGTTCATCCTTGTGCTTAACTGTGTAACCCATTTGAATGTTGCTTCAGCTCCCTCCCTGGCTAGTTCTCTTTATTATTGTTGTGAAGGTAATGGGGAAACCGTGGCTCCGTTTCATGTGTAATCAGTTAGTATTAGTCCTATAACGATCTGCAGAGAAAAACAGAATAAACAATACGACATATGGCATTATTTTTTATTTATCAGAGCGGAGAGATTGGAGGTTTTTAATAAATTTATATTCAATTGGCTTATGACTTTGTTTGGTCAGCTCCGTTAGATATAAGTGTGACATAAACTGTTTTTATCCTTGTTATACGTATGAAACGTATAAAAACATGATAACAAGTATGTAACTTATAAAGATATTGTTTTTATTTTCTCTATTTATCCTTCAACATAACTGTTACCAGTCTCTAATTTTGTGACCGACTCTTGAAACCAGAATATTATAGTGATGGCAACTCCTAGTATTACTGCCGTACCCCTGATGGTTCTTCTATTACTAGCTCCCGATGTTTTTGCTATCGATTATCCAATCTCTTGGACCTTATGCACCAGTTATGAACAAAACAAAATAGGAGTTTAAATTACACCCTCGGACATGGTTTTTTTTCTCTCCGAAAAATAGGGAAAACATTTCAGATACTAGATTGATTTAACTGATACTCAGAAGTTTAAGCATCATTAGCAGTCACAAATTTTATACAATTCCTGATATAGAGTAGATGAAGGATTAGTACTAATCCCTCGTTTTTCCACATATTTTGGATAGCATGTCTATTACATAAATTAGCTATATTAGTTGTCTTGACAATATTATATCTAGAAATTAACAAAAAAAACTATTACATTGAAATTTATACAGTTACTTGCTTAAATTTCAAAGTTTTCACTAATAATATATCCATTCTGTCTAGCATTTTCATATCTTCCCATCAGCAGCTGAAAAGTTGGCCTTGAATCACTTTAGAAGATTATGTTATATCCAATCTATTCGGCTACCTATTGGAAGGCTGCATCTGCTCATTTCTCCTCTAATTATTCTCTTGTGGAGCAATCAACATGGGATCCCCTTACTTAAATTGTTCTACCCGCATAATCAATCATAGTCAGTCATATCCCTGCAGTATCTTAAAGGGAAATTCATAAATAGATAAATTGAGATTCTCATACTTATACAAGTAATTTCCTTATCAGCTTCCCTTTTTTATGATTCTTAGATTTTCATCCTTCATTGGATTATAATATAACGACTGCATTTCACTATAATCTGAACTGTTTACATACATCATGTTGTTGATGAACCTTACTATTACTTTGGATATATTTTCGTTATTTCATTGGTTCTGTTGGAAAGTAGAGTAACATCTAGCTTTCCATATGTGCCAGATGATTACACTACATAATCCATGCTATTGCATTATACAATCACTTTTATATTTATCACTGAATCATGTGTGAAACCAATCATGAAAATCATTACACTTATCAATGGGGAAAAGGAAACTGCTGAGAAAATTTTGAAGGAAATATACAAACAATTCTAACGTCGAATCCCAAGGTATATCCTTTCATTTTAGAGGAATTGGTTCCACATCCTAATTACCTTATTTTTAATAAGATATGTTGGATCCTTGAACCAATCAATGAAAGTCATATCAATCTTCAATGAGGTAACCCTTATCTCCAATATGTTGCCTAAAATTTCAAGGAATCCTAACAGTGAACCCTGCAAGTTTATTGTTTACCATTACATTTGCTATGATAATTGGATTCTACCTCAAACAGAAATAATAAAAACATGTCTAGGATGAAACATAAACTATCATATGAAAATTTTGTAGAGACAATTACAATTTTGCATGATAACAAGTTAGAGAGGATTTTGTTACATAACACGATAGAGATGTATGTTTACAATATTGTGTATTTAATCTAGAGCATGATAAGCAAACATAATGATACATGTTATACTGAAATGATGAGGGTATCAAGTACACCACAATGTTTCCGATATCAACCTATGCAAGGCACATCTTGTGTAATCTAATACAGAAAAGTACTATCAAGAAGATCACTTCAGCAAGATATACACTTGGTATGTATATATACAGTAAGCTCGAATGCGAACCAAACTATGGGAACAAACCAAGTGCTTGATCAATGTGCGGTACTATTACTTTAATCATAACTATATGTATAATAATTATAATACGTAAAATAAAGTAAAGGCACACAACAAGATTTTGTTAACAAGGAAACCGTAAATGCAGAAAAATCTCGGGACCTAGTCCAGTTTTGAATAATCTCGAAATTAAGCCGCTATACAAAGACTACTAAAACTTTGTATAATTGAGACCAAGTAATCTAACTCCAAGTTACTCAGTTCCTTCAGTATTCTTGTGTCTACAACCAATATAGTCTACGCACTGTAAATCCTAAGATATAGTCCACTATCTTAAGTCTCTTCATATGTTGTGAAGATTTTAACTACTCAACTGCTTTGGATCGTATTCCAAAACAATAAATGACTAATCCGTTTTAAAAGCCACTCTATCAATCTTAAGAAATAAATCAGAGATATAGTTAAATAAAGGCTCTTTCATTTAATCAATATAAACTTATTTGAATCAATTAGATCAACTAAGATCAAGATTACCAAAATAATCAATTTTAGTTCACAAACTATCAGATTAGATATCAAAGAGAAATACATAAGAATTTCGATATATATAACAAGATTAAAAAGTCTATATGAGATAAAAGCTTGTCGGATCCCAGTCAATCAAGTGTACAAGAAGTTATCACAAAGATCTGAATACCAAAAAGAAATCTTCCATTCTTCAATCCTTGCACAAACAACTGGATTACTTAATAATCGATCATGCAGAGAATGGAGTCTGTTAACAATGGATGATCAAAAGTCTTGTCTTCAGATCTATATGCAATAAAGCAGATCTGAAATTGTTGATATTTAAACTAGTTCGAGTGACCTTATATCAGAAGAGAAGGATCACAAAATAAATAAACTATATCTATCAAGGTCCAACACACCGTTAGTTAATCAAATCCATAACCAACAACTAAATAACAATACGATCTAGTTTCCCAATAACGGTTGTACTAGAAGCTTCTTGATCCAAAGAAGTTTTTAAACGAAGCGGATGTAAGGGATTTCACCTAATTAGGATACTCCACTCTGCAATGTGTATTATGAGAAAACTGCTGATGGTCTCCCCACACAAACGGTTAGTTCACTGTGTCCCAGGACGAGTTCGAAAGAATTATAAACTTCATTATTTATAATGACTAGGGTAGTTTGGACAACAAGGAAATACCAAACCCGAAAATACTAAAGATATACAATAAATGTCTATTTTCGGTTTTGTAAATACTCTAACTAATACACTGAAATCTCTCTTAGATGATATAATATATACTTTACTAATGCAGCAACCAGAGATATACTCCACTGGGATATGAATAAAATATAAATTATGAATATCACAGAGATATTTAGAATATTTCATTTTGGGATCTCACCTTGAGTATCAAGAAAATACTTGAACATTAGGTAATAAGAGTTTAGCACATGTCCAAAAATATTATGTTAACATCTTATGAACTTTCCATATTAACCAAACATATCTTCGGTATCTATACAAACCCCAAAGTAATAGACAAATCGAAAACATTCATATTGGTTAACCTAAAGATCGATCCTTCTAGGGTCCATGTGATATATAGGTCATAGTAGAGATCCTTGGTAAAGGATCAGTCTTACTAAAGATCCTTAGAATCGGTCCTAGTAAATATCCTTGTTTAAGGGTTGTCTTTAGAATAAATCCTTTGATTTCTTTTCAACCACGAAACAAGCTTCACAAGTTTACTTTCTTAAACTCATGTAATTAAACATAGTCTTCGAGGCATGGAATCAACCAGAAATTTCAACTCACTAACTGGTAACGAGTTAAAAAAAAGTGTTATGTCTAATCTTTGAAGTCCAAATAGCTAAACTATACTTCGTAACTTACTACACCAAAGTTGTATAAAAAACTAGCTAGTACATGCTTCCTTGACACTTTGATTATAATGAAATGATCAAGTCACTAATATTATAGATACATAAATATACTTCGTATATTATTTTTTTAGTATAGACGACTTGAAAGAAACGTCGATAGAAATGGAACAAGTCAAGTCTGTATTACTAGCCTCGAGCGAGTCTCAACATTTATGATGTGAGTATACCACAATCTTTTCGATATCAACCTATAAGTATGATACCTTGCATGATCTAACATAGACAGAGATTTCAAGAAGATAGCAACCGCAAGGTATACACTTGGTATGTAGTATAAGTTCGAAACCGAACCTTCACTATAGGGATCAACCCAGGTGTTTGGGATTAACATACATTGTATTTACTTTTAATTATAATTAAAATAATAATTATAATTGCAGAAAGTAAAAGTAAAGACGCAACAAGCTTTTGTTAACGAGGAAACTGCAAATGCAGAAAAACCCCGCTACCTAGTCCATTTTTGAATACTCTCATAATTAAGACACTATACAAAGACACTACCAATTTTGTATAGTTGAAACCAAGTAAACTACCCCTACTTACCTAGTTTCCTCAGTATCCCTGCGCCTACAACCAATCTGGACAACACACGTGAATTCTAAGATAGAGTCCACTATCTTAAGTTGCTTCAGACTCTCTGAAGACTTTATGCACTCAACCTTTTCGATCGTCTTCCAAACAATAAACGACTAATCTGTTTGGTAACCACTCTCCTATCTCAGGAAATTAATCATAGATATGTTGTTGAGCGTGGCAAAGGCTTTTCTGTTTAAAATAAATTTAACTCCTTTGTCGAGTTTAGATCTTCCAAGATCTAGATTAAAAAGTTAACCAGATCAAGTCAAACAGAACTACCAGATTCGAGTACTGAAGAGTACCACCAAATAATAGCCTGTCGATCTAAATTACGACTAGTAATAACAATTCTATCAAAAGATAAACTAGATCTAGTCGGATCCCATCCGATCAAGTTTGTGCAAGAAGAAAATCACAAAGATACGAAACCAATAAGGAAAATCTTCTTGTTTTCAAAAATTTATCGCCTTTTCTCAACAAGAAGATTTCTCTCTCGATATAATCAAAATCGCCAGCGATAGTCTTTATCGCCAGCACTATTGTTAAAATCGCATTATATCATCTACATCGCTTCACCATTTTCTCATAGTGGCGCGGCTAGTTTTCCAGGCCACTTGGTATAGTAAATGGAATCTTATGCTGTATCCATAGGAATCGGCCTAATTAGTCAATTTTGCAGACCCTACACTACCATTAATATCATTCACCACATTCAAACTACATCCCTCAAAATGCAGATTCACCATTTCAGCTTCCTTTGCCCATCTGATAGCCTCTAAATCCGTCAATGCCTCTAAATCCGTCAATGCCTCTGCCTGCTCCCCATCCTATGGTATGTCTGGATTGCATACTTCCCACCATATGTCTCTGTATCAGACATCATAATTGGTCCCGTATCCTTAATTTTTTGCTCTTTAAGAAAAGACGCATCAATTTACTTTTGTAAAGTCTTTATCAGGCAGTTGCCACAGCAGCAGGGCTGACACTAGCTTGTCTATTAGATACTTTGTCAATTCCCCGGTTTACCAAAGACTGTCTCTCATTAGTATACCACTTAGGGCAATTCCTATGGAAATCAACAAAAAAATTATTTTGTTGAGCCACGTGGATGAACAAACATGCTTTTGCACTATGGGAAATCAATGAGTGGTTGATCATCAAACGCGCGGACGAAAGAAAAATGTCAGCGGTCTTATAAGAAATGCTGGTGAGTTTGATGAAACCGCTGGCATGCTAAGTAAGACCGCGAATGGTTACTTTTAAACGGTCACCGGAACGCTTAGTTTCTACCCCTATAATTACTTCTCGAGTTTCATCTCACAAATCCACAACAATCTTTCATCTGATCGATTTTTTCTTAATTTCAATCGCTTTCGATTTTCAACCATGAATCCTGATTTTAGTTCTTCTGAGGAAGATATGGAGATGGATGGAATTTTGTATGAAGAAGAGGAAGAATGTATATGGATATTTTGCGTCAAATGGATGAAGTTGCAATTCAAGATAGAAGGAGGCGAAATTTTATATTGCAATTACAAACCGGGATCATACCAAAGCCTTTATATCCACATGAAGTTATGACTAGAAGATGGACGTGGCGAGATTGACATTTTTTCCATGACAAGATGATTCATGATTATTTTAATCATGATTGTGTCTATTCCAATGAGGATTTTCATTTATGATTTTGCATGGGCCGCAACTTGACGCAAAGGATTATTGAGATTTGTCAAGTACAACCTTTATCTAATTATCAGTATGATGCACGACATGTACGAGGCTTTAGTACTGAATAAAAGGTCATTGTGTTCCTCCGTATATTATGTTATGGGGTACCAGTGGATTCCACAGATGATTACATCTGTATTGTGAAAACTACCGCTTTTAGGTATCTCAAATTGTTTTGCTAAAAAAATAGTCGAGCATTTTGGTCCAACCTTTTTAAGGAAGCCTACTCAGGAAGATGTTCAAAGAATCACTGCAGAAAACACCGCGAGGGGTTTTACAGGAATGCTAGGTAGTCTTGATTGCATCCACTGGACGTGGAATGCGTGTCCGGTTGAATGGGCAGGCCAATATAAGGGTCATTATCCAAAACCAACTGTAATTTTGGAAGCTTCTGAAAAGACGAGGGTACCCAAATACACAACAATCTTTAATTTATCCACATATAAGTCCTCTTACCGAAAGTGATTATCTATGGACAAAGTCGAGAAAATACTACAAATCGGTATTCACACTTTGTGTGATCGTCTATGGATACGAGATCGAAACAATACAATAATCAAAGTGTGATTACTTGATAATAGGTTCGGACTTAACCAAACTCTATAGGATCACTATCAAGAAATATGGAGTTAACATTTGTGTATTTTACTTTTAATTATAATAAACAATTATAATTGCGGAAATAGAAAAGTAAAAGACACAACAAGATTTTGTTAACAAGGAAACCGCAAATGCAGAAAACCCCGGGAACTAGTCCAGAATTGAATACTCTCATAATTAAGCCGCTATACAAAATCTAAAACACTTCGTATAGTTGAGACTAAGCAACTAAACCTATAGTTCACCTAGTTTCTTCAGTATCCCTGCACTTCCGACATTCAATAAGTGCACGCACTGGAACAATTCCTTTGGATTGTATTCCAAACAGTAAAGGAACAACAAATCTGTTTGGTAACAACTCTCTTGAGTCTTTCAGATAAAGATATCTCAAGTCATAAGCAAAGGCTCTTCTGTTTAACAAATAAACTCCTTTGCCTGGTTAGATCAATCTATCCAACAACTACCGAAGTAGCAGAGTTTAGATTTGCAATCAATCAATATAGAATCAAACAAGAAACTATAAGGTGATGCCAATCTTACACAACTAATCAATCGAATAAATCCGATTCTAGTTGGATCCAAGCCGATCAAGGTTTGTGCACACCCAAAGATATAGAAACCAAATAAGAAATCTTCTTTGTCTTCAAATCTTCTTTAATCTTCAATAAACACCTGCACAACACCACTTGAATCTCTTGTGATCAATCACGCACAGAACGGAGTCTGTTAACAATGGATTATCACAAGACGTCTTTAGAACTAAAAACAGTTCTTAAGATCCCGTCGACACTTCGATCTAATTTCAGTGAATCTTGTATCAGAAGAGAAGATTCTCAAGAATAAACAAAATAGGTGCAATCAAAGTTCAACAACCGTTAGTCAATCAAATTAATCGAAAACTAAAATAAACCGTAATTATCCAGTTTCCCACCAACGGTACTCGTAGATCGGTTATTGATCCTACAGAAGTCTTTAAACGAGAGGTCGTAAGAGATTTCTCCTAATTAGGGTACTTTCCTCTCCGAATAGATGGCTCCACAAGAAACAACAAAAAGATGAAGTTTGCCTGGCTCTTAGGATGGTTTACTCGAAATGCAAACTTGGGTATTTATAAACCAAGGATGTTTGGACACCGAGGAATTTCCAAAACCGAATATTCTTAAGATATGCAATAAATGCCCAAATCGGTTTTCATAATTCCTGGAAATGCTTTGTCCAATATTTCCGAAATTTCACTAGAAAATCTCTAATTAGTAAATGCACATTACAAATTTTTATTTTCAAGAGATATGCATTTAATTGCTGGTAATTAAAAGCATATAAAACTAACAACCTTAATTAAAAGATTCTTAATTTATTTCGGTCCGGGATCCCCTTGAGTAATTAAGGAATATCTTTGAACAATAAAAGATAAGAGTTACTGAACATGTTCAAAGTATGTCGACATCTTTTTCTTTGTCAATCCTTTTTCATATTTACAATCTTGGAATCGATTATACCACACTTCCGAACAAGTTTAGAATTGGTTCATCTGTATTCCAAGAACAACTATGTGATTGATCAAATATCAATTCACTAATCATGGGTTTACGGTTCTACCAAACACAAGGATCGGTTCTACCTTAATAGGGTTACTGGGACCGGTTACATCAGTTACCAGGATCGGTTACATCAATTACCAGGACCGGTTACCATATTCTCATGGTATTACTTGTGATCGGTTACACAAGTCACTAGGATCGGTTACACCAATTACCAGGATCGGTTACGCAAATTACATTACACATATTCTTTTGTGATTGGTCATACCAATTACCGGGATCGGTTACACCAATTACAAATATCGATCATACCATCTTAGGTGATTACTTAGGATTGGTTACACTAATAAAAGTCATACCAATACATAAGTAAGGCACTGTGACTAGTTTTACCAAGATACATAACAAGTTATGATCGGTTCTACTAACTCACACATATTGGTAATCCAAAAATATGCAATGAATAACAATACCAATAAGCCTAGTGATTTCCCTTTCGATTCATAAAACAAGTTCATGAATGTACTTCCTTTAAACAAATGTAAACATTGTTTCCTATGATGAAATCTTCACCTTTACCCATATACATAATCACAATAGCATTCATACGATTATGTCGATGTCTTATATACGAAGTTCAAAAGATAAGCGTTATACTTCGTATTCTAATTCCTTAACATTGTGATCATATGATCATGTCTCACTACTAGAGTATAATCATTCACAGCTTCGCAGTTATGTTTTCAATATAGCACGACTTGAAGGATACGTTAGGAATGAAACAGTTCAAGTCAAAATATTACTAACCTCAAGAGGAAGGATGATGTCGTCGTTGTAGCTTGTTACTTCTTCACATTCTTCAAGTCATCGAGTAATACTTGTATGTCTCATAATCCTAATCTTTCTAGTCTAACCTATACGAAGTTGTCTCTAGTTACATAATCAAGCGACTCTTTAATTGAGTTTTAATTTACTAAAATATGACAACCAAACTTGACATACCAACGCTTGGTGGGTTCAACCGAGCTATGCTCTAACAATCTCCCCCTTTGTCAATTTTAGTGACAAAACTCTTAATACATATGGATAAACAAATTACAAGAATTCATTACACATACGCTTGATTCTAAGTTTCAACAACATAATACCCTGCATATATTCAATCCATAAATGCCGCTGTTGAAATTTGAATAACAAAGCTAATACTCCCCCTAAAGGCAAGATAGGTAGATTTTCAATCCGAACATCTTTGTTATTCCCCTTTTGTAGTCAAGATAACTACAATAGCAATATGATATGTTGCTCCCCATTAGTCAATGCTTTACTCTTTCGTTAGATATAACGTTTAAGCACAATTGTCCTTTCCTTAGTGATTACAAATCACTTGTTCACTCCATATATTTATCCCCCTTTTTGTCACAAAATGACAAAGGTTCGAGCAAATAAAGGTCAAACCGAAAGGATCTTACAAATCTAAAAGACTTGTACAACCTATAAGAGTTAAGAACGAAGGTTTCACGTACCATTTTAGATAACCAATATCAAAACCGAAACTACAAGTAATTTGGTTTTAATATGTTATCAAGGAAACAATTGCCCGAAGAAATTTTCCCTAATAGTTTAACAAATTGACTAAGAAACTTAGTTCCCTTGCTAAACCTATTGCACAAATACAATCGCTTATTTCGATAAAACCAAAATAAAGATCAGAATTAACTTTATTTTTCTCATCAGGCTCTAATTATTCAGACAAGAACTTAGACCTTACACTTTAGACAAGACAAGTACTAGGTTAGTTAACTAGTATTTCTTGTCAAGGCATTCGATTAGACTTGAATAACCGAATCCTTTACTTTGATAAGTCTAATAAGATCAGAATTAACTTAGTTTCTCTTATTCGGAATCGAATTGGACTAAACAAATGATCTCATATTTTGTTAAGATATAAACAATACATACAAACCAAATAAATTGTCTTGCACAATTATTTCTCTTAACCTGAAGCAATTGAAATAAACATGGACATTAAAGCACCACAATTGCACCGAAATTTCGTTAAGCCAAAAACAATTGATACCAAACAATAAAGAAAGATATCAAACCAGTTTTTCTTAACCGGAAACAATTTAATCACACACACACACACAAACACATCCATACACACATAATGGAATAAACATCAATTGTACCGAATTTTATTAAGCAAAAGCAAAATATATGCAATAAAATCAAGCTTTTCTTAAACAGGAAAACGATTAACTAACAAATTCGTTACCTCATACTCCGCATCCTCTTCTCCCCAGAAAGAAATATCATTAAGCGCAAGTTCAAGTTAGAACTCTCCCCCGTTATGTTGTCATCCTCCCGCAAGAACAAAAGAATAACAACAAAGAGCAACCTTTACCAGAGAAAGGTTGAATTGCTTTTAACTAATGCGTGCCAATAGAAAAAGTTGAAAACCCGAAACACATATGTTTATGCTAAACACAAATTGATTCAACATATTGTGACTTTTTACATATAAGTTTCAATCGGAACACCTTATGATCCTTTGATAAAGCCTACCAACATGGGCAAGAACTTAATCCCGTTAAATCAAAAAGCCACACAAACCATAAGGGTTCACACATATGAGATCGAATATTAAGGATAAGAAAACCGAAATCAAACATCCCATAAACACATAGCAATAATATAAAGTATTCAAGCACATGCTATGTAATCGGAAAAACTATCACAAGAAAAAATTATAAAATAATAATTTTATTCATAAATAATAGATAGTTTTATTCAGCAATAGACCTTATATAATAATTGAAATAATCAAAAACTGATGTCTATTTTGATCATAAGACTCTAATTTTATTCCTTTAGAGTTTCCTCTGATATTTTCGAAGCTGGATCAGAAGATTTCACAGGGTTCTAATCATCTTCTATGATTACTAATCTTGATTCAAGACTAATAACATTGTCATTGACTTACTTTACTTCCTTTCGCAAATCCTTTTCCATGTTCCTTACTTCACATAAGATCAGATCTAATTTTAGTGAAAGATTCTTGAGAAGATTATCATTAAGAGATGTGATTTCTTCATTAGGAACATCTTGATGAAGCTCTGGAGATGAGTCTAAATCACCATCTGAGGATTCGAGACGTAGTTTCTTATTAGGAAACAATATGGTCCAGACTTTTTCAGTTTTGCGAGAGTTGCAACTAGAGGTAGACATTCTGTCAGATCTCTATAAAATGAAATAAGAGGTCTTTCCCCTTATAAATAAGAAAAGTTTGTCTAAAATCTTTTGAGAAAATTATTTCATTTAATTTCTTAACCGAAAATTTATTTTTAAAATATTTTTATTAAAATATTTACATATATGTCCTTACTGATTACTTTTTGAGGATAACAAGTAAGGATTCATGATAACTAGTTAGGTTATCACCTTTCGGTTGTTGAATTTTCCTCCCTTAGAGGTTTCAACATTCTTACAGATTTGAGAAACCTTTATGTTTGAACTGTTAGGTTCGTTTCTCAAGTTTAGAGTAAGATCTTGATGTCTAAAAACCACATTATTCCATTTTTTACGTTGAAATTCAGAAGTGATTTTTGATCTAGACTTAGATCTTGAATGTTTGGATTTACAGAGTTTCTCTCTCTGTTTAATGCCAGGACATTGTTTTTGATAGTACCCCCATTGTTTGCATCGGAAACAAGCCCTAGAACAATTCCGGTTATAGGTCTTAGGTTTTATAGATTTATTCAACCCTGCTTCCTTTCCTTTTGATATATTCATATCAAGTGATGATTTCCCAGAGCAGTTAAGTTTATCTCTCAATTTCAGATTCTCTGCTTTTAGCTTTCTGATTTCATCTTGATAACACTTAATGTCGAAAATGAGTTTAGATACTTGTTCTTTCTCGGAATATTGAGAGGCCTCGATTTTCACAAGACGCTTGTTAAATTTTATTTTATCATTCAGATAATTCCATCTGAACTGATCAAGCGATGACTTTATTCCATTGACTTCGGATTCAAGAACCTGAGTTCTTTTATCTTCACAAGGAAAATTTTGTTTGAAAATCGTAGGAGTGAGCTCTTCTTGGGTATCTAATGGTGAAAGTATTTTAGAGTCACAGACTTCTGCAATGGTTGCAACATGATCTAGCATACAATCTTGATTATCCTCGTCAGGGGAATAGTCAAGAATGGGAGTATATGCATTTCTTTTCCACTGAGTATCCTTAGTTGGACAGACTGGAGAAATATGACCGAAACCTCTACATTTGTAACATTGAGGAAAAACATCATTATCATCCCAAGTGTCTTCACTTTTATGTGTAGAAATACTATTCCTTTTTGACATAGGGGATTCTCTTTTTCGATGTCTCAATAATTTCTTGAATTGTTGAGTAATAAGAGACAAATGATGATTTAGTTCAGTTTCATCTTCAGCATCTAAATCTTCCTGATCTTGGGAGTCTTCCGAACCTTGAGTCGGTGGACTTTTGATGGCTTTATAGGCCAGATTGTCTTTTTGTTTAGACAAGTACTCCTGATCAAATATCTTTAGTTTTCCAACAAGAGAACTCCTTGATAAATAGGAACTTCTTAGATTCATATCTAGATGGCAACGATCTGAGAATTTTGCATACTATATCTTTTTCAGAAATAGTCTTTCCAAGTGAGAAATAAGCATTAACTATCTCAGAGAGTTTAATATGAAACTCTTCAAAAGTATCGTTGTCATCCATTAGAAGGTTTTCCCAATCAGACGTAAGAGTTTGAAGTCTAGCTTCTTTCT
Source organism: Papaver atlanticum (assembly GCA_023531105.1). Classification (NCBI taxonomy): domain Eukaryota; kingdom Viridiplantae; phylum Streptophyta; class Magnoliopsida; order Ranunculales; family Papaveraceae; genus Papaver; species Papaver atlanticum. Next base: position 3,319,612 of record JAJJMB010005785.1, on the reverse strand, counting down.
CTGATGTATTTCCTTAGAATATGATCTGAAGATTATACCAAGCTTCCTTTGAAGTTTGGCATGTTGATACATGGTGTTATAGATCACGACTTACAGCATGTATAATAGCATTCAAACCATCTAAATTCTGCTTTGCAAAAGCCTTTTCTTCGTTTGAATAATCTACTAAGCGTTTAAACTCAGTTTCCAAATTTTCTATTTTCGGGCGATTATAACCATCGACAACTAATAGCAAAGTATTAAAATCTCTTGATTGAAGAAAAGATCTCATAACAGATTTCCACCATAGATAGTGTGTTCAGTCAAATCTTGGCGGTATGTTAACTGAAATCGATTCATGTGAACTCGAGTTCATTTCTTATAGGTTGGATCGCACCAAACACCGATTGTTAGATCTTTTCGTGTTTGCCCACTCTGATACCAATTGAAATGATTAGGGTACCCAAATACACCACAATCTTTAATCTATCCACCTATAAGTCCTCTTACCGAAAGTGATTGTCTATGGACAAATTCGAAACAATACTACAAATCCGTATTCACATTTTGTGTGATCGTCTATGGATACGAGATCGGGACAATACAACAATTAAAGTGTGATTACTTTATAATAGGTTCGGACTTAACCAAACTCTATAGGATCATTATCAAGTAATACGGAGTTAACGTTTGTGTATTTTACTTTTAATTATAATAAACAATTATAATTGCGGAAATAGAAAAGTAAAAGACATAACAAGATTTTGTTAACGAGGAAACCAAAAATGCAGAAAACCCCCGGGACCTAGTCCAGAATTGAATACTCTCGGAATTAAGCCACTATACAAAATCTAACACGCTTCGTATAGTTGAGACCAAGCAACTAAACCTATAGTTCACCTAGTTTCTTCAGTATCCCTGCACTTCCGACATTCAATAAGTGCACGCACTGGAACAATTCCTTTGGATTGTATTCCAAACAGTAAAGGAACAACAAATCTGTTTGGTAACAACTCTCTTGAGTCTTTCAGATGAAGATATCTCAAATCATAAGCAAAGGCTCTTCTGTTTAACAAATAAACTCCTTTGCCTGGTTAGATCAATCTATCCAACAACTACCGAAGTAGCAGAGTTTAGATTTGCAATCAATCAATATAGAATCAAACAAGAAACTATAAGGTGATGCCGATCATACACAACTAATCAATAGAATAAATCCGATTCTAGTTGGATCCAAGCCGATCAAGGTTTATGCACACCCAAAGATATAGAAACCAAATAAGAAATCTTCTTTGTCTTCAAATCTTCTTTAATCTTCAATAAACACCTGCACAACACCACTTGAATCTCTTGTGATCAATCACGCACAGAACGGAGTCTGTTAACAATGGATTATCACAAATCGTCTTTAGAACTACAAACAGTTCTAAAGATCCCGTCGACACTTCGATCTAGTTTGAGTGAATCTTGTATCAGAAGAGAAGATTCTCAAGAATAAACAAAATAGGTGCAATCGAAGTTCAACAACCGTTAGTCAATAAAATTAATCGAAAACTAAAATAAACCGCAATTATCCAGTTTCCCACCAACGGTACTCGTAGATCGCTTATTGATCCTACAGAAGTCTTTAAACGAGAGGTCGTAAGAGATTTCTCCTAATTAAGGTACTTTCCTCTCCGAATAGACGGCTCCACCAGAAACAACAAAAAGATGAAGTTTGCCTGGCTCTTAGGATGGTTTGCTCGAAATGCAAACTTGGGTATTTATAGACCAAGGATGTTTGGACACCAAGGAATTTCCAAAACCAAATATTCTTAAGATATGCAATAAATGCCCAAATCGGTTTTCATAATTCCTGGAAATGCTTTGTCCAATATTTCCGAAATATCACTAGAAAATATCTAATTAGTAAATGCACATTACAAATTTTTATTTTCCAGAGATATGCATTTAATTGATGGTAATTAAAAGCATATAAAACTAACAACCTTAATTAAAAGATTCTTAATTTATTTCGGTCCGGGATCCCCTTGAGTAATTAAGGAATATCTTTGAACAATAAAAGATAAGAGTTACTGAACATGTTCAAAGTATGTCGACATCTTTTTCTTTATAAATCCTTTTTCATATTTACAATCTTGGAATCGATTATACCACACTTCCCACACAAGTTTAGAATTGGTTCATCTGTATTCCAAGAATAACTATGTGATTTATCAAATATCAATTCACTAATCATGGGTTTACGGTTCTACCAAACACAAGGATCGGTTCTACCTTAATATGGTTACTGGGACCGGTTACATCAGTTACCAGGACCGGTTACATAAATTACCAGGACCGGTTACCATATTCTCATGGTATTACTTGTGATCGGTTACACAAGTCACTAGGATCGGTTACACCAATTACCAGGATCGGTTACGCCAATTACAAGGATCGATTACACATATTCTTTTGTGATTGGTCATACCAATTACCGGGATCGGTTACACCAATTACAAATATAGATCATACCATCTTAGTTGATTACTTAGGATTGGTTACACTAATAAAAGTCATACCAATACATAAGTCAGGAACTGTGACTAGTTTTACCAAGATACATAACAAGTTATGATCGGTTCTACTTACTCACACATACTGGTAATCCAAAGATATGCAATGAATAACAATACCAATAATCCTAGCGATTTCCCTTTCGATTCATAAAACAAGTTCATGAATGTATTTCCTTTAAACAAATGTAAACATTGTTTCCTAGGATGAAATCTTCACCTTTACCCATACACATAATCACAATAGCATTCATACGATTATGTCGATGTCTTATATACGAAGTTCAAAAGATATGCGTCATACTTCGTATTCTAATTCCTTAACACTATGATCATGTGATCATGTCTCACTACTAGAGTATAATCATTCACATCTTCGCAGTTATGTTTTCAATATAGCACGACTTGAAAGATACGTTAGGAATGAAACAGTTCAAGTCAAAATATTACTAACCTCAAGAGGAAGGATGATGTCGTCGTTGTAGCTAGTTACTTCTTCACATTCATCAAGTATTTGAGTAATACTTGTATGTCTCATAATCCTAATCTTTCTAGTCTAACCTATACGAAGTTGTCTCTAGTTACATAATCAAGCGACTCTTTAATTGAGTTTTGATTCACTAAAATATGACAACCAAACTTGACATACCAACGCTTGATTGGTTCAACCGAGCTATGCTCTAGCAGCTTCAACTACTTATGATTGTTAGTTTTGGCATGCTTTTTTTTTTACTCCCGGGTTCAAATAACGATCTCAACGTTTTGTATAAGTTACCATTGTTTTAAGATCTTAAGCATGGGATTGCGTCGCACTGTAATTTCATCATCAACGGTCATGACTACACTCAGGGTTATTATCTAGCAGACAGAATCTATCCAGAGTGGTCAACTATTGTTCAAGCCTATAGTCAGACGGGTTTTGGACCGACGACTTCGAAGGATATTCTATCAGTGGCAAGTCTATATTCTCAACAAATGAAAAGCAAAAAGGATGCTGAACGCGATTTTGGTATACTGAAAAGGAAGTTCGCCATCATAGCTGGGCCGACACGTTTTTTTGATCTTCAAGATTATGCTGACTTGCATCATCCTGTATAACATGGTCATTGAAGAAACAACAAGAAATGAACAAGATTATGCTGACTCGCATCATTCTGCATAACATGGCCATTGAAGAAACCATACGTGATGCAACCTGGACTAGTTTTCCAGATGAATATTTGAGGTCGAGGCTTGTGGTGCAGCATGGGCGTCCGGCAAGAGAATATAGACTTGCCAGTGACAGAATCCAAAATCGGGGACTCTATGGATAACTAAGAGACGATCTAACTAAGCACCTTTAGGATTTAAAAGGAGCAAGAGACGGTGCACGCGCGGGGGGTGGGGGGTTTTATCTAATTTAAACTTGTTTGTTTTTCAATTTAATGATTTTTATTTTCATGCAGTAAGACTAAACTTAAAATTAAAACTAAGACAATTATATTAAAAGTAATTTTAACTAAACGATTACATTTAAATTAAACTTAACTACTAAAAATTAACTGGTAAACAAGAATTAAAATCAGTTACATCTAATCAAGACGGTATTCATCTTCGTCTTCTTCTGAGGCATCATATTCGTCTTCTTCCACATTCTCATACTGGCCAGTTTGTTGAGGGAGTTGTTGTTCCGCCATTTCCATTTGCTTAGTCCATACAACAAGTTATCGTGCATTCATTTTCGAAGTGTCCAAGGAGAGTAGCTTGTTTATCTTAAAATCCCTGTAGTATTTTTCTCGCGAAAGACGACTTTTTCGAAGTTGATTTATATCAATGCCACGGTCCTTGGTTCTATCATCTTCTATCTTCATCTCGAATTCCTTGTGCTCAACATAGTTGAACTCATTTGAACCTCCTTCTAATAATGCTCGTTGGGCTGCGTCTCTCACTGCTTTTCCAGCTTTCTGACCCGTTCCACTTTTTCTCTTGACGTTGGTGTTAACGTCTAGATTGGAGTTGTGTTGTTCCTGACTACTTGGAGACCCGGTATGTGGAGATCCAGTTCCTTCAGGTGAGAAAGCAGACCCACCATTCTGAAAATCCTGCGAGATTGGACCATGTGGTGATCTTGCAGGCACTTGATTACCTTCCAGCAAGTATGGATTAAACTTGTTAAGCACCCTCATAATGGTGAAACAAGCTTCATGTTGGAAACTCGTTCTGTGGGATCTTTACCACTATTCCCGACATCTTCGTTCCACATCCGATTCACCTTCACCACTTTTTTTGTCGCGCCACATTTGCATGATCAAAGATATGTATTCAGTAACGGATACTGAAATTGTGTGAAAATTATGAGACAACCCTTCGGCATCACGATTATTGATGTTACCGGTTTCTTCACAAAATTTTTGTAAATTCTTTCCATAAAATGTATTATTTTCTTGATAAATACCTTTGATTTGATCTAATGTAAATAATACATAATTCCTACAAGCTGATTCATTTTCATCCACCGTATACTAGGCACCACTATTTTTTCGTTGTGATTGTTGTGTCTGTTGTTCTGTTTGTTGTTGTGTTTGTTGTAGTGATCGTTGCGATGAGGATGTCATATTTGTTAGAAATGGAATTTATAGAGATTTTTTTCTGGTAGATTGAGGTTATATAAGTAGTTGTGTTTGAAATGAAGGAAAAGTAAGTATTGAGATTGTTAGAACACTGGTCGAACTCGCATGCGTTGCTATCTCAAGCATGTTTGTAAATGTTAGTGATCAAAACTATAAGTCTTGATTTCTAGCCTATTTTTAGATGTCTGGGACTAGGACATAGATTGTGTAGTTGAGCTTTAGACTTCACGGCGTTCATCATTTGAAGACGAAGAACTACTAAGGGGAGCTTGTGGAACTTCATCAACAAAAGGTATGTGGAGACTGAAACTCATCTATCACTTGGAAAGTCTATTTCTACTCTATCTCCAATATTGAGACATAAGTCGTATTACGTATAGTTTTTAATTATACACATTTGAGATTTCGAGCTGAGTTTATCTCGCTTAAATATTTCTCGAAATATGTGTTGGTAAGCTTTCGCTTCGACCAAGTTCATCTTATATTCTTGACGCAAGTCAGAATATGACCATGTGAAAATTGTCGAGTAACATCTTACATGGTTTGTGTGATACAATCATTTGGTGTAGACTTGGAATGCTTAGTTATGATTATTTCAATATATTGAAAATTGCTTTGATGCTAATAGTGTGTGAAAACGGCTATTGTCATCCTCTAAGAAAGTTTCAATGATTGAAATAAAGAGTTTAGAATCAAGTAACCATGTTTGGATATAAACATAGTATGTTATCACATTTGTGTGTAAGTCAAAAACCGGGAACCTGAAGTATGCGTACCCGTACGCGTACTAGCGGTTGTTGGATGTCTGGGCAAGTATGCATAACCATACGCATACTGGCGGAAGTCTCACGTCCGTGAATTTCTGTTAAAGTATGGAAGTGTGAATTGGTATGCGCACCCGTACGCGTACTGGCATAACCGAACTCGGTCTGGCTACTTAAGTATGCGTAACCGTTTGCATACTTGAGTTGGTTACTTTATAAAATCGGTTGTACATGAACTTAAACATTTATAAATTAAGGAATGCAATCTTTGCAAACCGTGGCTATAATGTTCATGAATTGATTCGAGTGAATCAAACCGATTTTGCTTCAATTGTGTTCTTGTATACTTCTATGGGAATATAACAATTGAACGGCTCTTTAACTAGTTTCATTTGAGTCATTTGAACTAGTTATGGTTAAGATGAATAAGGTTGATATGAGAGTAATCATATGGCTAACTTCGGTTAACTATTGTTGAGCCAACATGGTGTACACGTTTGGGTACGGTTACATAAATCTAAATGAGGGTACATTTCATTTGTGTGTAACAAGCTAAGTTCAATCTAACGGTTGAAAGATATTAGCTTGGTTGAATCATGTTTTTCATATAACGGTGAATATTGAATGCTTTTTTACCAAGGTAACTTTGATTGCAAACCCTGATTTGAAAACTATATAAAGGAGAACTCTAGCAACTGGGAAACCAAATCTGCACACCTCCTGTATGTTACTAGTTGCATCAACTAGAGTCGATTCTCCTTTAACCTTAGGTTTCTATCGAGACCCTTTAGGTTAACGACTTAAAAGACTTCATTGGGATTGTGAAGCCAGACCCAACTATTTTCTTTGTAGTTGCGTGTTCTGATCTTGCCCGATTCTATCGTTTGAGTACTATCTTCTCTAAGTTTTTCTCGAGATTTAATCTCCGATAGGCAAGATAAAAAGTAATCACAAACACCTTCGTCTCATCGTTTGTGATTCCACAATATCTAGTTTTGCCAGCATACGATTTAGATTATTGTGAGGTGATTGACAATACTAGGTTGTTCTTTTGGAATATAAGTTCGGTTTATCAATTTGTTCTTGTTCACCTTGATTTATCAAAAGACGGAACAAAAACTCTTGGGTATTTCTGTGGGAGACAGATTTATTCATTCTATAGACTTTTATGTGTGAGACAGATTTGTTTATCAAGTCTTCGACTTTGGGTCGTAGCAACTCTTAGTTGTGGTGAGATTAGCTAAGGGAATCAAGTGCGTAGTATCCTGCTAGGATCAGAGACGTAAGGAACGCAACTGTACCTTGAATCAGTGTGAGATTGATTAGGGTTCAACTACAGTCCAGTCCGAAGTTCATTGGTAGTAGGATAGTGTCTGTAGCGGCTTAATACAGTGTGGTGTTCAAACTGGACTAGGTCCCAGGGGTTTTCTGCATTTGCGGTTTCCTCGTTAACAAAACTTTTGGTGCCTGTGTTATTTCTTTTCCGCATTATATGTTGTTATATAATTGAAATATCACAGGTTGTGTGTTAGGATCAATCAATTAGATAACCCAACCTTTGGTTTTTGATTTAAATTGATTGACACTTGAACATTGGTCTTTGGTACCGTTCAAGTTGTTTCACATAATAATCAGGCTCGCGGATTTCTATCTGTTTGATTTGCTGATTACATTGTGAAACAGAGATATAAACTCTTTGATATACTTTTCTCTAGATTGAGTCTGACTATCTAGTTGATTCTCTAGAAAGTATATTGGAGTAAGTCCTCTCAAATTGCCGAACGAATTGTTGGGTGTGGTTGTTGTACCCCCGCATTTTCAATTTGTATTAGAGCAGGCAAACACATTAAAGACCTTTTAAGTCTGTGTTTGTAGCGATCAGATATGGATAGAAGTGTTATCTCTATAAACGCACCACCAGTCTTCGTTGACTTAAATTACTTGTGGTAGAAAATTGCTATACGTTCCTTTCTTCAAGCGTGTGATTTTCAATCATGGGTTTATGTAGTTAATAGCTATGATGCTCCCATTGTGGCAATGGGAGATGCGACTGTTCCGAAGGATATTGGTGCATATTATGCTGCTAAGATACTTGCTGCAAAGCAAAATTCCGACGTTTTGAATGCCATCATACATGCCATTACCCCAGATCTTCAGCACCATGTGACCACGTGCACTCGGTTTAAAGATACTTGGGATATCTTAGAAACCGTATTTGAAGGAAATACCAGTGAAAAGGAATCCAGGCTTCAAAACCTAAGTTCCAATTGGGAAAACCTTCGTATGGCAGATGAAGATTCATTTGATGAGTTTAATCACAAAGTGTCTGAAATTGTTAATGCATATTTTGCATTGGGTAAGACTATTCCTGAAAAGGACATTGTGATGAAAATTCTCAGATCGCTGCCATCCAGATACGACTCTAAGAAGCATGCCATCATTGAGGGAAATAACCTTGATGCTCTCTCCAGAAATACGTTGGTTGGAAAGCTAAAGATCTTTGATCATGAGCATACATCCAAAACCGGAAAGGATGTTTCCTTTAAAGCACAAAAGAACACTAAATTACTTGATAAAAGTAAAAGTGTCTGCGTCTCTGAGGATGATTTTTCTGAGGCTGATTCATCAGATGAAGATCTTGATAAGTCAGTCTCGTTGATCACAAGACAGTTTAGAGATCTTCTATTGAAGAGAAGTAAAGGGTTCTCCAGAGACAAACCCATATCATCAGTTAAACCTCATAATCGCATTCCTCCTAAAAACAGGGATGTTGATGAGGCTGATGACGAGGATATGCCACAGTGCTTTAAGTGTAAAGGTTTTGGTCATTTTGCAAATGAGTGTCTGAACCGTAGAAAATACACTAGGAACAAAGGTCTTACTGCAACACTTGATGAAATGTTTGATCACTATGATTCCAATGAAGACGAAAAATCAAGTATTACACTTCTTTGTGAAGATATTGATTTTGATAATTGTAGAAATACATACATCAATCTTGATATTCTTTCAGAAGAAGACTTAACCATTCTGGAAGAAAAAATTGACCTTTCTGTTGGAAACTCTCTGTCTAATTTTTCAGGTTCTACTCTGTGTCTAGCAGCTTGCACATCTCGGGCGTCTGAATCATCTTATCCATTGACATGCTCTTATTTTTCACTCAAAGGTCATGAACTTTCAAAGTGTTTCAAGTACAAACACAAGATGAGACATATCAACAAACTTCAACGAAGAGCAAATCGACTAGCAAACAAGCTCAAACTTGTTCAAAAAAGCGTTGAGGTATATAATATTTAATGTTCTTAGAAGAAGTTAGTTTCCAAAGATAAGACAAGACCACTATAAAAAAGAGTATGGTCTAAACATTTTGATAGACAGGGTTCTATGAATTCCTTTCGAAAAGGTTATGGTGGACAGATTGTTGTTCACCGCAGCACAACTTGATTGTGTTGTTTTGGTGCATCTTGTCTTGCCTGATCAAAAGAGAAAAGATTGTGTACACCTTAAACTTTTAAGAAGAAAAAAATATATTGCTTTTTTTTTCTTAGCTTTGCTGTGTTTTGCAAATTTGGAATTCTTTCATATCTAATTGATATTGGAAGGGACTTCCCTGTTTATTCAATAAAAGAGGGTTATTCTCGAAAATTATACACTTCTTAGGGTTGTGAGTTGTGCGTGCACGAACCTATGTTCCTACATTCCTTTTTTTCTTTTTATGAAACTCTTTTCATCTTAAGACTGCTTGTTGAGTTTAAATTGTGAAATCCTCTCACAAACCCGTACGCATATGGATACTCCAAGCATCATGTTTTCTGATGGAAAATATGGTAATATGATTGTTAAGCCATCAATCATGAAGGAAAAAGAAAGATCTCCTTTACCTCCAACTTTGAAAAGAAAAAGAAGGAATGTGAGGAAGCCAAGAGCCGTTCCTTCAAATTCTCAGAAGTTTTCTGGTGTTCTTGAACAGTTGGAGGAAACAAGGAAGGAGATTCAGCAAATAAAGGCTATTGTTATGAGAACTCTCGAAATTCAGAAGGCCATGGTTCGACATCATCAGCCTAGAAGGTTTGTTGGAATTGACTCCTATCTTCATGAACCCTATGTACCTATGGCTGTTGACGACAAGGAGTTTGGGGACGATAAAGAATTTTTCAGAGGTCTCAATGTCTAGGAAACTTCTTATAAGAATTTATTTCTTGTGTTTTTAGAAGGATTACTAGGGTTGGAATAGCCATTATTGTGAGTACACATATCTATTTCCAACGTTTTCATCTTTCATGTTTTTAGATTTATTTATTTAAATTCTAAGTTGTTTGGAAGATGATTTTTTGCAATTTTAATCTTTATGATTTTATATATTGTAAATTATTATGGGATATGTTGTTTACGTCCGTGAACCTGTGACTGTCCCATACTTGCTCAAAATTTATCTCTATTATATGTCAGTATGAAAGTATTAATAAAAGATAGAATGAACTTTTGACAAACAAAAGTTAAGCCTTTTATGTCATAATGCAAATATTGATGGAAGAAAGGATGCACTTTTATTTACAAGGATTAAGTCTGTTATATGTCATTGTGCAAATAGTGATGAAAAATAGAATGAATCCTTGTTTATTCCGTAGTATTGGTCTTTCTCCGATCCACATTTTTGTGCATATACTGTGTTGCTCCGTAAGTTCTCTTATGTTGAGAATGACCAATTGAATTGATCACTTTTGTGGCTAATTTAATTGTGATTTTTTGATACAAATTCATGTTCTCATGTGATTTGATTATGTCCAAAGAAATCCTT
>JAJJMB010005785.1:3248338-3308894 GCA_023531105.1 Papaver atlanticum | reverse complement strand
AGCTAAGTTCAATCTAACGGTTGAAAGATATTAGCTTGGTTGAATCAGGTTTTTCATCTAACGGTGAATATTGAATGCTTTGTTACCAAGGTAACTTTGATTGCAAACCCTGATTTGAAAACTATATAAAGGAGAACTCTAGCAACTGGGAAACCAAATCCGCACACCTCCTGTATGTTACTAGTTGCATCAACTAGAGTCGATTCTCCTTTAACCTTAGGTTTCTATCGAGACCCTGTAGGTTAACGACTTAAAAGACTTCATTGGGATTGTGAAGCCAGACCCAACTATTTTCTTTGTAGTTGCGTGTTCTGATCTTGCCCGATTCTATCGTTTGAGTACTATCTTCTCTAAGATTTGCTCGAGATTTAATCTCCAATAGGCAAGATAAAAATTAATCACAAACACCTTCGTCTCATCGTTTGCGATTCCACAATATCTAGTTTCGCCATCATACGATTTAGATTATTGTGAGGTGATTGATAATACTAGGCTGTTCTTCGGGAATATAAGTCTGGTTTATCAATTGGTTCCTCTTCACCTTGACTTATCAAAACACGGAACAAAAACTCTTGGGTATTTCCGTGGGAGACAGATTTATTCATTCTATAGACTTTTCTATGTGAGACAGATTTGTTTATCAAGTCTTCGACTTTGGGTCGTAGCAACTCTTAGTTGTGGGTGAGATCAGCTAAGGGAACCAAGTGCGTAGTATCCTGTTGGGATCAGAGATGTAAGGAACGCAACTATACCTTGAATCAGTGTGAGATTGATTAGGGTTCAACTACAGTCCAGTCCGAAGTTCATTGGTAGTAGGATAGTGTCTGTATCGGCTTAATACAGTGTGGTGTTCAAACTGGACTAGGTCCCGGGGGTTTTCTGCATTTGCGGTTTCCTCGTTAACAAAACTTCTGGTGTCTGTGTTATTTTTTTTTCGCATTATATTTTGTTATATAATTGAAATATCACAGGTTGTGCGTTAGGATCAATCAATTAGATAATCCAACCTTTAGTTGTTGATTTAAATTGATTGACACTTGAACATTGGTCTTTGGTACCGTTCAAGTTGTTTCACATAATAATCAGGCTCGCGGATTTCTATATGTTTGATTTGCTGATTACATTGTGAAACAGAGATATAAACTCTTTGATATACTTTTCTCTAGATTGAGTTTGACTGTCTAGTTGATTCTCTAGAAAATATATTGGAGTAAGTCCTCTCATATTGCCAAACGAATTGTTGGGTGTGGTTGTTGTACCCCCGCATTTTCAGAGATGGTATGAAATTGCGAAATTTTGAGGTAGAGATGAAGAAGGTGTGAGTTTTAAGTTTGAAGATGAGGTAAATTTATAGGGAAAGGAAAGGAATAACAGCTGTTGGCTGACGAGATTGGAAAGTAACCGTTGGCGGTTTTGGATCATACGCTGGAGGATTCACTTCAGACGCTGGCGTTTGAAGGAAAATTGGCGGTTTTGGGTCACACGCCAGCGTGTTTGGTGCCGCCTCTCGGTTGTTGATTAAGCACGCGCCTAATCTACTGCCGCACTCAACAAACCCTCAAATTTGTTGGTCTGCCCATTCGTTTTCAAGTTTGTTGAGTCCATAGTGGGAGCAAAATGAACAAATCAAAGGTTCTCATCGGTTCAAAGGTTGGAAACAATCAAAGATTTGTTCATTCCATGGGAATTGCTCTTAAGCTTGTCATTAGTTTTTTTTCTTTCTTTTTCTTCTCTTCAGGGCTATCAGTGAGTAAAATTTACCCATATGGCCTTGTGCAGGTCGACCAAAATTTACCCGTGTGGCCTTGCGTAAGTTGATTTGGTGTTGGGATATACCTATATGGCATAATGTTGACCAAATAGGTTCAACCTTAGTAAAGTAGGCTATCTATTATTTGCATTTGTTTCCAGCAAATGAAATAGTTGAAAAATTACCTTCTAATGTGCACCATGTTTGATTTGGGAGGTCGTTGAGGAAACTGGATATCGGCTTCAGATGAATAACTTATTATTTTCATTTGTTTCCAGCAAACCTTCTAATGTGCACCATGTTTGATTTGGGAATAACTTATTATTTTCATTTGTTGGTTTGTTTCCAGCAAATGAAATAGTTGAAAAATTACCTTCTAATGTGCACCATGTTTGATTTGGGAGGTCGTTGAGGAAACTGGATATCGGCTTCAGATATTCAACTGGATAATGGCTTCAGATGAATAACTTGGAGGGTAGGTTTTTGACACAAGGTTTTCATCTTCGGATTGTTTCCAACCAAGTTGGAGAAATGGTAGAGTAGATGATTATTAGAAACAATTTTTCTCAGCAAACGAAATGCAAATATCTATTTATATATGAACTTCAGTTTTTACAAGAATCCATGACTACCAATTTAGACAGTCATGGAAGCCATTGGCAAAAAAAGTATTATTATATAGTTGGAGAGACACATTTGACAATCATTACTTCACTCGAATACTGCAGGCCATAAAGTATCTGAAAATCGTTTTCTCTGGTCTTCTTCTCTAACATATCCCATTTGACAGAAAAGATAAGTTGAATAGATAACAAAAGTAGGTAAGAATTAAACATGGGATCTGACTCGGATTACATGTTAGAAACTTAGATACAGCTCATGTAAGTACCATCAAACACTTCTGGGTAAGTCTTTAAGAGTGAACCTAATCCTACTTGGTAGGGCGTGTTGATTTGGGAGTAGTTGGTGGGGCACGTGCACAGCTATTACTTATGTCGAGTTTAAGAAACAGTAATTCATTCAGGCTTGACAAGTGTGGAAGGTGAATCGGGTTGGTAAATAGGGTAAATAGCTGCAGCGAGTGAAATGGGCATGATGCAGAGTGCCTTCGATTGAAGGAATTGCATGGCAGTTCCAACGTCTTTTTCCATGAGCTTCGCTACTTGTTCTTCTGTCTCATTGCTGGACCATTTCTCTCTTGCCTGGTTAGTTCCATCCAAGTCTTCTCCCTTAAATTTCAGAAATGGATACAAAATTTAATGATATCATTTACAGGGGTATGATAAAACATATCCACACTTATAAGCAAGCCTCGATCATCCTGAAATAAATAGAAGAAGTAGAAAGCATGCCCAAGGAAGAATTTTTCGGGCAGTTTCCCGTGGTAGTACCTCAACTGATGGTAGTGGGACATCAGATACAAGCTGAGCAACCGCTCCAGCCCCTCCTAGCCGACTCATGCTCAGTACCTATTAATTTCATAAAATGAATAAGAGCAATAATATAAAACAAATTCGTGCTGAGTGGATGTAAAGTCTGCAGTTCAAGACGCTACTCATGTATAAGAATAAAAAGAAAAAGAAAAACTAGGCCTATTAACCAGCGATGCTAAAGAATTGGCATAAGTTTTTTCGTAGAAGATGAGGGTTTAGAGGACATCTCGCACCTCAGCAAAACAAGAAATATATGTGCTCTATGTTTCTTGTTTGGCTCTGATGCGAGGTGTCCAATAAACAGTAGCCATTTGGAGGGTCTACTATGTGCTCTATGGAACATAATACCAGCGATGAGGGTACTATGTTCAAATCTACATGGAACATAGTACCATTTGGAGGGTCTACTTAAATAAGCCATTTGGAGCCAACAATAGCCTCGACTTACAGTAGAGATGTATGCAAAAAGAAATCTTCTCTTGAGTTGGAATGCTTAATTAAAAAAATTTCCTCAATTGAAAGATTCAAATCTACATGGAACCAATCTACTTTTCATATCAAATAAATACTGGGTCTTCTTTAGTAGTCACTGGTCATAATGGAACTCGGCAGTGTGGCCACATGCAGTCGTGAATTAAAAATGAATTGTTATGATCAAAAGCAACTGTTTTACCTTGACCTGGAGCCTTAGAAACTTCACATAATCCACTACTTCATCAAGCATGGTTGCTTTATCAGTCTGCAGAAATAAAAAACAGAAAACTAAACCTCATGTCACGGGGTATGCTTCGTTACAGAAATGTGCCATCACTATTTCGTCATAATAGATAAAGATTTCGATTTCTGTCAGGAAGGTAAAGTCTTGGCCAAAGACGATGAGTACAATGAAGCTGTGTCCCAATAGTAAATTAAGCAAGCTAAGCAGATGACTAGCAATCTTGTAAATGGCCATTCTAGAAGGACTGACTTAACTTAGTAACTGTAATTGAAGAAATTACCTCATAGAAGCAACCACTGGGCTAACCCCATAATAGGAAAAGCAGGCATCAATCATGATATAAAGAAGAATAAAGCTTCAGCGTGAAACTTCGTTTAGAAAGAGAACATATACTTCTGTCTCGATTCGGAAGATAGCTTACAAGCAAGGTGACGAGAGATTGAACTAATACGGATATATCTTGACTCATAACTTTAACTGGGACATGTATACTCGTATCTTTATCAAAGAAACATTAAACCCTCCTATGTCTAGAATCACATCCTAAACTGGTCAATATGCTGTCATCTTAAAAATCCTTGCTGCATTCACTCATTAATATTTGAGGCTTCCTCTTGACCCTTCTAGAACCTTCCAGTGTTCTATGCAATCATCTTCCATCCATTCAAACTCTTACAGAGAAAACCTAGTTTCATTATATGCACCTCCTTGAACCGTGTTCCATGATTAATCCCTAAATTTCTATATAAAGATATGCTCATCTTCCTATTGTGTGAAAAAGTTTCGAGTTCAATTTATATGTGCATGTCAATCACACCATGCACATAAAGCCTAACAGCCAATTGTAAGGAATAAAGTCACCTAGCAAGTTTTGAGGAGTTCTGCCTACAATTAACTTGCATGTGTGTTAATATTCCAAACGACATAATCAAAATCTGAAGAAAAGACGTTAATGATCTTCAAAGACAAATATGAGAGTGGAGGGCATGACCTTGCTGAAGCTAGGAACAAGTTCTTGCAGAGCCTTCATTCTTTCAGCTATCCTTTCTCTACGAAGCTGCATCAAGAAAAACGGGTCCATAATTATAGTGATATACATGTGTGGAACAATAGCCTCTGAAAAGTTTGTGCAAAATGAAAAGCAAGAAAGACAGATTTTGGTATATGGTCATATACGTGGTTCATAAAACTGAACATGGTGTCTCTCCTAATTATACCAAATGTTTGAGAACGAGAATAAGCCTCTTGAAAGGAAAAGAAAAAGAAAAATTCTGTCTGTTGTATAATAGTTGACTGTTTACATTATCAACAATAGTTTTGCCAAAGCGCAACAAAGAATGAATTCTGAGTACAAAGATATGCCAGCACAAACTGGAATTAATATCCTGAACTTATGCATTCCGGTATTCTGATGTCTCACATCTAGCAACAAGAGAGCAACGGATATAAGGAGAAAACCATAAATGATCATCTTTAAACAGGCAGTTGAGGAATATTACAATCACAACTAAAATCACGTAAGTGGATGCCCACCTAGACTTGTACTATAGTCTACAGATGGAACAGGGACAAAAACCTTCTAAAAATATAGTCTTTTTCATGTTAATACTCCAGTAACCTTAATCTTACAAACTGACAATGACTCTGGCCACATTTGAGAATCAACTGTATTAGTCAAAATCCAGCCTTTAATATGCATAAGTGGTACACAATTAACTGTTCATTCATTTAATATGCATATTTTCATACAAAATCCAGTCTTACCCGCTCGGCAATACTATGGGGATCAGTAGCCTGTCCACGTCTTGCTCTCACCCTAGGGCGGAAGGCAGGTGGGTGTGGAGCAGCAGCACTGGTGGTGGATGTTTGATGTGCATGTAAAGGCTGCAAGAATACGAGAACACAAAAATTGATCATCAACAATATAATATGATATTTTAGGCACAGCTTTATGATTATTTGGACTTTACACAAACATCTTTGACTTCTTATGTTGAGATACGTCTATCCAGGATCATAAAATTTGGGAACACCCTAGATGTAAAGACAAAATCATGAAAATAGTTTATGTAGTCGTTATAACTAACTACGGAGGACTACAGACTACTCTCATGGAAAAGTATTTGAGAGATTTCATGAAATAGTCAAGTTGCCAGATCTTTTTTTGTTGTTGTTTTTAAATGATGCTACCATCACATTTTGACATACAAGGAAGAACAAACTATAATTCATCACATAGAATCCACATGACAAAAAAGGAGCGCACTAACTAAGATATGAAATGTTTGGTTAGCGATCGGCGCATAGCCTAGAACCTTGAAATTGAATGGGTGAGAACCAGGATATCAGGGAGGAAAAAGAACACCCACCCACAAGCTGATAATATGTAACATCAACATACATGAAGAAGAAATATAAGGAAAAGGAAAGAGAACACACATCACAGCTAACATGTCGATCATTCATTACTTCATGAAATAAAACGCAAAGTTGGAATTGTTGCTCATCAAAATGTCGTCTTAGGATACACAAATTAGACCTTTAACCAACAGCTACCCCAGAAACAATAAGACAGCAATAAAATATATAAATACAATGAAATTAACCTGAGAAGCGGCAGGCCTAACCGAATGAGGTTGTACATGTTCGAATGCAGGAAACAAACTTGTCAAATGCATGGGTTCTCTTTCCTGCACACAAAAGTAAAGATGACAAATTTAATAAGATCTACTTGCAAATTTTGCCTTTTCACTCAAGTGACAAAAAGATAATATGTCAATCAACATAGGATATTCACTACAACTAACAAATTGGTTCTACATTTGCTTACCCCAGTCCCAACCCCCAAAACAATTAACCCAAACTTAGAACACTGCCTGGATAAACTACAACTAGTGAGCAACTATTGATGAAGAGCAGCACGAACCTCTTCTGCTAGTGCCCTAAGCTCACGAAGACCTACATGATAGTTGTCCCGAGAGTGGCATAGGAGCCCAAACACACGGATCATTTGAGCATTTAACAGTTCTTTTCTCTCTGTAACCCACTTTATCTTACACCTTGTTTACACTTCTCCAATAGACCGTCATGGATAAAATCATAAATGTTCTTAATTAGCCCCGAAAACAACTAACTTTTGGTTACCCCACCACCATCATACCACTTCAGTGGGATGAAATGTCAAAATTAGAGCAGTGATAGTAATGAGAACTGAGAGAAGGAAGTCATTTCTCATTTTGTAAGGACACGAGTCGGAAATATGAATAAAACACAGAGGCATACAGGTAAACTAAATAAAGCAAGAATACTGAAAATACGGCGACAAAAATGGAAGTAATTTAATTGAAGTTAAACTTACGTTGTTATGCTGATGAGGATGATGACCAGCAGAAGAAGTTTGATGACCAAACCTATCAAAACCATTTGATGTTGTTGGCATCTGCTGTTCCAATCTTAACCCTAGTGGGGTTTCATCTGGTAATTTAATCCCCTGTTGTTGTTCTAACCTGAACCCTAATTCTTGAAAACCTCCTACTCCATTTTCAGCTGATACTAGATGATGACCTGATGAACCTTCACCACCACCACCACCACTAGAACTTAACTGCATAGCCATTAATCTAGCTGTTTCAGAACTTGTTTGGTTGACATAAAAAGACGGATTTGCTAAGATCTGTTCAAAATAATCTTCATTTGTTGTTCCGTCTCCTTGATTATTCGCCATGATCTTTTTTCCAAAATCCCGAAGAAGAAAGAAGCTGTGATTCTGATTAGTAGGTTATAGTAAGATATTTCATTTAGGAGTAAATAAAAACTGCTGAAATCGAGATTGTCTGTGCTTAGGGTTACAAAAGACGTTGTTTGGAAGGATTTTTGGGGTTTGAAAGAGAATGAGAGAAAGATGATGAAGAAGAAAGACTTAAAAAAAGAAGGTAATTCTCCTTCTTCTCTAGAAAGTGGAGCTCAGTAGTTCAGTGGGTTTTGTTTACTCACACTCACGGACATTTTTCAATTTTATTTTAAGCACTTATTACAAAAAAGACAACAAAAAAGGATGTTTGATCATCAAAAATGTTTCTTTTAATAAATTATTGCTGCCCTGATTTTGAGATTACTTTTTTTATAGGCCCCTAATCCCAGCTACTAGTTTCTGCAAATTAGATTCCACCCCCTGAAATTTGGACATATCAGAAATAGTATTGCAGAGATAGCCCATCCCATCAAAAAAATAAAATAATGTTAGTGTCCCACCTGGGGTAGCTTGTAGACTTGCCTGCTGTGAGCATCAGAAGTGCAAATAAGCTGTCATGAGACTCATGGATGAAATTTACAGAACCATAAATAAATAAATAATCCGTCTGGATTGATATAGGCAACTGTGAACAAGAAATTCTTACGCAGCCGCGGTAGGGGTGATGGCCGTCCATAACAATGGGGATCATTGTAGCTTACAAGGACACATACAGGGTTTACGGGAGTAGAAGATTATTAGTTCTACATAGTAAGCTCATTCAATCAACAGTAACAAAACGACACTGTAGAAAATAGGAATTGGGAATGACGTAAATGTTCCCATGATGTGATAAGGCAAATAAGACTATTGTTTTTGTTTTTTTTTTAAATATCAACCACATGGATTCTCAAAATCCCTTGTTCAGTGTGAAAAAGATTTTGGGAGAGGATGTGAAATTACCCGCCTCAATAATTGTAATTATTATACCATCTCCCACCATCTTCACTTTTTCATTTTCAATGGGCAGAGTCAAAGCTACAATCATCATGCTATAGAATTTTTAGTACCAGTAGGCAGAGAAGACTAAGACCTTGGCTGCACACCAAGTTTTTATTAGGTGGTGGAAAATTTTCTGATTTTCATCATGCGGCAAAGATAGAATCATTATTTGCTCTTCTCTTTTTTTCTAATCTTTAAAGCATGGTCTTTTGAGTACTCTCCAGACCTTACAGACGATAGCCAAACTAATACTGTAAAACTTTAGAACCATTTCAAGCCCTTACTCCATAGGCAACTATGTCTTGAACTGGCCAGGCATTCAGGTATCAAGCTGTCCAGTGTCCACACATCTTTACTGATAAGAAACATAGGCCCAGTTATGATTCTGATTCTCAAAAAAAAAAAAAAATATCGATATATAAAGAGGAAGGATCCCTTTACACTTTTATTATCACACTATCTCACACGTTGAACCTCATTTTTGTGAATAAAAACCAAACCGTAACGGATTTGAAGCTAATATTTTGAGGATATGTTCCTCTTACCAAGTTCTATATGCCTACCAAAAATGAGCACATTCCGAAATATAAAACCTCACAATCTATCGGTCTTAATTTCAACGGCCAGAAATCCGTTGATTTTCAACGGCTCATTTTCAAAATAGTAGATGGTGGTATTATACGTTTCGGAATACGCTCATTTTCGATAGGAACGTAGAGCTATATAATAGTAACATATCCCCAAAATATTAGCTTCAAATCCGTTACGGTTTGGTTTTTATTCGCAAAAATGACGTCGAACGTGTGAGATAGTGTGAGGGATCCCTCCTCATATATAAATAAGAAAAGATATACATAAAATTATACAAGGAAGAAGCTGTGATACACCTTCTTTTCCCCCCTTTTAAATGTGTTTCAATAAACCATCAACCCAAAAAAGCACCTATGGCTGAATGAATTTATATCAGAATGTAGCACAGATCAGTTAGATCAGCTTCACTCCATGTTAAGCAGAAAAATGCTGCACCAGAGTGAGCCTCATGAGTGTTACAGTGCTCATGGATTTGGACTTGGGCATGCAAGCGAAGTCACCTGTTAAAATTGAACATTAAGATATCAGCTAATGGACGCTTTCATATGTAAGTCACAGATGTAAATAATCTGGTCCAACATTATGAATAAGTAAAGTAGAACTCAAGCTGAAACTTGGTATAGTCAATCAACCAAATGCTCAAATTGATCCTGCTATTCACTTTGCAATTTCACAGTTGTAGAGTTCAAGTTTTTTTCCCCTTCTCGAATGAAGTACAGAAATTTGTTAAGCACAAGGCACCGAGAGGAGGTTGAACACAGTAAAATACATGGTCAAATTAACAATACATATCCCAGTAAAAATCAAGTCCCATAATTACTACCAATTGAACAAACCCCCAAAAGGAACTGGACAGTTGCAATGATTTTTACACCTTCACATCAAATTTGAGTTTTTCCTCTTAAATCTTTCTATCAATTTACATTATTAAGTAACCAAATGCAGGAATCACTACATCATCAGCATCGTACCATTATTGATCTTAAAGGGAAAATAAGATAAATGTACACGGCAGGAAATTTAGAGTTTAGACCACAGGTTACCCATCAAACGTCAAAATCCTCAAAATGTAAAGGTTGTAAAAGACCCTCTTTCCCACCCCGAAAACAAGAAACTCCAGAGGACGCATCTAAAGTTCTGTTTTTTCAAAAAAAAAAATCCTATCATGAAGTGAAGGCTTACACTTTTGCTTAGTTTCCATGAAAAATAGGATCAGTAAAAGGATAAAAGAGAATAGAAAGGATTCTACCTTTCATTAATCTGGAATTTGATTTACTTGTTGTGCAAAGAATTTTTTGGCATTCTCTGCCACTTCCGCTTCTAGAATCGCTTCCAGCATAATATTTGATCCATTTGCATCACCTGTCATTCAATCCATTAGTTGAACTCTTAATGATAAACGATAACCATACATGAGCACAATAATTCATTCTTTCTAATTACTGAAAAACCTGTATGCATACAGTAAGCAACACCCTCAGAAACAAGTTTTTCAAGTCTGATTCTTTAAGTTCCACTGTGACTTACTCGTACTGACAAGATAACTGGGTCAGGAAATGCATACAGAGAAATCCAAGATTGCTACTGTCTAGCCACATAACCCTTTCAACCACGAGTGACAACAAGATCATCTGTGAGTCGTTGAGTACATGATCAAATAGTCGTCAGCATCATGCCTTATTCCAATATTAAAGTTGACAGACTACATATTAATTAATGTTGTGGTTATGCATGCATAACTTTATTCTCACAATCGGCCCTCAAATTGAGATACAAGAATGACTACTTATCAACACCATAATCATCCTTTGAAGGATCCTTTTCCTTCGTGGGCATTATGTTATGTATCACCATGCAATCATCATATTATAAACAGCAGTGCAGCATAACAAAAACTAGTTTATTAAATAAAAGGGCTGGGAGATGGAAACGGAAACGGAAACTGGAAATGTACTAGTAACAGAGAATCAAAAGAGCTGCTAGCACCTTTTGTATTGGGTAGTAACCCAGCGCTTTCCGCAGACACAGGAAGAACAGCTAAAAGACCAATTTCCTCTTTAAGCTTCTCTGCATCTCCACTGCCCTTCAGCCTAGATTCAGCTAACCTTGAATAAGCTGCTGCTTGGCTTTGCAAATTAGTCGCAGTTGAGGTTTTTGAACTTGATCCCTAGGAATAGGAAGCAAATTAGTTAAAAATAATAATAATGTACTAATAATATACTTATTAGGAAAACGCAGCTTACCTTTGAGACAATGTTTAAATTAGCTGCAGTTGGGGTTGTTGAATTACATTCCTGCGAGACAAATGAACAAACAAATCAACCTTTATGAATAGATGATTATACAAAAATGCATAGCAGTTATCTAGGACCTACCTTTATAATGGTGTTTGTCGGCGCATTCACTTCTGTGAGCTTCTGTGCTAAATCATTGCCTACCCAAGATAAGTCTTTCCATCACAAAAACCCTTATGAGGTATGATATGATAGTACGGCAAAATAGTTAAGCAAAATCCTCATTCTTGTAAGAAACATAGACATTCAACTGAAGATTACCGCTAATGGGAGATTTAGGATCCATATTATCCAATCTTCGAGTCAAAGGACCGGGATTTAACATCGATAAGCTCCGAACTTCATGACTTATTGCTTCTAGTTGTGCCATTGTATCTTGAAGCTCTTTGTGCACCTTAAAACAACAACCACAACTTACAAACGTCAAATTGTAGTACTTCCCTTGACTTCCCGAGAACAAGAATGAACAATTTCAACCACTGAACAAATTTATCTTAAAAATCTTATTAGTGGTGGAAAAAGTATCAGGAGAAGAATTGCCTGTCTGGCTTGAGACTGCTGCAAGATATTATCAAGCTGCCCACGACCCATTTGAACATAGGCAATCGCTCTACCTGTCAATCTACCTGCTGTTCTAGCTATTCTTGGCAGATCTTTGGGACCTATTTAATGAAAACCCATTTTAGTTTTACAAAACAATCAAATTGAATATTCATATAAACCCCTGAAAATCTATGTACTCAAATTTCTAAGGAAATGTAAGAAAAGGAATTGGGGGAAATTCATAATTAAACCCTAAACTCAATAGAGAGAGAGATAGAGTACCAATTAGGGCAGCAGTAGCTCCAATTAAAAGGAAGACCTCACCATACGAAAACCCAAACATTTGGTTTCCTGATCAATCAAAACCCCTAACCCAACGGTCTTCTTTATCCAGTGGCGGAACCAGGATTTCAAACTTGGGGGGGCTAAAAAAAAAACCTGTGAACAAACAGTAACAGAAAATCTAAGGTACTGCTAAGAAAAAGAATTTGTTCCTAAGTAGTCCTGTTGCCATGTGCTACTGCCAATTACATGTTTTTCAGTAGATGTTTCAAAAGTGAACAGAAAAAATCCAAGGCAGTAAAATGTAAGGGCAAAAGTGTTTCTCAGCCTAATTGTTTGAACTATGGTACACAAGAGGGCAAGTGGGTAACAGGTAAAATGGATATCGGTAATTTTAGTATGATGTTCTCAAGTAACTGTTAACATTTAACAATATGATAGAAATACAAAGCATGCAAACGTACACAGCTGAAATACTCATATTCATGTCATTAACAACATTTTCTCTAAAAAATAACAATGGCAACAACAAATTAATTTGACATACAAAGCCCTGAGACAGTGCTTTGAGGCTAAGAAACACCAAAAATACAACCAACCTCGAGAGTGTCAAGGACTCGTAAGCACTAACAGGTACACAATCTAAATGCAGCTAACATGCCAAGATCTACAATAGAATGCAAATAAAACAAAATGGACTCGATCGTGAAAAACCAGTCCATGGTTGATAGAGACTCAATTCACTGCACCTTTTGAAGTTTGTATTGTCCCTAATTCCTAAGAGACGGAGTCTACACCTGAATACCTTTAAGGTCGGTGGTCGTGATGAAGTAAACATCGTAACCTGTAAGCATAGCATGACCTTAACATTCAACAACAATTCTAACAAAATTCCTACTTTCCATATAAAAAAGTTTCAATTCTACCAAAAACCCCTAAATTTATAGACAAAAAAGTTTTGATTTCATTCAAATAGGCTCATAGGCTGTATGGCATAATTTTAACAAAACCCAAAACCTAGAAAATTACTGACTAGTAATAGGCAATAACAATTTCAATAATCAATGATCCAATATCCTAGTATCAATCCTAGAAAAGCAATAGCTCTCGTCTCGCAACCAAAATCAAACCCCAAACAAGAAGTACACCCTATACAACAGTTAACAACAATCAGTTCTTTCAAAATCTTTACAACCTAATTATGTAGCAGGAAACAAATATAATTTTTTAGATATTCTCGTTTGGATAGTACTAGATGACCGCGCGCGGTGGGGAGACGACCGAAGAGAAAAAAAACATGATATGTTCATTATTGAGTTTCCAGAGATTCAACCTACATACTTGAAACGCAGAGAAGGACATATATAACAAAAAAGAAAGGAACATCAACTATCTACTATGGAAAGTTTTACATCAATTAATATCTTATTATTTACAACAACAACCAAAACAGTATCTTAGATTCTTTAGACATATTTCTGGGTCCGTATAAAACCACATAATGAAAACTCCGGACCTGTCTAAGCTACTAAGCATCCATGATCTAGGTTGCATAGACAAGTAAAACACAACAAAATATTAATGATAAGGAATTTGCTAAACAAGTTATCATGATTCAATTGAGTTAAGGCTACAATAGCAAACACTAATGGAGCAGTGTGACTACAATTCTTTCTTCAGATCCCTTCATTGTGGTGCAATTCACAAAATAGCATTCCTAAAAAGTGTGCAAGAGCAATATAATTCAGGTTTTCGAAGAGCAAATGAAATTTATGCATAACGGCGCGTTTCTGAACTACAAAATCAAATCTACTTGGAGGTAGAATACATATCCAAATGGGGAACCAAACAACAAGCACTCCAGCTAGACTAACTAAGACAGACAAAAGTAGTAAAAGCAACGGAGCTAAAATGCATCACCAATCATACCAATTGCATAGGCACCCAAAGCAGAAGCCCCTCCCAACATCGAAATAGTCACAAGTAGATAACTCAAAGGCGGTGGCAACGAAAGGAATACAACTCTAATTTCCAAACAAATAACAATGACAACCAAGGAATCAGCACAATTAACAACTCTTCCCCTAGTTGATGCATAAAGTTGAAACAAAAAGGGAACAAAAAGCAGCAAAAGCACATCACTGATAGACGCAAACATAATCCCATGATGAGATGCAACATGAAACTGCAGCGGCATGAATAGTAAATGAAATGTATGAATTCAACTCTCTAATGGACCTAATATCATAATCTCGTCCGGCACTTCACCACCATGGTAACCAATATTATTCTCTTGTTTCGATTTCTTGGAATGGTAAACATCCAACAGAATCCACAGCTAAAATCATAATTACAAGAACACTTCATCTTATAATCTGAATCTATTAGCTGTAACAAAAAGTAAAAATACAACAATTAATATCTAATGAGAACCCATTACTCTAACACCGCATATAAACAAAACGCACTAATCAAAATCTCTTTAGAATCCTTACATTGCAATCAATTTCAAGGTACTTCTTTAAGGCATTTTATCAAACAGTGGTTCAGCATAGTCCAAAAATGTAAGTGTTTTAAAATAGGTCAGATAAACTATAACCTAGAATGAATTTACAAAATCTAGAGTTCATGAATCATGATTATAATTATTAAATTCATAACATCTGTAAAGAACTTAACATGATAATCTGTATGGTTGTTGAAGGTTTTAGTTAGGGTACAAAAAAAAAAGAAAAAAGAGAGAGGAATTACGACATATAGAAAAACGGAACTTTGATAAACGAAATAGATTTAAACATGATTCAACCATACCTGGGTACGTTTGTCCAATTGGTTGTAGGCTGAAATTTCGAAGGAAGAAGAAGTTTGTAAATTCATAACAGAAGCAAATGTATACGGTGGTTATATCCGTCTGTTGGTTAAGATACCCGGGTCGGGTTGAAAGAGTGTACCGCAAAAATCCGAATCGGCATATACCTGTGCTCTGTTTCTGCACGCCCCGGCTACGATGTGGTCGTGCCAAATACATTTTGTATGTGTCCCTTCTTTATCTTCTGACACCTATTTAACTAAAAAACCAGTCCCCTCCAAATCCCGTAAACTGCTCAACTTTTTGAGAAAAAGTAAGAAATTGTAAAAAGAAAAAAGATTAATAGTTAAGTAATAAAATTGTTTTTCAAGTTTCATAGTAGCAGCACCGGTTTCTGCAGGATCAGGGAAAAAAAAAAAGGTTCACCTTCACCCTCGCTCGCGCTAATTTCTGGACATTTTCTTTTTGTACTCTCTCCGTCTCTCGTAGTATATGCGACACGCGCCGCATGGACCATATCTTGAGAGCAAAAGTCCTAGTGGCCAAAAGAACTTGAGACTTTTTATATCCGCCTAGAAGTCGTCGACCCGACCGTTAAGAGCAAGAGCTATGGAATGAGGGTTAAGAATACTCACTAACTTCCAAATCGAGTAAGGGACTAGCTTGAAGAGTGAATTTTTTATCGTAGGTGGGCGAATTAAGAGACTAAAAGGCGATGTTCAGCTGCTTAAAGAGAATTTTTCTCCCCAAGCGGCAAAACATGTGTCTCCCAAGTAGGGTTGTCAATAGGTCTGGGTTCATCTAGGTACCATTGGACCCAGAATCGGATCCAATTATACAAGTTGCGTCCGGTTCTTACATTCGTGGACCAGGAACTAGCACGATAATAACCCCGGGTACCACAAGTGTTGCTATTTCAATCTTGTTATCAAAGCTAAAACTGTTAGAGCATTGCTCGGTCGAACTCACAAGTGTTGCTATCTCAATCTTATTGTCAAATTTAGTTGTCAAAACTATATCTTGATTTCTAGTCTACAATAAGTTAAGTCTCGGACTAGGATAGAAATGTAGTTGAGAAATAGTGGATCACGACAGTCATCATTGCGTTCTACCGTTTGAAGGAAAAGATCAACCGAAGCTTTTGGAGAACTTCATCAACAAAAGGTAAGTAAAGACTGAACCACTTATATCTCAAGTTATATTTACTTTTCTATCATTTGAGACGATATCGCATAACTAATTAGACTATTATGCATAAACAAGAATTTCGAGTCAAGTTTATCTTGATAATTTCTCGAAATATAATGGATAAGCTTAATGAACATTTATTCATACTTGATAAATTTAGGTTTATGATAATTTATTGTTCAGAATCAAAATCGTGATTCAAGTTTATCATTCGGAAATAGCCTGGAACAGTGATATATGTTATTACTATTACAAACTGGAAACTATTATATGTCTGAGCCCGTATTACATGTACATGTACATGTAGCAAGGTAGCTATATATCGAATCACAGATTTGTGGTACACATATTCTTGTGGTTATGGAACCGGGTTTGTTTCCAAACCGGTACACAAACCGATTTAGTTATGTGAACTACGGAATCGACGATAGTCTTAAGGTTTCCAAACCGGTACGCAAACTTTAAAAGTTCTGTTAACTCAGAACTCGGTTTGGTTAAATGTTTACAAACCGATATGCGTACTGTGACTGAACCGATTCACGAACGGAAATGGTATTTGTACCTTGTACACCTACTAACCATGTCGATTAAATTTTCAAGTACGATTAAGTTATTTCTACGAGATAATTTGCATTTAATTAATTCTCTAAAAACACTAGACTTATTTGATCACATCATTGTGACTCAGAGTTTATGTCTTATGTGTTCATGAAAATGAAGAATAAGCTTTTAAGTTCAAACCAGCTAGTTTCGGCTAACCATGTTGAATATAGTCTTTGTACATGGTTCGGTTACGGTTTTACCTAACCAGAGTGTATATCTTGTTTATATGAATCAGATTCAAAGATTCATCCAACGGTGGATATTGTTTGCTTGGTTCCAAAGCTTCCTTAGCTTAAACCTAAAGTAACCTATGCTTTGAATGTCTATAAAAGGGGAACTTCAAGCATCTGAGATCTTTGAATCCCGACACTACTTTTTGGTGTGTCCTAGTTGTAACTAGAGTCGTCCTCTTCCTAACCCTTTTAGGGTTTAACGACTACAAAGTCTTCATATGGATTCGTGAAGCCAGTTCCAGTTATCTTTCCTTGATAACTCGTGTATCCTGATCTTGTCCGATTGTTGATTTATCACTTGAACAAGATAGATAGAAATCACAAAGTTCTCTTCATCTCAAACTTTGTGATTCCACAGGTTTTATACTTGTGAGGTGAATAATAATCTAGGTTGCACTTCCGGTTGCATAAGTCCGGATTTTGAGGTTAGCTAGACTTTGTCTATTGCTATCGATTTCTACACCTTTGATCAAACTATTTGATTATAAAAGGAAATAATATATACGCTTAATATGTTGGAGGCAAATTTGGTTTAAAGTCTTCAATTGAGTTGAAGCAACTCTTAGTTGGTGTTACGTCAGCTAAGGGAATCAATTGCGCGGAGTCCTGCTAGGACTCGAGAGGCGTAAGGAGTGTGATTATACCTATTCGGTGGGATGCCTTTTAGGGCTCAACTACATTACAGTCTGAAGTTAATTGGTAGTACGCTAGTGTCTGTAGCGGCTTAATACAGCTTGGTGTTCAATCTGGACTAGGTCCCGAGGTTTTTCTGCATTTGTGGTTTCCTCGTTAACAAAACTTCTGGTGTATATGTTATTTCTTTTTCCACATTATATTGTTTATCTTTATAATTGAAATATCACAGGTTGTGCGTTGATCAATCATAGTAGATACATCCGACCTAGTTTGTTGGATACGACTTGATTGATTGTTTGACATTGATCTTTGGTACTGTCCGAGTTATCTCTTTGTGATTAGGTTCACGGATTTGTCTCTGTAAACGTTTTAATCGTAAGAGAGAGAGATGTAACTCTAGATATTATTCCTTGATTGAGTTTAACTCTCGGAGTTGTATTGAGTTTGTCCATATAGGTTGCCTAAGAAAAAGAAAAGTGGTGGTGTATTTTGGACCCCCCGCGTTTTCAAAAACTAGCAAAATACTTATAATTTTTCTTAAATGATGAATTTTTAAAAAAAGAATAACCGGGTACCCGATACTCGCAGGTACCCAACGGGTATTACCCGTTTGGACCCGTTAAGATTTCGGGTCCAATTGGATAATACCTGTCGGGTCCTAAGTTGCTAACGGGCCTACTTCTAGGACCCAGAACTGAACCCACCGAGTTTTTTTTCGGCTCCGGGTAATGGGTATCCATTGACAACCCTGCTCTCAAGTTTTTCTTTAATTTCTTTAATAATATAATTACTATGGGACCCGCGAAATAAGAAATTAAAAAGCTGGGGAAAAACCTAAGAGGCTGAACATCAGCCGCTCAAGGAGTTTTCTTTTGAAGCGGCTGAAGATTAGCTTCTTAGTCTCGACTGGTGTGTGAAGGAATTTGGCTGAATGGGGGGTGGGGGTTATTCCCATCCCATATTATCATATAATTTGATCAAACTCATTCATTTTGAACGAGAGCTATCATCTCATAGTCCTTTCTCTAAGATTGTGGCATAGTTTGGTATCGATATAAGATCATCGGGCACTCAATTTTACTACAAGTCACGGTGCAATACTTATAAAGTTGGCTTTAAGGTACAAGTCAGAGTCAACGAGCGTTACACGTTGGCAAATAATAGCCTTTTTCATACGCATTTTCCATGTTCGAAAAAATATGACGCTGCAATAAACCTTATCACTCAATAGTACATCAATAACAAATGATTTTTTTTTCTTTTAGAATTTAATGAATCAAAAATATATCAGGACATCTTGGAGAATGACCATTTTGGTACACGTTCCAACGATATCCGAAAAAGCCCCATTCTTGACCAATACTTTTGTTTTAGTTCTCGAGACTCTTCTGTACATAAAGCAACATATAATTTTGCATGACTAAACACATGATCGACTATGACCGATCCTTTGTCACATTTTTTGTTTTCTTGACGTTGTCTATAGCGAAAACGACGCCTTTCTGCTTCAGTAGCTCGTTGTTCTTCGCTCATCATATTTGTT
Source organism: Papaver atlanticum (assembly GCA_023531105.1). Taxonomy (NCBI): domain Eukaryota; kingdom Viridiplantae; phylum Streptophyta; class Magnoliopsida; order Ranunculales; family Papaveraceae; genus Papaver; species Papaver atlanticum. The sequence continues at coordinate 3,289,539 of JAJJMB010005785.1, read as the reverse complement.
TGAGTGGCAAAACGGCTTTGTAATGTATCCATTTCTAATGGTCAGGATTCACCCTACACAATAGCAACAAATCAAATCAATCCATATTTAACAGAATTTGTTGTAAACTAAGCAGTATATATGGATTTAAGAATTTGCAAAATTTGGGCGTAGTTAACAAACCCTGTTCAACTAATTTCGGGGACAAATAAGATGCATATGGTACAATAAACGTTGAAATTGTTGTCATCTTTGAATAACAAACTCTTCAAAACCATTCATAAACACAAATCAAGTAAAATCTCTAAAATTGTCTCCCTAGTTTAAAGCCTAGAGGTTTTATCCGAGGCTCGTTACTAAAAGACAAAAGGGGTCATTAGGAAGTAATTTTATAAAATTCCTATCAAATTATTTTCCTTAACGCCTAGTTCTCCCTTGATTAATTAGTGTTATTTCGGGTGATTATTTAATGTTTAATCTTGTTAACTTAGAAATAAACTAATCTTAATTCATCATCAAAACATGAAGAAGAAAAAATATTTTTTTTGAAAAAACTCAACCCAAAATTGGAATAAGACTTAGAACATAGACCGATTTTAAAATTCAAGAGTTCTTCTGTAATTTTTTTTTGTTAGAATCGATTTGCATAAATGCCCACGTCAACCGATTGTGAATCTGGGCATTTCTTCGACTGTTTTGCTCATAAATTCTTCGTTCGATGTCGGAATGACCTTATTATTTTTGCGTTCAACTCGTATTTTCATGCTATATAATATAAAGATAAAAAATTCAGGATTTGTGCAAAAATTCAAACATGGTTAATGAATCGGTTGATATATGCATTAACGTATACTGATTGTGGTTGATGTTCATCACATCAACCCAGAATCAATTTATGTAGGTGTGTTGATAGTGGATTTTCGGCAAAGGCTAAAATAGTAAAATCATGATACTGCATGTTTCTGGCTCGGCTTCAGGAATGTATGTGATAATTCATATTTTATGATCCGTGAACCATTTCACGATCTCTGACTGAGAGAATGTTCCTCTCAGAGCTATGATGAATATGTTTCTCGAAAGGCCTCTCAGGCTCAGCTGAGCTTTCGATGCTTCACACATTTCATCATCACCTCTACATAGAATCAAAATGATTGGGCGGCTCCTAGACATATTGCATGCTAGTATAGAGCCTAACGCCTTCAGGATGTCACGCTGCTCGTTGTTCCCTGACTACGTAGAGAGACCGTGTATAAAATCTATTAATGATTGGGCGGCTCCTAGACATATTTCATGCTAGTATAGAGCCTAACGCCTTCAGTACGTCACGCTATTCGTTGCTCCATGACTATACACCCCCCTAAAAAGAGTATGATGCTTCAATTATCTCATATCTCAATTCTGCAAATAGGTTAATTCTGCGTGTCATTCATCAACTGAATTCCTAGAAAATAATATATTCTATCTCATTACTCTGTTTCATGGCTGATCCTCAGCTGGATTCCATGGATTAGTAATAGATACTCAACTCATTTTATTGCTCCGTTTCAAGAATTATTCTCAGCTGAATTTCATGAATTAGTAATAAATACTCAAATAATTTTTATTACTCCGTATCATGAATTATTCTCAGCTGAATTTCATGAAATAGTAATAAATATTCACTGATCGGGCATCTGGGCCACCACCGAGTAAGCCCCGAGAAAATGGTGCGAGTGTATTTAGCAATAATGCACAGACGAGCACCCAAATGCACGAACGAGCATTCAAAAATATGGACAACGAGGAAACCTATGCAAAATAGGGAGAAAAATAATATTAATAAAATAATAAAAGAGGCGCCTAGGGGACCGGGCCCACCGGCCGGCCGGTCATGTCGTCGTGGCCGGCCCCACGCCTCTCCCATTATTTTACCATTATTTTATTATTTTTCCTAATCTCATGAAAACTCCTTCATTCGAGCAAATTTCCTTGTTTGAGCAAAACTCTTAGTTTCTCCATATTTTCCTTCAAAAGATGAAAAAAATAATACTCCCTCTGTCTTTTTTTATCTGTCCTAATTTCTACTTTGGTCTGTCTTTTTTTATCTGTCCGCTCTGTTTATAGACATATTTTTCCTTAAACTATCAAATATACATTTTATTTTTGGTAATCATAAAATCATCTTTAATATAAACTTAATTCAAAATCTTAAATATTATCACCATATATATCTATTCAATATCTTTGTATTAATCGTCATTCCTTATTTAAATAAAAACATTTATGGATATGTATAAAATTCCTAATAAAACTTCTACTTAGTCTTACATAATTTTAGTTTTGGTAATAACATAACATTAAATAGGGCTAGTCAAGGGTTAGTCATGACATTTTATAGGATTTCCTTAATATTTTGGCAAAGTCAATTAGGACTGTTAATTAAAGACGGAGGGAGTAAAAAATTGGGAAAGGAGTCATGGGACCGGGCCACTTGGCCGGCCGGCCATGCCCTAGCCATGGCCGGTCCCACACCCTATTATCCCATATTTTCTTCTTATTATTATTATTTCCTCCATCTCATGAAACTCCTTCGTTTGAGCAAAAAACCCTAGTTTTGCATATTTTCTCAAATATTGCTCAAACCATCAAAAGGCCAAAAAGCGAAATGGTCACATGACCGACTAGGCTACTCACGGCTAATATTAAAATATTATTATTTTAATATTCTCAAAATATTGGTCGCACGAGAAAAGTTCTACTTGCTCATTCGAGCAAAATCGAGAGTTTCAGTCAAGATCAAACTCTTCTGAAAATCCAAAATATTGCTCAAACACGCACCAGAAAATACCAAAATTCTCAGGACTGAGACACGGAAAATATGGTGACACGGGCATGCCACCTTGACTGACCAAGGTCGTCCCTTAGGCTTGCAATGAGCCGGTCCCACACTCTTTCATAATTTTGACCTAATTAGCTTTCAACAGTTCATGTTGGGTTCAAACTCTTTCCAACCAACTTGGAATTTGCTCAATCGACCACCAGCTGGTCCCACGACCACCAAGGTCCGGTTTCACACCCCTTGGCTGGTCCCTCATCTCTCCATAATTAGGTTTTTATTACCTAACGCTCAGACGAGCACTATTTTAATAAATGATTAAACCAGCATTTAATCATCCTTTCACCAACTGGTGAACAAAGGACTTTGGTGCATGCTCACTCGAGCGCCTGAGCGCTACATGGTCGTCCATCATCCCATGTAGCCGGCCCCTCCTTCACTCATTGATTGATTTTCAGTAAATCATCAACTGATCAGCAATTGATCAAAATTAGGGTTTGGTACTGAATGCTCTGCAAATCATAATTCTAAGCAAGTCTAAACACTAATGATTTTATGTTGATCTAGCAATCAACATCTTAATTAATTATATAATATTCGGTCCAACTACCAATATTTTAATTAATGTTTTATTTGGTCATGCTACCAATAATTCATCAAATGAGCAATATTTGCTCAGACGAGGAATATTGATTCAACTATCAATATTCAGTAATTCATCAAACGAGCAGTATTTTCTCGGACGGGCAATATTTGCTCAGACAAGGAATATTGATTCAAATATCAATATTCAGTAATTTATCAAATTAGCAATATTTGCTCAGACGAGGAATATTGATCTAACTATCAATATTCAGTAATTTTACTCAGACGAGCAATATTTGCTCAGAGTATTGATATTGATTCAACTATCAATATTCAACAATTCATCATGCGAGCAATGTTTGCTCAGGCTATCAATATTCATCATATTGATTCAATTATCAACATACATTCGAGAATTATACATATGTCCCAGCAGACATGTTCAATCCATGAATCATAGAGCATTCGGCAATCATTCTCGACTTAACAATACTTAGACTCATCGTCTGATCAAGTCAACAAACGACTAATTAAATACACGTCTTCCTTGCAGACTCCATAAATCATGAGACATCAATCATGTCACATGGGGGAATATTAATTAGGGTTTTGGTCTGGCGGCCTACGGCACGTGTGTTCATCCACGATGAGAAATGTGAGTAAGTCGTGCAAGAAGTTGAGGGAGTTAGCAAAGTAGTGGGTGGACAATCAACCAAGTCTCTGCACGACCTGGAACTGGTTTAACCACGATTTCCCACTTTCCCATTCTTTCACTCGAGCAACCGTCACACTTACTGGAGATCAATGTGTCTACATTATAGCAATAAAAATAAGTTTGTGAATCCACAATTCAGAACAACTGGTAACAGACAGACAACATCTATCGTCTAACCAAGAATCATCATGTGAGCAACAATCTCTCAATTGAGCAGAATTCAAACTTATTAGTTCATTTTGCAGAAACCTACAACACATTCACAATCCTTGATCATCATTGATCTCACACACTTCTCAGCTTCCCTCCTACAGATCAACCCTCTTCCCTCTTTTTGACCGAATTGATTCTGGAACGACCATTTCTTAGTTTAGGACGGAGTCCTACAGATTGATCTCTCGAACTCAAAGCAGTCCCGGGCAGTGCATCTATTTGAGGTTAGGAAGTTTGCTCGGTTGAGGAGTCTCCATCCGCACGGTCGTCTCTCCACTTCCTGAAAAACCAGCAAATCGTTTTTACCCATCAACAAGGTGTACCATATCCACCGATTCTAGAGAACATCAACAACAATCGGTTTATGTTAATGTCTATATCAACCGATTCTGGTTGAGTTTCTGAAAAATTTGATGAGAAATTTCAGAGATTCATAGTTAAATCATTGATGAATCCCTCTTAAAAGGAACAGTTTAAAGGGATTTAACTCAATCATTCGAATCGTTTGTCACCGAGAAATATTGTTTGAAAACCCAAAAAAATGGATTGAATTGTTTTTGTGATTATGTTTTAGTTTTTGATTATTCAAGGAAATTAAAAAAGACTTAGGTTTTGATTAAAGTTTGTTAATAGAAATGATTAAGGTTTTTATATTTGTTTTAGATAAATAAAATTATTAAGATTTGTGTAAAGGGTAATTTAGTATTTTAATACACTTTAGACACCCCTTATCCTTCTCTATCGGGTAGATGAAGAAATATATAGGCCTCAAATAAAAGCCATATGCCTCAAACTAGGCAGGTAAAATTGACAGAGCCCTAAAAAATAAAACCCCTAAAGTTGACAGATCCCTTAGATCTATATATAATCAACCCCATAATCTATATTCATGTGTTATAGAGATTGATTAAATCCAAATCCGGTTATTTCCTAGTTTATTTTTAACATGTTTCCACTGGAAACAACTCACAGGTGAGATAGCCATGGCAACTAATTTTACATGGATGTATGGACAAACTACATTAAACTAAAAGATACATGATAGGAAAACCCCATTATATAAGACGACATGTTATTAATAAGCTGTCATGAATTTATTATATTATATGTATATTTATATATATATATTCTGTGATTGAGAAATGTGATATTTTTCTGGTATGTAATTTTCTTGGAATTATTTTTTCTATTTTACCTTCTATAAAAATTTCTCTTTCAATTCTAAAGAGTGTTCACTTGATGTCTTAATCTCGTCCAATGAATCAATTTTGGTAGTTACACTCTATAATGTTTGAAACTCTTATCATGCGAGAGAGTAAGACTAGTTAATTAGTTGATCAATCAAATATTAATTTCAAAAGTCATTATCCACTGGTTGCTTTCTCTTTCAAGCAACTTCTTAGATGCTCTTAGAAATCCATATTTAAAGAAGTTCAAAAAAGCAGAAGGATGAATTGAATTGTTCATTAGCCTAAACAAGTCGTTGCTTGTTGTTTGATATCGGTGCTGCTTAGCATCACAATCCCCTCCTCGCTCCTCAAGCTGCTGCTCCAAACCTAAACATTCGTCTGTTAGTAGCTCCTGCACGAAACAATCCCCTACTCGCTCCTCAAGCTGCTACACCAAACCCAAACACTCGTCTATTAGCTACTACATGGAATAATCCCCTACTCGCTCCTCAAGATGCTGCATCAAACCCAAACGCTCGTCTATTAACTCCTGTATGAAACAATTCCCCACTCGCTCCTGAAACTGAAGCCTCTCCAAGTATTCACCAGGCACCCTCACCAAAACCGAGGATGAGAAACACTCCTTCCCCTCCATCCCACGAACACCATTACAACCATCATCAGAGGACTGTTGAGATCGTTCTTGGGATTTCAGCTCCTATCTTGTAATAGGACTCGTCATTTATAAAGTGATCGGAAGAGGACCGATGCCTGTTCCGTTCTTTAATATGACGATGACACGACAAGATGAAGATGATTATATATATATATATATATATGATAACTGTTGGAATATTGTAATTTGCAATTGGCTATACTAAGCAAAGAAAAAGTAGTTAGAAATATCCGGACAATGTGAACCCAAAGTAGTTGAGTCGGCCAAGTAATATTGTAGATTACTTGGAGTCTAAGCATATGTATACTTAGAGTCCAAGGGAACTATACTTGGAAGCCAAGCTAATTGGAGCCTATATAAAGGCAGATAAATATCCTTTATAATTGTGTGAGCAAGAAATGAAACAATACTAATAACAAGAGTTTTACAGGGAACAAGTTTGCTTCATCACTAATATCTTTCTCTGTACTAGGAACTCTGTATGAGAAACTCTAATACTAGCTCATACATCTCCACGCTATTTCCGCGATATTATTGAGAATCAAATTTATACAAAAATGAACAATAACTATTATGTATTAATGCAATGAGATGAAGTTTGATGACCAAACCTATCAAAACCATTTGATGTTGTTGGCATCTGTTGTTTCAGTCTTAACCTAGTTGGGTTTCATCTGGTAATTTAACCCCTTGTTGTTGTCGTTGTTGTTCTAACCTGAACCCTAATTTTTGAAAACCTACTCAATTTTTAGCTGATACTAGATGATGACCTGATGAACCTTCACCACCACCACCACCACTAGAACTTAACTGCATAGCCGTTAATCTTGTCGTTTTAGAGCTAGTTTGGTTCACATTAAAAGATGGATTTACTAAGATCTGTTCAAAATAATCTTCATTTGTTATTCCATCTCCTTGATTATTCGCCATTATCTTTTTCCAAAAAATCCCGAATAAGACAGAAGGTGATTCGATTAGGTTATAGTAAGATATTTCATTAGGAGTATCGATATTGTCTGTGCTTAGGGTTACAAAAGACGTTGTTTGGACAGATTTTGGGGTTTTGAAAGAGAATAAGAGAGATGATGAAGAAGAAAAACTTGAAAAGAGAATAATTCTTCCTTTCTTCTCCTTCTTCTCTAAAAAGGAGGAGTTCAGTATTTCGGTGGGTTTTGTTTACTCACACTCACACTCACAAACATTTTTTATTTTTATTTTAAGCACTTATTATAAAGAAGAGAATAAAAGGATTTTTTTTATCATAATTCTTTTTTTCGTTTAATTAATTATTACTACCAAGATTTTGAGTGCAACTATGTGCACCCCTAATTAACCATGATGCACATTTCTCCTCTGGATAAAATCTTGGTTTCATATTTTTTTCTTAAGAATTTATTTTACACCAAATTTTAATTTTAAAAATTCATGCACAAATTCCTATGCTTATTTTCTCTCTCTTTTTTTCTTTTTTTTAGGCAAAAGGGCAAACTTATATTATATCGTTACTACTCACGTTATCGCGAGTTACAAAGTTTTTCATGAAAAGAAATTCAAGATCCTTACAGAGCAAATTAAAAAGCAACGCAGATATGTTTGTCGGCGAATACATTGGTGTCCCGTGTTTTCTTCCTTCCTTAGCTAGAACATCCGCGACTGAGTTCCATGTTTTTCTAATATGAGAAAGTTTGTAGTAGCTGAAGGACTTCACCATTGATTTAACTCCATCAAGTACTCCTGTGCACTTTCATTCCAAGCTGTCATTGCCTCCTTCCAAGTATGTGATTACATCTTGATTATGTCCTTCCAAAATGATGCGAGTTTGTTTTTGTTTTTTTTTGACACGATCAGCGCGGGAATTGAACTCGCAACCTAAAGGTTGGGAGCCCAACCCCTGGCCAACTGGGCTAATGCCGGTTGGTTAAATGATGCGAGTTATGTTGCTTTGAGATGCCCATTTCACTGCTTCCAGTGCTGCCAAACATTCTGCCATAAGTGCAGATGTCGCCACTGTCAAGATATTATAAGTTATTCTAAAATTTCTTGTATGATCTCTATCAAGAAATCCTAGTTCCAATTCGAATTCCCCTTCCTTAAACGATGCATCGAAATTGATTTTCGTGACACCAACTGGTGATGTCTCCCACTTTTCACTTATTTTACTCATTGGTGTCGCATAACTTGTCATATTTCCTACATTGAGGCCTGCTTGATGAATTGTTATTTCACTTTCGATGATTCTTATAAGTTATGTTGGTGTCTTCTGTTTCTCTTCAAAAACCAGGTCATATCTCACTTTCCATATGTTCCAAGTCACTATGCCACACACCGCTACCCTGTCGCTCATATTATCATTCCAGTTCTGTTGGTTTGTAAACCAGGTTTGGATCCAATCCTATTGGTTTAGGTCATTTCTAACTCTAACAGCTCTACCCAAACCAAACCAAATCGCTCTTAAGGAAGGGCAGTCCATCAATATGTGATAAGTTGTTTCTCTAGATGACTCACACATTGGACAAAGATTAGACTCAATAATATTACGACATGTTAAAACATCCCGGACTGGAAGACAGTTTGAAATGCACTTCCAAAGTAATAACTTTATCTTGAGGGCTGTGTTGATTTTCCATAATTTACTAAGAAGACCAGCATTCTGTGTGACCCCTCTATTTCCTTCTAGCGCCTCATAGATCGACTTAGTTGAAAAAATGCCATTTTTTGTGAGTTTACAACGAAACATATTCGTACCATCTATTCTAGGATTGAAGAAGCTTAGAAAGTTGATAGTCTCTACATCAAATATAGTCTCCAACAGAGGTTTTTTCCATTTCATCCTGGTTGGATCCCATAAATGGTCGAGTCTGGTGATGTCAAGATTATGTACTAGCGGAGAGTCTGATTTTTACAACACTTCTGGACCTGGTATCCAATTGTTGTCCAAAAAATTGGTATCTGGATTAGCCCCCAACTCCCAAATACCAGAGTTCCTAAGGTTATTTAACCCCCCCCCCCCCCCCCGATCCCACTCTAGGCCATCAAACTCGATTTTTTGAACTTTCTCCTTACCGGACACGAGTTCGGAAAATAAACAGATTCCATAATTTTATCCCAAAGAGCTTTTGGGTTTGACATCATCCGCCAAGCAAGTTTAGTTTGCATCAATTCATTAACTAACTTCAGATTTTTGAAACCAATACCTATTTTTTTTACTTTTTAATTGTAACCCACGTCTTTATATAAAGTCCTCTTTTATTTTCTTTTTTTCCCCACCATAAATCCCCCTGGAAAATCTTAATTGTTTTAACTGGCATAGGGAAACATGTCATTGGTATAGTGGAAGGGCATCTAGGGTCGACTTAACCTATGCCGATCTACCATCCTGATTTACGGTAATGCTCATCCATCCCTTTAATCTAGCTCTAAACTTAGCAATCAGATTGATAAAATTTTGGTGTCTAGATCTTTGTAAAACAGAGGAGTTCCTAGCAACGTTTCTTTTAAGTTCATTTTTTTCATTCTCAGTGTCCAAGTTAGGATCCTACTAAATCTAGGTGGGAGATTAGGAATATGGAATACCCTCAACTTTTCCAGATTTATCAATTTCCCCGAGAAAGCTCCAAATTTCGCAAGAATTATCATGAAAATGAGAATATCATCTGCAAAGAGAAGATGATTGATGGAAGGGATAGTTTTGGCTATCTTAATTCCAGAGATAAGCTTTTTGGATTTCACATGCTACAACATGCGAAAAAGCACCTCCATGCAGATGATGAAAAGGTAGGGAGATAGGGGGTCTCCCTCTAGTTCCTCGTGATGGCTTAAAAACCTTTCCAAGTGAGCCATTTAGAAGAACCGAAATAACGGTCATGTTGATACACTAATAGATTAGGTCACACCAATGATCAAAAAACCCCATTTGCTTAATTTTTTTGATCATATAGTTCCATTCTACCCTATCAAAAGCCTTACTCATATCAATTTTAATTCCTTGATATCCCACTTTTCCTTTCTTCCCTTTCTTCATTGCGTGAGTTATTTCATGGGAAATTATGATATTGTCTGCAACCTATCTTCATGGGGAAAAAGCAGCTTGATAAGGAGAAATGAAAGTGTTTATATGTGGTTTGAGTCTATTAGCCAAAATTTTGGACATTATTATGTAGACCGTATTGCAGAGGCTAATTGGGCGGAAATCTCCCGCTCTCTCCGGAATATCTTTTTGGGGTATCAAGGTGAGAAATGTTTAGTTCAATTCCTTGAGGAGAAATTTAGATTAAAAATAAATCCTGACCAACGATATCACTTCTGGCCCTATGATGTTACAGCTCTTTTGAAAGAAGACCGATGGGTAACCGTCCGGCCCTGGGGATTTTTATGTCATCTTTGATTTCCTCGGTGAAGGGAATTGTTAGAAGAGAATCGTTTATTTCATCCGTTACCCAAGCCGGTATAAGATCTAGGATTTCCCTTTCTTTATCCGTAGCTAAGCTTCCGGATGAGGTAGTTATTTCCTCAAAATGGTCCTTTAAAGTATTTGTTATATCATTAAATGTATTTTTCCATTCCTCTCTTGAATCCTTGAGCTTGGTTATCCTATTTTTTTCTAAATCGATTCACCGTCTTGGTGTGGAAGTAGGCAGTATTTCTATCACCTAATTTTATCTCATTGTCCCTTAATTTTTTCTTCAAGAATTGTTCCTCTATACTTGTCCATCTCTCTAATTCCAGCCGGAGATTCTTCCATCTATCTCTCGACTCCTCATTATGGTACGACTCCTGGTAGTATCTATCCAATTTAGCTTTCACAAGTCTAATTTTAGTGGTTATATTCCCCAAATCCCCCTTATTCCACCCTCTAAGGATTGTTTAAGGTTTTTTAGTCTAGACACCACTCTGAATTCCGGGGATCCCGATATGAATCAGTCTTCTTGGACCAAAGGAAGACAAGATTAATCCTCAAACCACATCGTTGGGAACCTAAAGGGTTTAGAACCAGATACAGATTTTATGTCTAGGCAGAGGAGAAGACTGTGATCAGAGCCAATCGGAGGGAGGTGAGTTGGGAAAGCGTAGGGGAAAGTGGTCAACCAGTTGGCACTCCCAATTCCCTAGAGCCTTATCTAAACGTTGCTCAATATGCCCCTCTGATCTAGGATTAGACTAGGTGAATTGGTTGGATCCTTCAAATCCCAAATCAATAAGCTCCAACTCTTCAATCATACCCAAAATTTCTGCTACTTCCGAAGTTGGACCTTCATTTCCACCCGACTTTTCCATCGGATGAAAAACAAAATTAAGATCACCAATTAGGACCCATGGAGTATCTCTTATGTGCCGCCACTTCCTGAATTATGTTCCATGCAGTAATTTTTAAAACCGTGATAAGGTATCCATAAAAGAAAGTGCACAAAGACTTATTGTTATTCTTTTTATCTAGAATCAAAGCATTAATAATATTCTTATTACTCTGAAATACTTCTAGAGAGAGATTTTCAGTCCACCCAATCGCTAATCCTCTAGCAATCCCTACCGGTGGGACTATCCACCAATTTTTTAATTGACACTTTTAAAAGAGGGAAATAACCAAGCTATGCTTTCCTTTTGTCTCGGAGTGGAAAACTATCTCTATGGAGTGACTGAAACCAATATCCACCAGGTTGTTTCAAGGAAATTTTTTTAATAACCCTTGCATATTCCGAGCCAATGCAGCCATCATTATGGAGATGCACTAGTAACATAAAGATCCAAGATTGGAAAAAAAATTAGCCCTAAGAGAATACCACCTGAAACTAAAGAGCTTAGCATCAATTGTCTTTATCACACATCCCAGGGTACTTATTTTCCTACCCACTTCCCTGAAAGATACATAATGAAGCTTAAGAGTACAAGACACAGCAGGAAGAGAAGGATTACATCCTATCCCCAATTACTTTTGTACTAAACAAAGGAGTCTATCAACAAAGGAGGCGCAAGAAATGACTAGGCAGTTCCGGGTGAAAATTTTCCATTGTCCCGATTGCTAATGTCAGAGGAATACAGGTAGTAACCATGCAGATATGGCTGAAGCATACTATTATCCTTGAGAAGTATATCCGCAAGGTGCAGAGTGAGCAAAAGATAGGGTTGAGGCAAGCCTTCAAAAGCAGAATTTAGATACCCTTTGATGTTAGGATGATTTCCAGATTTCAAATGAGATATGAACCCTAAACTAAGAGCATTTAAAATAAAGCACAAATTCAGACTTTGGGTAAAGCAAATTTTAATTATGTACGAAGAACAGTCTCAACTTTGAGAGGAGGTACTGGAAATGGAAATCACAGTACAAACAGAAGCTAAAAAACTATACTTCTTTGCTAATTCCTTAATATTAGAAATGAAACATGACCAACAGTGCAGGCATAGTGAAACGTAACAATCCATATTTTATGATCTTCCCTAAAAAAAGAGCTCACGGCTGCTAACTTGTTGATTATCTACTACCTTAATCTATAGCTTATTAGTACATACCCATTTCTTAATATTACTGAAATACCACACATAACGCTTATAACCAAAAAAACTTCAGAGTCTCATCACTCCCATCTTCAGCCTTCACTTGAAATTTCTTTATAGTTTACCATTCGCCCTTCCTGTAACCAAGTAGCTCTTTCCTACAAACACATCAAAATAAATCCCACTTAAACTTCCATAGTACCATGAGTGAATAAAAAGATTTTCAGACAAAATTTTATTTTCAAAAAGCTTTATCTTTGTTTCATAATTCACAAAATTCAACCAAAAATTACTCAAAAGTATCTTGACCAGGTCATACTGCAAAAGACCTTTAGTGTTTCAGTAAAGTTATAATAAGCAAAGAGAGATAGAATAAAAATTAAAGGAAAAAGGGTAGCAGTTTTGGTATATCTGTTAGAGCATTGCTCGGTCAAACTCACAAGTGTTGCTATCTCAAGCTTGTTGCAAAATTTAATTGATCAAAACTATATCTTGATTTCTAATCTACATTTAGTCAAGTCTCGGATTAGGATAAAAGTATGTAGTTGAGTTCCAGACATCACTGCGTTCTACCGTTTGAAGGCGAAGATCAACCGAAGCTTTTGGAGGACTTCATCGACAAAAGGTAAGTGAAGACTGAACCACCTATTACTCAAGTTTTCACCTTTATATCTATGAGACAATGTCGGATGACTAAATAGAACATTACATGCATAACAGAAATTTCGAAATATGTTGACAAAGCTTTATCTTGTTAATCATTCTCGAAATATGTTAACAAAGCTTAAGAACATTTGTTCATACTTGATGAATTTGGTTAAGAAAAATTTATTGTTTATGACCTAAATTATGATTTAAAATTTAATCATTTGAAAATAGCATGGAACAGTGATATGTGTCATTAATGTTATTTGGGAATGTTTCAAATTGATTATTAGAGAGATATATAACTACTGTAAATCTGAATACAGGACAGTATACATACCAGTTCACATACTGGCACAACTGTTATAGATTCGGAGCTGCAATACATATACCCAGTACACGTACCGACGTAGCTATAGTTCGGCAACGACTTTTGGTACGCATACCCGGTGTGCACACCTCAAAAAGTCTATTGACTCGTGTTAGAGCACTGCTCGGTCGAACTCGCATGCGTTGCTATCTCAAGCATGTTTGTCAATGTTAGTGATCAAAACTATAAGTCTTGATTTCTATCCTATTTATAGATGTCTCGGACTAGGACATAGATTGTGTAGTTGAGCATTAGACTTCACGACATTCATCATTTGAAGACGAAGAACTACTAAGGGGAGCTTGTGGAACTTCATCAACAAAAGGTAAGTGGAGACTGAAACTCATCTATCACTTGGAAAGTCTATTTCTACTCTATCTCCTATATTGAGACATAGGTCGTATTATGATATAGTTTTCTATTATACACATTTGAGATTTCGAGTTGAGTTTATCTCGCTTACATATTTCTCGAAATATGCGTTGGCAAGCTTTTGCTTCGACCAAGTTAATCTTATATTCTTGACGAAAGTCAGAATATGATCATATGAAAATTTTCGAGTAACATCTTACATGGTTTGTGTGATACAATCATTTGATGTAGACTTGGAATGTTTCGTTATGATTATTTCAATATCTTGAAAATTGCTTTGATGCTAATAGTGTGTGAAAACGGCTATTGTCATCCTCTAAGAAAGTTTCAATGATTGAAATAAAGAGTTTAGAATCAAGTAACCATGTTTGGATATAAACATAGTGTCTTCTCACATTTTTGTATAAGTCTAAAACCGGGAACCTGAAGTATGCGCACCCGTACGCAAACTGGCGGTTGTTGGATGTCTGGGCAAGTATGCGTACCCATACGCATAAGGGCGGAATTCTCATGTCCGTGAATTTCTGCTGGAGTTTGGAAGTGTGAATTGGTATGTGCACCCGTATGCGTACTTGCATAACCAAACTCGGTCCGGATACTTAGTATGCGTACCCGTTTGCGTATTTGAGTTGGTTACTTTCTAAAATCGGTTGTACATGAACTTAAACATTTATAAAAATAAGGAATGCAATCTTTGCAAACCATGGCTATAATGTTCATGAATTGATTCGAGTGAATCAAACAGATTTTGCTTCAATTGTGTTCTTGTATACTTCTATGAGAATATAACAATTGAACGGCTCTTTAACTAGTTTCATTTGAGCCATTTGAACTAGTTATGGTTAAGATGAATAAGTTTGATATGAGAGTAATCATATGGATAACTTCGGTTAACTATTGTTGAGCCAACATGATGTACACGTTTGGGTACGGTTACATAAACCTAAATGAGGGTACATTTCATTTGTGTGTAACAAGCTAAGTTCGACCTAACGGTTGAAAGATATTAGCTTGGTTGAATCAGGTTTTTCATCTAACGGTGAATATTGAATGCTTTGTTACCAAGGTAACTTGGATTGCAAACCCTGATTTGAAAACTATATAAAGGAGAACTCTAGCAATTGGGAAACCTAATCCCCACACCTCCTGTGTGTTACTTGTTGCATCAACTAGAGTCGATTCTCCTTTAACCTTAGGTTTCTATCGAGACCCTTCATTGGGATTGTGAAGCCAGACCCAACTATTTTCTTTGTAGTTGCGTGTTCTGATCTTGCCCGACTCTATCGTTTGAGTACTATCTTCTCTAAGATTTGCTCGAGATTTAATCTCCGATAGGCAAGATAAAAAGTAATCATAAACACCTTCGTCTCATCGTTTGTGATTCCACAATATCTAGTTTCTCCATTATACGACTTAGATTATTGTGAGGTGATTGATAATACTAGGATGTTCTTCGGGAATATAAGATTGGTTTATCAATTGGTTCCTGTTCACCTTGATTTATCAAAAGACGGAACAAAAACACATAGGTATTTCTATGGGAGACAGATTTATCTATTCCAATAAACTTTTCTATGTGAGACAGATTTGTTTATCAAGTCTTCGACTTTGGGTCGTAGCAAATCTTAGTTGTGGGTGAGATCAGCTAAGGGAATCAAGTGCGTAGTATCCTGCTGGGATCAGAGACGTAAGGAACGCAACTGCACCTTGAATCAGTGTGAGATTGATTAGGGTTCAACTACAGTCCAGTCCGAAGTTCATTGGTAGTAGGCTAGTGTCTATAACGGCTTAATACAGTGTGGTGTTAAAACTGGACTAGGTCCCGGGGTTTTTCTGCATTTGCGGTTTTCCTCGTTAACAAAATTCTGGTGTCTGTTTTTTTTCTTTTCCGCATTATATTTTGTTATATCATTGAAATATCACAGGTTGTTCGTTAAGATCAATCAATTAGATAATCCAACCTTTGGTTGTTGATTTAAATTGATTGACACTTAAACATTGGTCTTTGGTACCGTTCAAGTTGTTTCACATAATAATCAGGCTCGCGGATTTCTATCTGTTTGATATGCTGATTACATTGTGAAATAGAGATATTAAACTCTTTGATATACTTTTCTCTAGATTGAGTCTGACTGTCTAGTTGATTCTCTAGAAAGTATATTTGCGTAAGTCTTCTCAGATTGCCAAACGAATTGTTGGGTGTGGTCATTTTGCAAATGAGTGTCCGAACCGTAAAAAATACACTCGGAACAAAGGTCTTGCTATAACTCTTGATGATATGTCTGATCACTATGATTCCAATGAAGATGAAAAATCAATTGTTGCACTTTTTTGTGAAGATATTGATTTTGATAATTGTAGCAATACATACATCAATCATGATATTCTTTCAGAAGAAGACTCAACCAATCTTGAAGAAAAAATTGACCTTTCTGTCTGATTTTTCAGGTTCCACTCTGTGTCTAGCAGCTTGCACATCTCAGGTGTCTGAATCATCTTATCTGTTGACATGCTCTTATTGTTCACTCAAAGGTCATGAACTTTCAAAGTGTTTCAAGTACAAACACAAGATGAGATATGTCAATAAACTTCAACGAAGAGCGAATTGACTAGCAAACAAGCTCAAACTTGTTCAAAAAACCGCTGAGGTATGTAATATTTTATCTTCTTTGAAGAAGTTAGTTTCCAAAAATAAGACAAGACCACTAGAAAAAATAGTATGGTCTAAACATTTTGATAGACAGGGTTCTATGAATTCCTTTCAAAAAGGTTATGGTGGACAGATTGTTGTTCACCGCAACACAACTTTATTGTGTTGTTTTGGTGCATCTTGTCTCATGTTCCTGATCAAAAGAGACAAGATTGTGCACACCTCAGGCTTTAGGAAAATAAACAAAATTGTTTTTTTTCTTAGCTTTGTTGTGTTTTGCAAATTTGGAATTCTTTCATATCTAATTGGTATTGGAAGGGACTTCCCTGTTTAATCAATAAAAGAGGGTTATTCTCGACAATTCTACTCTCTTTAGGGTTGTGAATTGTGCATGCGTAAACCTGTGTGGTTAAAGGTTCCGTAACCCTACATTC
This sequence comes from Papaver atlanticum, assembly GCA_023531105.1. Taxonomy (NCBI): domain Eukaryota; kingdom Viridiplantae; phylum Streptophyta; class Magnoliopsida; order Ranunculales; family Papaveraceae; genus Papaver; species Papaver atlanticum. Next base: position 3,272,427 of record JAJJMB010005785.1, on the reverse strand, counting down.
CTTTTCCTACTCTGAAACTCTTTTTTATCTTAAGACTGCTTGTTGAGCTTAAATCGTGATTTCCTCTCACAAACCCATACACGTATGGATACTCCAAGCATCATGTCTTCTGATGGAAAAGATTTTAATATGACTGTTAATCCATCAATCATGAAGGAAAAAAAGAAATCTCTGTTACCTCCAACTTTGAAAAGAAAAAGAAGGAATGTGAGGAAGCCAAAAGCTGTTCCTTCAAATTCTCAGAAGTTTTCTGGTGTTATTGAAGAGTTGAAGGAAACAAGAAAGGAGATTCAGAAAATAAAGGCTATTGTTATGAGAACTCTTGAAATTCAGAAATCCCTGGTTCGACATCATCAACCTAGAAGGTTTGTTGGAATTGACTCATTTCTTCACGAACCATATGTTCCCATGACTGTTGACGACAAGGAGTTCGGGGACGATAAATAATTTTTCAGAGGTCTCAATGTCTAGGAAACTTTTTATGAATTTTTTTTTTTTGTGTTTTAAGAAGGATTACTAGGGTTTGGAATAGCCATTATTGTGAGTACACATAGCTATTTCCAACGTTTTTCATCTTCAATGTTTTTAGATTTATTTATTTAAATTCTAAGTTATTTGGAAGATGATTTTTGCAATTTTAATCTTTATGATTTTATATATTGCAAATTGTTATGGGATATGTTGTTTACGTCCGTAAACCTGTCACTGTCCCATACTTGTTCAAAAGTTATCTCTATTATGTCGATATGAAAGTATTGATAAAAGATAGAATGAACTTTTGAATACAAAAGTTAAAGCCTTTATGTCATTATTTTGGATAAAACTTTTGTTTACAAGGATTAAGTCTATTATATGTCATTGTGCAAATAGTGATGAAAAATAGAATGAATCCTTGTCTATTCTGCGGTATTGGCCTTTCCTTGATCCACAATTTTGGTGCATATACTGTGTTGCTCCATAAGTTCTCTTATGTTGAGCATGGCCAATTGAATTGATCATTTTTTGTGGTTGACACAATTGAGATTTTTGGATTCAAATCTATGTTTTTCATGTTATTTGGTATGTCCAAAGAAGTCCTTCTTTTCTTGTAAAAGCAAGGTCGCCTTTGTTGTTCTTTCGGGAATGACATTTTATGGGGGAGAGTTCTTTTTGAACTTGTGCTTTATTGCCAAATCTTCGGTTAACTATTGTTGAGCCAACATGATGTACACGTTTGGGTACGGTTACATAAACCTAAATGAGGGTACATTTCATTTGTGTGTAACAAGCTAAGTTAGATCTAACGGTTCAAAGATATTAGTTTGTTTGAATCAGGTTTTTCATCTAACGGTGAATATTGAATGCTTTGTTACCAAAGTAACTTGGATTGCAAACCCTGATTTGAAAACTATATAAAGGAGAACTCTAGCAACTGGGAAACCTAATCCCCACACCTCCTGTGTGTTACTTGTTGCATCAACTAGAGTCGATTCTCCTTTAACCTTAGGTTTCTATCAAGACCCTTCATTGGGATTGTGAAGCCAGACCCAACTATTTTCTTTGTAGTTGCGTGTTCTGATCTTGCCCGACTCTATCGTTTGAGTACTATCTTCTCTAAGATTTTCTCGAGATTTAATCTCCGATAGGCAAGATAAAAAGTAATCACAAACACCTTCGTCTCATCGTTTGTGATTCCACAATATCTAGTTTCGCCATCATACAATTTAAATTATTGTGAGGTGATTGATAATACTAGGATGTTCTTCGGGAATATAAGACCGGTTTATCAATTGGTTCCTATTCACCTTGATTTATCAAAAGACGGAACAAAAACTCATAGGTATTTCTGTGGGAGACAGATTTATCTATTCCAATAAACTTTTCTGTGTGAGACAGATTTGTTTATCAAGTCTTTGACTTTGGGTCGTAGCAACTCTTAGTTGTGGGTGAGATCAGCTAAGGGAATCAAGTGCGTAGTATCCTGCTGGGATCAGAGACGTAAGGAATGCAACTGTACCTTGAATCAGTATGAGATTGATAAGGGTTCAACTACAGTCCAGTCTGAAGTTCATTGGTAGTAGGCTAGTGTCTATAGCGGCTTAATACAGTATGGTGTTCAAACTGGACTAGGTCCCGGGGGTTTTCTGCATTTGCGTTTTTCCTCGTTAAAAAAATTCTGGTGTCTGTGTTATTTCTTTTCCGCATTATATTTTGTTATATAATTGAAATATCACAGGTTGTGCGTTAAGATCAATCAATTAGATAATCCAACCTTTGGTTGTTGATTTAAATTGATTGACACTTAAACATTGGTCTTTGGTACCGTTCAAGTTGTTTCACATAATAATCAGGTTCGTGGATTTCTATCTGTTTGATTTGCCGATTACATTGTAAATCCGAGATATTAGACTCTTTGATATACTTTTCTCTAGATTGAGTCTGACTGTCTAGTTGATTCTCTAGAAAGTATATTGGAGTAATTCCTCTCATATTTCCAAATGAATTGTTGGGTGTGGTTGTTAGACCCCCGCATTTTCAACTTGTGAACCAGGATGGTAGGCATACCTAGTATATGAAAACCGGAAAAAATTTGTTTATTCCTGAACCAGGATAGTACGCATACCTAGTATGCAAACCGGAAAAGATCTGTTGACTCCTGAACCTATTTATGTTTTAAGAGTATACAAACCCGGTACACGTACTATGACAAAAATGCTCATGAAAAGGAATACAGTATGCGTACAAGGTACACATACTTACCCAGTCGAATATTTTCAGATGCAACAGAATTATTTCTATGAGATAATTGGCATTTGAACAACTCTCTAAAAACACTATCTAGATATATTTGATCACATTATAACCTATGGTAGCCACTCAAGATTAAATTATTAAAGCGTTATATGAAAATGGTTAAGCTTATAGTTCGTCTGCAACATAGTTATTTCTATGAGATAATCGACATTTGGACAACTCTCTAAAAACACTATCTAGATATATTTGATCACATTATAACCTATGGTTGCGACTGAAGATTAAAGTATTAAAGTGTTATATGAAAATGGCTAAGCTTATAGTTCGTCTGGCTAGATTCGTCCAACCTTTCATGAACAAGTCATATATTCTGTTATATATGTTGATCTCAAGTCAAGTTATTCATCTAACGTTGGATATTGATTGCTTAATTACAAAGCTACCTTAGCTTAAATCTAAAGCAACCTTGATATTGAAAGTTTATATAAGGAGAACCTCAAGCAATTGTGATCTTTGAATCCCTGACATTATTCTTGTGTTTCCTATTTGTAAACTAGAGTCGTCCTCTCCTTTAAACCTTTTTAGGTTTAGCGACTAAAAAGACTTCACCTAGGGATTCCAGAAGCTAGGTCCAACTATCTTTATCTTGATAGTTCTTGTACCTTGATCCTGCTATAGTTTGTTGAGCCTTTAGCTCCAACAGAAGAGATAGACAGAAATCGTAAAGTTTCTTCATCTCAGACTTTGTGATTCCACATGTATATTCCTCTATAATGATTCTTTGTTGAAATCAGAGTAGGAATTACTTGTGAGGTGAATAATAATTTAGGCTGCTCCTAGGGAGTCGTAAGTACCGAATTTTGAGGTTTGCTAAAATTTATCTATTGCAATCGATTTCCTATCTCACCTTGATCTTTGATCAAAATGGAAATCACATATAGGATTATCTCTGGGAGGCAGATTGGTTTAAAGTCTTTAATTGAGTTGAAGCAACTCTTAAGATGCAAAGGACGTCAGCTAAGGGAATCAATTGCGCAGAATCTTGTGAGATTCAAGAGGCGTAAGGAGCGCGACTGTAACTGAATCGCTGTGGCTGTAGATTCGGTCTCAACTACATTCTAGTATGAAGTTTTGATAGTAGGCTATAGTCTGTAGCATCTTAATACAGTTTGGTGTTCAAATCTGGACAAGGTCCCAGGGTTTTTCTGCATTTGCGGTTTCCTCGTTAACAAAATTTCTGATGTCTGCGTTATTTATTTTTCCGCATTATATTGTTTATCTTTATAACTGAAATATCACAGGTTGTACGTAAATCAATCAAAGTAGATACGTCCATCGTAATTATTGGATACGACTTGATTGATCTTTGGAATCGTCCAAGAACTCTCATGGTATAATCATGTTCACCGACTTGTATCCGAATACATATTGATTGCGAGATATAAACTTTTCATATAATTCCTGATTGAGATTCATTAAGTGGTAACTCTCGGAATTGTATTTGAGTTTAGTCCATACAGGTTGCTTAAGAAAAAGTTGGTGGTGTATTTTGGTATCCCCGCATTTTCAATTGGTATTAGAGTAAGAAAACACACGAAAGGCCTAACAAGTTTGTGTTTGAAGCAATCTAAATATATGGATAGGAGTGCAATCTCGATAAACGTACCGCCAGCCTTTGATGGCACAAATTACTTATGGTGGAAAATTACTATGCATGCGTTCCTTTCTACAAGCCCGTAACTTTCAGAAATGGAAACTTGTAGTTATAGGATACAATCCTATGACAGTTTTTAGAGACCGAAACACTATTGAAAAAGATTTAGCAGAACATAATGAAGCTGAGATAAATGTTGCAAAGCATAATTATGACGGATTAAATGTTATTATTCACGCCATAAGCCAAGATCTCCAGCACCATGTGACTTCGTGCACTAAGTCTAAAGACGCTTGGGATATCTTAGAAACCGTATTTGAAGAAGATACCTCAGTAAAATAAGCTAGGCTTCAAAACCTAAATTATGACTGGGAAAATCTTCGTATGTCTGATGAAGATAGGTCTGATGAGTTTAATCAAAAGGTGTCTGAAATTGATAATGCATGTTATGTGTTAGGGAAGACCATTCCTGGAAAGGACATTGTGATGAAAATTCTCCGATCTTATCGGCAAGATATGAGTCTAAGAAACATGCCATCATGGAAGGAAATAACCTTATAACACTTTCAAAAAATACCTTAGTTTGAAAGTTACAAAAAATTGATCTAGAACTCAGTAAAAGACACAGTCGTTACATCTCGAATGTGAGAACAAATGTTAACAAAAAACCTCTAAGTCCCGAACTAATTGATGAAAAAGATGAGAATATCCTTAATTGCGCTCTGTCACTGTTTATACAACAGTTAAAGAAAACTCTCAGACAGAGAAAAAGGAAAAATCATAAAAATTCGTCAATAAAGAATTAGGAGAAAAAGGTTCAAATAGACAAAGACTCTCTAATATGTTCCAAATGTCTTGGTCATGGTCATCATACGTCCTTGTGTCCCAACAAGGATTATTGTGAGAAAACTAAAGCTTGGACTAAAACCTTAGACTATTGTCCCGGGGATGAATCATCCATTGCATCTTTTCTCACTTGTGTTGATAACGATCATATATATGAATCAAACAGTTCTAGCCATTCCGTTCGAAAAATATTCCTTCTTCGAAAGAAAGAATCGACCTCTTGATTGATGAAATTTGTTCAATGAAGGCTGAATTTCAACTGAAAAAGGATATGTGGACTAAAAGGATTGAAAATCTTGAATATGAACTAGATAAATTGAAACATGAACAAAATGGGATGTGTCATCTGCATGATCTTAATGCTCATAAAAAGAAGTCTTTTCCAAAAAATTCTTGTAAGAACAGCCAGCACAACTCTTCTTTTTTTAACATCTTTAACAACTCTTATAAGAGGAAAATCAGACCGACTATAAGAAGGCAACACTTGTATCTCAGTATTCCTTATGAAAAAAATGGGGTCATCAGAAGAATAAATGTGTTTAAAAATTTAACTCTTCTACAACTACATTGTTACAGAAACAGAAGGAAGTTCAAAAAAAGTAAGAGTCATAACTCTCAAGAGAGTTAAACAGAATGATTCACAAATTGCAAAGATCAATTAGCAGTTTCAAGAAAAAATTACGAAATACAAAGGTAACAGACTCGCCCTTTTTTATCTCGAACTCTTGATTCTGTAGATAAAAGACCTAGACCAAGAAAAGTTGCTTTGAGAAATCAATCTATTCTTGAAAATCCACCAGATCCTCCGCAATGTGGAAGAAATTGTCACATGCAATAACTATCATGTTGGTTCTCATCTCTCCCTTGGATGAGAATAACAACTCTTAAAGGGTAAGAGTGTCTAATCTTTGATATCAACTGTGGAAAGCTTATTAACTGTGATAAGGTATGAGCTCTGCTCCCTGAAACAATCTGCGACATAACAAGTCTGTTACTTCTTGTGCTCTACATTTATTTATTGAGCTAAGTAAAGAGTTGTTAATAACTAATACACATATGCCACATGATCACGTGATTATGACAATCTATTAAAAGAGTGTTCGAAGCACATCAAATCTAGGGTAAAGGTTATAACAGGAATTTATTGGTTCTTGAAAAATATATCCGTTTTCTCAAGGGTTCCGTAACCAGTTTCACAAAGGCCTTCTTCTTCTCAGAATAGTCATTGCAGGGTACGATAACCATGTCTTCTTCAACTTTTTCTAGCAAGGTTATGATGTCTGGATTGTACAATTTTTTACAAGGAAATTCCGGTTTGAATCAGAGTGATTCATGTCAATACAAGTGTGAAACTACGCCTTGTGACAATCTGTCTGGTTCTCAATTTAATGAGTTATGTCTCAAGTTGAACCTTGTGTTAGAGCAAGTTCGTGCACTAAGCTGTAAACTACAATCCTCTACAAAGAAGCTTGAAGAGAAGATATAACATATTAAATCTGGGTTAGACCTTACTGAAGAGAAACCTGATGAATACATAAATTGTGAAAACAATCTGGGAATCTCATAGTAAACTCTTTTGGTTCATTTTTACAGAAAACTTTTTGTGACGATTTATTCTTATGTTCAAGAAGGATAACTAGGGTTTGGTATAACAAATATTGTGAGTACACAAGATATTTCCAATGATTTTCAGCTTGCATGTTTTTAGGTTTATTTATTTCAATTCTATAGTTTTTGGAAGAAGAACTTGCAGTATTTAATCATTATTGAATTTATGTATTGCAAAGTCTTATGAGATATATGTGTCCTTTACTTTTTATGAATTGAATTGATATCTCATATATGCTCAAAAGTTAAATCTATTAAGTTTTATAAACTAAAAATAGAACAAGCTTTGTGAGAATTTTTCGCAGTATTGATCTACTCGTGGTCACACTCTTGTGTAATTATTGCATTATCAATCTTTGTAAGATTTTCTTATGTTGAGTCATATCGATTAAATTGTCTCCTTGTTCGTAACTGGCATTAAGATTAATTTATTTCGATTTTTAGGATACAAATCCATGTGATTTGTTAATGTCCGAAAAAATCCTTCTTTTTTTATTAAAGTAAGGTCACTCATGTTGTTCTCCTGCGAATGACATCAAATGGGGGAGACTTCTTTTTTGAACTTGTGCTTAATTGCTATATCTTTGTGGGGAGAGTGGATGTGGAATATACAGGGGATGCTTGTATCTTAGATATCCTAGATGAAACACTAAGTATTTTGTACTCTGTGACATCATCTAAATTAAAGTTGATATGTGTTCCTTTTAAGTCTTGAAGTATCTTTTGATAGAATTCAGTACGAACCCTTTATTTAGTACCTTTGCCAATTTTTATTGAAAAAAATGGGAGAATTAATTAGTAGTTTCGGCTATATACATATGGTTTACGGATCATTATGTAAGGAGAAGTGAGTCAACATCTATAGGTTTCACCTATTATGCAAAAGATGGAAGTATTGACTAAGGGGGAGAAACATATCACCGTAGTATTACTTCGAAATTGTGATACAATTGAACTTTGGATAAAATAATAATATTATGTTTCTGTATAACGACGATTGAGAATATCTATTTTCAAAGTTTTTATCATTATGGATCTTCAACAACAACGATGCTGATTTGAACACGTTCAAAATCATTGACACTTGAAGTAACGAAGAATTCAAGAAGTTGGAGAACCAAGGAAATCAAGCATGATGGATTCTGGAGTTTTTGAAGAGTTATTTTTAATCCATATGTATTAATAGTTTTGTCACTAAAACTGACAAACGGGGAGGTTGTTAGGGCATTGCTCGGTCGAACTCACAAGTGTTGCTATCTCAAGCTTGTTGTCAAATTTAGTTGATCAAAACTATATCTTGATTTCTAGTCTACATTTAGTCAAGTCTCGGATTAGGATAGAAGTGTGTAGTTGAGTACCAGACATCAATGCGTTCTACCGTTTTAAGGAGAAGATCAACCGAAGCTTTTAGAGAACTTATCGAAAAAAGGTAAGTGAAGACTGAACCACCTATTACACAAGTTTTCACCTTTATATCTATGAGACAAAGTCGCATGACTAAATAGGACATTGCATACATGACAGAAATTTCGAGTCAAGTTTATCTTGTCAATCATTCTCGAAATATGTTGACTAAGCTTAAGAATATTTCTTCATACTTGATGAATTTGGTTAATAAAAAATTATTGTTTATGACCTAAATTATGATTTAAGATTTAATCATTTGAAAATAGCATGGAACAGCGATATGTGTCATTGATGTTATTTGGGAATATTTCAAATTGATTATTAGAGAGATGTATAACTACTGTAAATCTGGATACAGGACAGTATGCATACCATTTCACATATTGGCACAAATGTTATAGGTCCGGAGACGCAGTACACGTACCGACGTATCTATAGTTTGGTAATGATTTTTGATACACATACCCATTATACACACCTTTAAAAGTCTGTTGACTCGTGAACCATGATGGCATGCAGACCTAGTATATGCAAACCGAAAAAGATCTGTTGAATCCATAACCCGTTTTTGTCTTAAGGGTATACAAACCCGGTACACATACTATGACAAAAATTCTCACGAATAGGAATACAGTACACGTACCAGGTACACGTACTTACCTTGTCGAATATTTTCAGATGCATCAGAATTATGTCTATGAGATAATCGGCATTTGAACAACTCTCTAAAAACACTAGTTAGGCATATTTGATCACATTATACCTATGGTTTTGACTCAATATTAAAGTCTTAAAGTGTTATATGAAAATGGTTAAGCTTATAGTTCATCTGGCTAGTTTCGCCCAACCTTTCATGAACAAGTCATTGTACACGGTTCGGTTACGGTTCATCCTGACCAGAGTGTATGTTCTGTTATATATGTTAATTTCAAGTCAAGTTATTCATCTAGCAATGGATATTGATTGCTTGATTCCAAAGCTACCTAGCTTAAATCTAAAGCAACCTTGATATTGAAAGTCTATATAAGGAGAACCTCAAGCAACTGTGATCTTTGAATCCCTGACAATACTATTCTCGTGTGTCCTAGTTGTAAACTAGAATCGTCCTCTCCTTTAAACCTTTTTAGGTTTAGCGACTAAAAAGACTTTACCCAGGGATTCGTGAAGCCAGGTCCAACTATCTTTATATTAATAGTTCATGTATCCTGATCTTGCTACTGTTTGTTGAGCCTTTAGCTCCAACATGAGAGATAGATATAAATCGCAAAGTTTTTTCATCTCAGACTTTGTTATTCCATAGGTATATTCCTCTATAACGATTCTTTTTTGAAATCGGAGTAGGAATTACTTATGAGGTGAATAATAATCTAGGATACTCTTAGGGAGTCGTAAGTACCGGATTTTGAAGTTTGCTAGACTTTGTCTATTGCAAACGATTCCCTATTTCACCTTGATCTTTAATAAAAACGGAAATCACATATAGGCTTATCTGTGGGAGGCAGATTGGTTTAAAGTCTTCAGTTAAGTTGAAACAACTCTTAGGCTGTAAAGGACGTCAGCTAAGGGAATCAATTGCGCAGAGTCTTACGAGATTCAAGAGGTGTAAGGAGCGAAACTCTAAATGGATTGCTGTGACTATAGATTTGGTCTCAACTACATTCCAGTCCGAAGTTTTGATAGTAGGCTATAGTCTATAGCGGCTTAATATAGTTTAGTGTTCAAATCTGGACAAGGTCCCTGGGTTTTTCTGCATTTGCGGTTTCCTTGTTAACAAAATTTCTGGTATATGTGCTATTTCTTTTTCCGCATTATATTGTTTATCTTTATAATTGAAATATCACAGGTTGTACGTAAATCAACCAAATACGTCCATCATAATTATTGTATACGACTTGATTGATCTTGGATATTGATATTTGGAATCGTCCAAGAACTATCATGCTATAATCAGGTTCACGGACTTGTACCCGAATACATATTGATTGTGAGAGTAAGAGATATAAAGTCTTCATATAATTCCTGATTGAGATTCATTAAGTTGTAACTCTCGGAATTGTATTTGAGTTTAGTCCATACAGATTGCCTAAGAAATAATTGGTGGTGTATTTTAGTATCCCCGCAATTTCAACATAATAGACACTCACGCTTACAACATAATAGACTGCATAAGGAGATTTTGTGGTAAATATAATATTATTTTTATGAAACTGACAATTTTTGCAGGAGAAGACATATGAATCCAAAAAAAGATATATGGAATCCTCCTCCCCAAAATTGGATAAAAATAAATTTTTATGCAACTTTTAACATTTCTAAGAAAATTGCTGGTATTAGTCTAATTATTAGAGATCGTGCAGGAAATACATGGAGGCAGTGGTGAGCTAGATGAAAGGCAGAGATTTTGTGCAGGTTGAAGTTTTTGCTCTCTTCAAATGACATATTGGATTTTGATGAAAGGTTGTGTTAATGTAATAGTTAAAGGGGATTGTAAAAATGTAATTGAAGCTGTGTTTTCAAATTTTGTTCTCTCTAAATGGCATGACTTCAATCTCCTCTCATATTTAAGTAGACAAGTAGAGTCTATTAGGGTCTTAAGTGTGTTTTTGCTCGTAGAGAGCATAATAATGTGGCTGATGCTCTTGCAAAGCATGCCAAGTCTAATTTAGTTAAGAAGTCTTGGATTGGTGTTTCTCCCAAGTTCATCCTTTGTGTTTTAGAGAAGGATCATCCTATATAACATTTTTCCTTTAAAAAAAAAATGCAATTTCCGTATTTATGATCAAAATTAAAATAATAAATCATCATGCAAGTATGAATTATCATGGGATATTAAGTTTAAATTAAATTATAGTTATAATTTTTTTTTATCTTTGTTAATTCTTCTTTATCTTATATTTGGTGAGCTTGTAATAATGCGACATACTACGTAAGTTTAGTGATATATGTGTAGGCTCAAGAGGTTAAGATAGCCAAAGAAAGGCTCTATGGTATGATAACTTTAGTTCTATGAAATTTCCTTTGATCAAAATAAAGAAAAAAAATGATGTATAAAAAAGATACTCCTTCCGTCCCAACTTAGTTGAAGAACTGGGGTTTATTTTTAGTCTTAAAATTGATAAAGGTTTTCATATTTTCCCAAAGTTTTTCCTAATTTGTCCCATATTGAATTCATACAATAGACACGAGGAACAAAATAATTAGTATATTTAAATATTTTAAGAAATCACATACTAGACACAAGAAATAAAAACTAGGTGATTTAAATATTCTAAGAATTTTATTAAAGGATATATTTGGGAAAAACTTAGTCTCTTTAGTCTTTTTTAATCTGCATAAAAATACCTAAACCTTCGACAAAATTGGGACGGGAGGGAGTGCGAGTTACCAACTTAAGTCCTTAACTATTTGTGTTGGTCCTAATTAGGTTTTGGTGCATAAATTACTCGTAAATTGCGACACCAGGTTCATATAATAGTTCTATAGAATAGGATGCCAGTACGGGGCATACTTGATAAGGGTTTTTTTCTTCTTTTGAAAATGGAGAAATTTATTAAATAAGAATTAAGAGTTTACATGCCTTGCATCTTCCAGCAATTGAATATGGATATTGTTGGGAGGTGAAATAAGCCACACTCCACTCATTCTATCAACTATAGTAAATCGACAACCTTGTTTCTCTCATTTGGCACATACCTATATTGCCATAAGGTTAAAAAATTAAAAAAAAAAAATTATTTCAAGATTTAAATTGTGGATTTTCCGTTTTATGTTGAAATTTTCCTTGTTAACTGCATCTCCACTAACTTTAAGTCAAGTTCAAAATGCACCTTCTTTATTCCCAAGTCTTTTCCCTATTTGACTGCTTCCCATAATCTTTTGCATTCAGGTTGTTCTACGCAAACAACATCAGCTAGGTACATACATTTTGATCCCTGGTGCGACTCTGTAAAATCACGTGAGATTAGACCAACACCACCATATTTAATATTAACATCAAAAGAACTATCTGATTTAATAGTAGAAACCCCCATAGGGGGAGGAATCCAGTGAAGATTATTTCTATTTTGACGAGTTGTTGTCATTTTATCTATGGTTGGTCTGCATTCATGGTCAACTATATATTTCCTGCACCTCAGAATGATTGTTTCTGATGAGGAGTCATTCCCTTGAAAAACTGTATCGCATCTTGCTGACCAGATACACCAAGACACAATAACAATTCTACATAACATTTATTTTGTGATTAGCTTAGCATGAAACTTATCAAAAGCTTCGTAGATCCATTCAACCAAATTGATTGAGAGTATTGTTCATTTGTAAATCGATAAACCCAAATTAGCAAACCACACTGCCTTTGAAACCGTGCACTCTATGATGATATGAGAAGGAGATTCTGGTACTTGAGAGCAGAGAGGGCATGTAACATCTAGATTTTGAATACATTTGCAAGTTTATCTCTTGTAGGAAGCATGTTCTTTATGCATTTCCATAAGAACTGATTTACTCTTGGAAAAGTGGGTAGCTTCCAAAGCTTTTTGAATATCCGCTGCATTCTGTGATGAACTGAGTTATATTGGACTCTCTCCTCAAACATTTTCCTATAAGCATACTTCACGAAGAAACTACCATTTTTCTCTAAGGTCCATATCATCATGTGTTCATAACTCTGGAGGACTGAGGTGTTGAGAATAATTCTAGCAATTGGAGCTTCAAATAGAGAAAAGACGAGATTTATGTCCCAACTTGTAGTATTTGGTGAGAAAAATTGATGAACATACATATATTGCTGATGATTTGATAGCATCCTGCCTTGGTGGATAAGATTATTAGCATTGAATATGTTTGGTTTCTGCTCTCTTTTCTTATCAATGGAACACTGGGCCCCACCCTATGGGTAGGCCCAGCCAGCTGGGGGGCACCGGCACAGCCTCCAACCCCCGCTATACTAATTTTTTTGTTTAGAGCGGGAATTGATCCCGGTGGGGGAGACGGATGAGAATCCATTGTGCTATTCACAGATTATCTTTGAATATGATATTGCCCATTAAAATAAAAATTTACTAGCTTTGAATATGATATTGGGCATCAAAAGAAAAGCACACTTTTGAAGATGAAATTGGTAGCTTTGTTTTTGTTCTTTTAGCCGTTGCAAAGTTTTTGTTCTTTTAGCCATTGCAAAGGTAAAAGCATAAGTTTATTTTCTTGGGGATGAATTGGTCTTTAACGATTGTGGAATTGTGTTCTAGGAAAAATCGTTTTCAGTTTTGATTTCTTTGCTCCTTTGCTTAAAACTTTTTCTTTCTTCTAATCATTATGTTCAGAGTTGATCTTGTTTAATGGAAGCTTAATTTTCTGTGCAGATATCTTGACTAGTATGTTGTGGGGAATCTAGTGGTGGAGTTTCAAGATGCTTCCTGCACTTGGAATACAGGCAGTGGTGTTCACCATCTTCTCAACTAAGATGGTCCATAGTAGTAGAAATCCTATAGGTTTTACCCATATAGTTAAACACAAAAACTTTATTGATCATCATGATTTTTCAATCAGCAATCAAATCCAAAAACCCTTTCATAAAAATCACCGAGTCAGTCAAACCAGAATTCAAAAATTTTTGCCCCCAAAACTGCTCCGACATTATAGGCATGTTACTCACCGAGTCAATCAAAGCAAGATTTCAAAGATTTTTGCCTCCCAAGCTGTTGATATATCATAGGCATGCTAATAGTAAAAAAGGAAATTGGATGCAAGTCTACAACTTGACTTTCTATATGGAAAATTATCTCATTAATTATCCTATATTCTTCAAAGATTTGAATCTAGATATTCGGATCTACAAAACAAATCACTACAGAAAGATCTTCTATATAACAAGAATCCCTCTCTTAGAATCATCTCACTTTGTTTTCTCAGAACCATCTCATCGCACATCTAAAAGCATAAACACTGAAGAAATCCCTACTATGGCTGCAAACAATGAAAATCGTATCAACATTCTTTCAAGACAACTCAGAAATGCATCCATCGCAATCCCTGCAACTCAGAGACATGTGGTGGGTACTTCTCAAAACATCAATGCTGCAGCAGAAGAATGGACACATGCTCTACTTTGTCAACTTAAATCAAAAACCAAAATTGATATGATGATCATAAGAGATGAAGTGAACTCTCTGTGGAGACAATATAGAGGAAAGGAGATTAGGGTTATGGGTATTAACTTAATGCTGGTAAAACTTAATAATGAGGAGGAACAAGATGAAATCATTTAAAATGGTCCCTGGATAATAGGTGGAGCTCTGTTTGCGGTTAAAAAATATTTCTCTCATATCCCTCTTAAGGATTATGAATTTAAGACTCAAGTCTACACCATTGAATTCAAGTATCTGAAACTTGAACACATGAATGTTACAATTATCGATGAAGCCTTAGAGTACATGGGGAAAAATATATCAACTAAGCCAGAGAATTGTAGACCTAGATATGGGAGTACAGTCTCTGCCAGAATAGAGATAGACATCAAAAAGCCGTTGTATTGAGGAGGATGGTGGAAAACTGCGGATGGTAAAGAAGCGTGGGTCAGATATCATTGGTGTCTGCAGCCAAATAATATATGTGACAAATGCTGGGTCATTGATCATGTGGATAGTAAGTGCATGTAAACAAATTACCTCTTGCATCTAGACAGCTTATCTTTTGAAGAATATGATTATTATATGTGGGAAAAATTCGATGTGTATGAAGGCAAAGATGATGAATGAAGTATGGACAACTCATTTGCTGAAGAAATGACGGCAGAGGCTGAAGCTGATGAAGCTAGACAAAACAAAAGAATGAGGAACTCAACCTTAAATCAAGCTTCGTCAATGAATCCTCATAACCTGCATGTCTTACCTCCTAACTCTAGGGAAACCAATAACCTTAATACTATGGACAACAATTCTGCTGAGTTGATGGAAGCTGATATTCCAAGTGCAGCTGACTTGAACCCCACAATTGAAAGCCAAGGAACATCTGCCCAGGTACCTACCAAAAACTTTTTTTCAACTTCTATTTCCATTTTTTGTTTTCCTGTGTTTATTAATTTTCATATCCTTGTCAGTCATTACAACTGTTTTCCTTTGAACGCTCTTCTTTACATTATGAAAATCATCTCTTGGAACTGCAATGGCTATGGAGCCAAAGAAACTAGGAACTATTTAGCAGATCTAAATAAAATGTTAAACCCTAACATTGTCTTTCTCCAAGAAACCAAAGTCAGCTCTGATAAAATTCTAAACTATATAAGACCTTTGAATTTTCCCAATAATTGTTATGTACCTTCTGTTGGTAGAGCAAGAGGCATTTGTCTCCTTTGGAAAGATGGCTTTGAACTTGATATCATTTATAAGGATAAGAATATGTTCCATTGTATGGTCTGTAGTGATCCAGCTAAACCAAAGTGGCTTTTATCTTGTGTCTATGGGTCACCATACCCATAAGAAAAATCCACTCAGTGGAATTTCATTGAGAATGTTTGTGAGCTTTATAATATTTCTGCTCCTTGGGTCATGATAGGTGACTTGAATATAACTTTGCATAGTAAGGAATGGATAAATAATAATGGATCTACTTCTCATGTTTCACCCATTGCTCAAATAATCCAAGATATAGGTTTAATTGACTTAGGGTTTAATGGCAATCCTTACACCTGGACTAGCAACAAACATGGAACTACAAGCATTAAATCTAGACTAGACAGAAGCCTCATTAATACTGAGTGGCTAATAATTTTCCTAATACTTGTCTTAAACACCTTCCCTTCCTTGGATCAGACCACTGTCCCATTTTCCTTGATATGTCGCCAAATGAGAAACATAGTGATAGGAACTGGAAATTTTTTGAATGCTGGTTGCGAGATATTTCTTATAAAACTCAGATTAATAATGCTTGGGCCAAGCAGTTTAGGGGTTTTGTAGCTTATTCTTTGGATCAGAAACTCGGAGAAACAAGAAGGGTTCTATCTTTATGGAACAAAACTTCTTTTTGGAAATATTCAGCAGCAGTTAAATACATCACAACAACAACTCATGATACTTCAACAGCCAGGGAGTACCATCGACAACACCGCAAGGATATTGGAACTTGAGAAAGAAATCAATGAATGGCACAGCAGAGAGGAAGAGTTTTGCAAGCAGAAATCAAGAGATGTTATGTTCGCTGAAGCAGATCAAAACACTAAGCATTTTCACTTACAAGCCAATAAAACAAGAGCTCGAAACAGAATAGAATCTCTACAAAGGCCTAATGGAACTTGGTGCAGTGGAAGAAGCAATCTTGAAAACTTACTCATTAATCACTTCCAGAATATAATGAGTACTTCCAATCCAATCAATGATGAAGATTTTCTTAATGTTCTGCCAGTTTGCATCACCAGTGAAGATAATACGGCGCTTGTCAAAATCCCAGAAGTTGGAGAAATAGAATCATCACTCAAAAGCATGCAACCTTGGAAAGATACGGGGCCGGACGGATTTCCACCAGGTTTTTTTCAAACTCAGTGGGAAGTTGTTAAACAGGATGTAGTTGACATGGTGCAAAGCTTCTTTGTCTCAGGGAAGCTGTTAAAGAAGATGAATAAAACTAATATCTGTCTGATACCGAAGACTCAACTTCCACATACTGCTGGAGATTATCGACCTATTGCTCTATGTAACTCAACTTATAAACTAATCACCAAGATCATGGCAAACAAATTAAAACAACATCTTGAGAAGATCATTTCACCTATGCAGGCAGCATATGTTTCAGGCTGACAAATAGGTGACAATATTCTTCTAGCTCAAGAACTCATTCATTGTATGAAGAGAAAGAAGACAAGAAAAGGCTATATTGCTCTTAAACTGGATATGAGCAAAGCTTTTGATCATGTTGAATGGAATTTTATTAACAATGTCATGTTGAAGTTGGGTTTTGATAGCAAATGGTGTGAGCTGGTTCATGAGTGCATAAGCACAACATAAATACAGATTCTTCTCAATGGCTCACCCTGTAGATCATTCAAACCATCCAGAGGTATTCTCCAAGGTGATCCATTATCACCTTATTTATTTCTACTCACAATGGAAGTTCTTACAATATCTTTGGCACAAGCAGAAAACTTAAAAAAGTTACAAGGTATTAAGATTTCAAGGAATGCTCCACAAGTAACACATCTTCTTTTTGCTGACGATTGTTTATTATTCGCAAAAGCTGACATCCAGAATGTTAATATATTGTTGGAGGTTATAAATAAGTTCAATGAGGTATCAGGGAAACAAGTGAATTTTCAGAAGTCTACGGTTTTCTTTTCTAAGCACATACATCCTAGGCACTGCAGAATTTTGCTAAGAAGATTAAAGATGAAGAAAATGTCTTTGGATGAAAAGTACCTAGTGTTAGAGCATAGCTCGGTTGAACCCACCAAGCGTTGGTATGTCAAGTTTGGTTGTCATATTTTAGTGAATCAAAACTCATTAAAATAGTCGCTTGATTATTTACTAGAGTCAACTTCGTATAGGTTAGCTAGAAAGTTACTAGGATATGAGACTTACAAGTATTACGTGAAGACTTGAAGAATGTGAAGAAGTAAAGAACTACAACGAAGACATCATCCTTCCGCTTGAGGTTAGTAATATTTGACTTGAACTGTTTCATTCCTAACGTATCTTTAAGGTCGTGCATATTGAAAACATAACTGCGAAGTTGTGTATGATTATACTATAGTTAGACATAGTATTAAGGAATTACAATACGAAGTATAACGTCTATCTTTTGAACTTCGTATATAAGACATCGACATAATCGTGTGAATGCTATTGTGATTATGTATGGGTATGGGTGAAGATTTTGTCCTAGGAAACAATGTTTTACATTCGTTTAAAGGAAGTACATTCATTAACTTGTTTTGTGAATCAAAAGGGAAATCGCTAGGCTTATTGGTATTGTTATTCATTGCAAATCTTTGAATTACCAATATGTATGTTTAGTATAACCGCTCATAACTTGTTTATGTATCTTGGTAAAACTATTCACAAGGCCTGACTTTTGTATTAGTAGGACTTTTATTAGTGAAACCGATCTTAAGTAATCACCTGAGATCGTATAATCGATTTACTGTAATGGGTATGACCAACTCTAGACATTGGGGAACGCATCCTAGTAAGAGGTGCAACCGATCAAAAGTAGGGGAATCGATCCTTGTAAGAGGTGCAACAAAATCTTAGTGATTGGTAACCGATCCTATGACTTGTGCAGCCGAATACAAGTTAGATACCATATATATGTGGTAACCTATCCTAGTACCTAGTCAACCAATTTTTGGAAAGCTAGTGTGACAGATCCTAGTACCCACATGGAGGTAAACCCGAAACTTGTTTTGGTAGAACCGTTTAAACCCATGATTGGTGATTTGATAGGATAATCAATCACAAAGTTCTTGGAAGTCAGATGAACCAATTCTAAACTTGTTTGGAAGTGTGGCAAATCGATTCCAAGATTGTAAATATGAAAAATGATTTACAAAGTAAAGATGTCGACATACTTTGAACATGTGCAGTAACCCTTATCTTTTATTGTTTAAAGATATTCCTTAATAGCTACAGGAGAATCCCGGATCAAAATAAATTGAGAATATTTTAATTAAGGTTTTTAGTTTTATATGCTTTTAATTTCCAGCAATTAAAATGCATATCTGTAGAAAATAAAAATTAGTAATGTGCATTTACTAGTTGGAGATTTTCTACTGAGATTTCGGTCAATATTTGGACAGTGCATTTTCAGGAATTATGAAAAACGTTTTTGCCCTTATTGCATATCTTTGAGAATATTAGGTTTTGGAAATTCCTTGGTGTCCAAACTTCCTTGGTCTATAAATACTGAAGTTTGCATTTCAAGCAAACAAATCCTCAGAGCCAGCAAAACTACCTAGTTGTGTTGTTACTGGTGGAGCCGTCTATTCGGAGAGGAAAGTACCCTAATTAGGCTAAATCTCTTACGACCGCTCGTTTTAAAGACTTTTTTGGGATTAGGAACCTCTACGAGTACCGTTGGTGGGAAACTAGATCATTTTAGTTTATTATTAGTTTTCGATTGATTTGATTGACTAACGGTTGTTGAACTTTGATTGCACCTAGTTTTTTTATGCTTGAGAATCTTCTCTTCTGATATAAGATTCACTCAAACTAGATGGAAGTTTCGACAGGGATCTTTAGATTGTTTGTAGATCTAAAGACGTCTTGTGATAGTCCATTGTTAACAGACTCCGTTTTGTGCGTGATTGATCACAAGAGATTCAAGTTGATTGTGTGCAGGTGTTTATTGAAGATCTAAGAAGATTTGAAGACGAAAAAGATTTCTGATTTGGGTTCATAATCTTTAGTGTGCACAAAACTTGATCGTTTGGGGATCCAACTATAATCGGTTTATTGTGATAATCTAGATTGATTAGTTGAGTAGATCGGCATCAATACGTTTCTTTATGATTCGAAGTATTGATTGCAAAATCTTGACAATTACTTTGGTAGTTGTTATTGGATAGATCTAAGAACCTGACAAAGGAGTTTATTGTGATAAACGGAAGAGCCTTTTGTCAAACTCATATCACTTGATTGAAAAGAGTTGTTACCGAACAGATTTGTTGTTCCTTTACTATTTGGAATACGAACCAAAGGAATTGTTCCAAGTGCGTGACTTATTGCAAGTTGGAGGCGCAGGGATACAGAGGGAACTAGGTGAACTATAGGTTTAGTTGCTTGGTCTCAACTATACGGAGTTGGTTTAGATTTTTTATAGCGGCTTAATCCTGAGAGTATTCAATTTTGGACAAGGTCCCGGAGTTTTTCTGCATTTGCGGTTTCCTCGTTAACAAAATCTTGTTGTGTCTTTTACTTTTCTATTTCCGTAATTATAATTAGAAGTAAAATACACAAACGTTAATTCCTATTTACTTGATAGCAATCCTATTGTGTTTGGTTATGTCCAAACCTATTATCAAGTAAACATACTTCATTGTCGTATTTTCTCGATCTTGCATCCATAGTCAATCACACAAGTTATCTTGTTGTCGAATTGTCTCGATCTCGTATCCATAGACGATCACACGAAGTGTGAATCGATTAGTTGTATTGTCTCGACTCAGTCCATAGACAATCACTTTCGGAGAAAGGACTTATAGGTGGAAAAGTTTTAGATTGAGGTATATTTGGGTACCGTCGTCTTTTCAATTGGTATCAGAGCAGGCAAACACGAAAAAGATCTAACAATTTGTGTTTGGTGCGATGCAACCTATAAGATACGAGTCAAAATAAGAAAAGCAAAGCTAAACTTATGAATAACTCAGTTAACGTATGTCAAAATAATGAGAATAAGATCTCAGAGAAGGTCAATGGAAATTGGTCTCGTAAGTCTTTTCGAAAATCAAAGAAAAAGTCTATGACTAATGACTTGATTGCGAATCAGGTTCCTGATCAGAAAAGAATGAATCTGAAACTCAAGAAACAAGTTTTGGATCCGACTCCAATCTCTAGTGAAAAATCGTCTGTTTCCAATTCTGAAAAGAGATTAGATTCACTAGCCTGCCCAAGTTCGGAATTTCGTAAAGTGTTAGAAAGATTTTTCAAACATGTTGAGAACTTATCAGAAAAAGGAAAAACTATTGACAGTCTAGATGATGTCCTAGAACTTATTGTTCAATTGAATGTAAGAATTCGTGAAGGAAAGCGAGAAACACTCAGTCTTCAAAATAATCTGGTAGATTATGTGGAACAAAAATTTGCTTTATGCAATAAAGTTCATCAAACAGACTACGGAGTGTGAAATTCTTACACAATCGCTGGAGCATTCACAAATAAGGAATAAGATCCTTATTGAAGATCTTCTTACAGAGACATGTTGAAAGGTATATCTAGAAAAGTGTTTAGAAAAACATTTCCAACAAGGAATGGATACCTAAAGAGGACATATAGAATGTCTTGAACAAATGACATCAGCAATCTGTCGGATGGCAGATCTAGACCACACGGGTTCAAGTTCAAGGAATATACCATCCTGGGCATAAGATGTATCGAGGATATAGCATCTCACAATATTATTAATGAAGAGGATGGATTCAAAACCCACACAAGGGATCATGATAATGTCCCCAAAAATAAGGAGGAAGAATTTCCTCTAAAGGAATTTAGTGAAGAAGATCCTCACCTCAACGCTTAATTGCGTTGGAATGTGCATCCTTACAATGCCCAATTTACTGATGTAAGGAAGCACACATATCTGTGAAAAGATGAGGGTACCCAAATATACCTCAATCTAAAACTTTTCCACATATAAGTCCTTTCTCCGAAAGTGATTGTCTATGGACTGAGTCGAGACAATACAACTAATTGGTTCACACTTCGTGTGATCGTCTATGGATACGAGATCGAGACAATAAGACAACAAGATAACTTGTGTGATTGCCTATGGATACAAGATCGAGACAATACAACAATGAAGTATGTTTACTTGATAATAGGTTCGGACTTAACCAAACACAATAGGATTGCTATCAAGTAAATAGGAATTAACGTTTGTGTATTTTACTTCTAATTATAATAAAAACAATTATAATTACAAATATAGAAAAGTAAAAGACACAGTAAGATTTTGTTAACGAGGAAACCACAAATGCAAAAAAACCCCGGGACCTTGTCCAAAATTGAATACTCTCAGGATTAAGCCGCTATACAAAATCTAAACCAACTTCGTATAGTTGAGACCAAGCAACTAAACCTATAGTTCACTTAGTTCCGTCTGTATCCCTGCGCCTCCAACTAGCAATAAGTCAAGCACTTGGAAAAATTCCTTTTGTTCGTATTTCAAACAGTAAAGGAACAACAAATCTGATAGGTAACAACTCTTTTCAATCAAGTGATATGAGTTTGACAAAAGGCTCTTCCGTTTATCCCAATAAACTCCTTTGTCAGGTTCTTAGATCTATCCGATAACAACTACCAAAGTAATTGTCAAGACTTTGCAATCAATACTTCGAATCACAAAGAAACGTATAGATGCCGATCTACTAACCTAATCAATCTAGATTATCACAAAGATAAACCGATTATAGTTGGATCCCCAGCCGATCAAGTTTTGTGCACACCAAAGATTATGAACCCAAATAAGAAATCTTCTTCGTCTTCAAATCTTCTTAGATCTTCAATAAACACCTGCACACAATCAACTTGAATCTCTTCTGATCAATCACACACAGAATGGAGTCTGTTAACAATGGATTATCATAAGACGTCTTTAGATCTATAAACAGGTTAAAGATCCCCGTCGAAACTTCGATCTAGTTTGAGTGAATCTTATATCAGAAGAGAAGATTCTCAAGCATAAACAAACTAGGTGCAATCAAAGTTCAACAACCGTTAGTCGAAAATTAATAATAAACTGCAATTATCTAGTTTCCCACCAACGGTACTCGTAGAGCTTCCCAATCCAAAAGAAGTCTTTAAAACGAGCGGTCGTAAGAGATTTCGCTTAATTAGGGTACTTTCCTCTCCGAATAGACGGCTCCACCAGTAACAACACAACTAGGTAGTTTTGCTGGCTCTGAGGATTAGTTTGCTTGAAATGCAAACTTCAGTATTTATAAACCAAGGAAGTTTGGACACCAAGGAATTTCTAAAACCGAATATTCTCAAAGATATGCAATAAGGGGAAAAACGGTTTTCATAATTCCTGAAAATGCACTGTCCAAATATTGAAAGAAATCTCAGTAGAAAATCTCCAACTAGTAAATGCACATTACTAATTTTCATTTTCTAAAGATATGCATTTTAATTGCAGGAAATTAAAAGCATATAAAAATAAAAACCTTAATTAAAAGATTCTCAATTTATTTCGATCCGGGATTCTCCTTTAGCTATTAAGGAATATTTTTGAACAATAAAAGATAAGAGTTACTGCACATGTTCAAAGTATGTCGACATCTTTACTTTGTAAATCCTTTTTCATATTTACAATCTTGGAACCGATTTGCCATACTTCCAAACAAGTTTAGAATTGGGCCATCTGACTTCCAAGAACTATGTGATTGATTATCCTATCAAATCACCAATCATGGGTTTAAACGGTTCTACCAAACCAAGTTTCGGTTCTACCTCCATGTGGGTACTAGGATCGGTCACACTAGCTTTCCAAAAATTGGTTGACTAGGTACTAGGATCGGTTACCACATATATATGGTATCTAACTTGTATTTGGCTACACAAGTCATAGGATCAGTTACCAATCATTAAGATTTTGTTTCACCTCTTACAAGGATCGATTCCCCTACTTGTGATCGGTTGCACCTCTTACTAGGATCGGTTCCCCAATGTCTAGAGTTGGTCATACCAATTATAGTAAATTGATCATACCATCTCAGGTGATTACTTAAGATCGGTTTCACTAATAAAAGTCATACCAATACTAAAGTCAGGTCTTGTGAATAGTTTTCCCAAGATACATAAACAAGTTATGAGCGGTTATACTAAACACACATATTGGTAATCCAACGATTTGCAATGATTAACAATACCAATAAGCCTAGCGATTTTCCTTTCGATTCATAACACAAGTTTATGAATTGTACTTCCTTTAAACGAATGTAAGAACATTGTTTCCTATGACGAAATCTTCACCCATACCCATACATAATCACAATAACATTCATACGATTATGTCGATGTCTTATATACGAAGTTCAAAAGATAGACGTTATATTTCGTATTGTAATTCCTTAATACTATGTCTAACTAGTGTATAATCATACACAGCTTCGCAGTTATGTTTTCAATATGCACGACTT
>JAJJMB010005785.1:3190788-3238338 GCA_023531105.1 Papaver atlanticum | reverse complement strand
TAATCTAGATTGTTTAGTTGAGTAGATCGGCATCAATACGTTTCTTTATGATTCGAAGTATTTATTGCAAAATCTTGACAATTACTTTGGTAGTTGTTATTGGATAGATCTAAGAACCTGACAAAGGAGTTTATTGGGATAAACGGAAGGGCCTTTTGTCAAACTCATATCACTTGATTGAAAAGGTTTGTTACCGAACAGATTTGTTGTTCCTTTACTGTTTGGAATACGAACCAAAGGAATTGTTCCAAGTGCGTGACTTATTGCAAGTTGGAGGCGCGGGAATACAGACGGAACTAGGTGAACTTTAGGTTTAGTTGCTTGGTCTCAACTATACAAAGTTGGTTTAGATTTTGTATAGCGGCTTAATCCTTAGAGTATTTAATTCTGGACAAGGTCCCAGGGTTTTTCTGCATTTACGGTTTCCCCGTTAACAATATCTTGCTGTGTCTTTTACTTTTCTATTTCCACAATTATAATTGTTTTTATTATAATTAGAAATAAAATACACAAACGTTAATTCCTATTTACTTGATAGCAATTCTATTGTGTTTGGTTAAGTCCGAACCTATTATCAAGTAAACATACTTCGTTGTTGTATTGTCTCGATCTTGTATCCATAGTGATTCACCCAAGTTATCTTATTGTCGTATTGTCTCGATCTCGTATCTATAGACGATCACACGAAGTGTGAACCGATTAGTTGTATTGTCTCGACTCAGTCCATAGACAATCACTTTCGGAGAAAGGACTTATAGGTGGAAAAGTTTTAGATTGAGGTATATTTTGGTACCCTCGTCTTTTCACCTAGGAATTCCATTATTCTTAAATAGGAAGAAAACCAGTTCCTTCTCAGGACTTGTTGATAAGATGAAGATAAGACTTTCCAAATTGAATTGTAAATTTATGAATCAAGTAGGAAGATCTGTAATGGTAAAAAGTGTTCTCAGCACTATGCTTTCTCATCACATGAGTGTCTTTAAAGTGCCGGAAGCTATAATCAAAGAACTGGATCAAACTCAACGTACCTTCTGGTGGGAAAAAAGGATGGTAGAGGGCTATATTTCATATCCTGTCCGGCTGTTATTAAAGATAAATCACAAGGAGGTATGGGTTTTCGCGACTTATCCATCTTCAACAAAGCTCTCTTTGCCAAAACAGCCTGGAGATTGTGTAATGAACCTAACCATCTTTGGTCAACTTCAATGAAAAAGTGTTACTTCCCAAACACTAATGCAACGCATGCAAAAAAAACGGAATTCTTCTTGGGCCTGGCAGAGTGTGTATAACATGCTGGATTTCATCAAACAATACAGTTTTTGGAGCATTGTAGATGAAAGGAAAATCTGCATATGGGAGGATATTTGGATACCAGGCAAGAGCACACCACCAACTCTAGTTGTGTCATTGGAAGAGATAGAAATTTACAAATATGTGTCAGACTTAATAGATCAAGACACAAGGGTTTGGAAGGTACAATTAGTGCAACAAATTTTCAGTCAGGAAGATGCAGCTCTAATCCTCAACATACGTATTCCATGGCATTGTCAGGACAGACTCGTTTGGACCTTAACAAGAGATGGTCGCTTCTCAGTTAAATCATCATACCACAAGCTTTTGGAAATTAAACAGAATGGCGCTATCCCTTATGATGCATAAGAGGAAAAATTATGGAAACTACTATGGAATATTGATACGCTGCCTAAAGTGAAGCATTTCCTGTGGAAGTGCCTCACTGATATCGTCCCTTCAAATGAACGCATGGCCAGAGTGATGAACTACACGGGTGGGAACTGTAATATTTGTAATCAAGGGGTTGAGACAACACATCATATTCTTATGGAATGCATTAACTCAAGGGTTGTATGGTTCACAGTACCAGGAGCTCTTCATAGCATACAAAATAATTGCAGCAATGTGGCAACTTGGATTAGAAGATGGTTTCAAGACGGAATGAATGATCTAGTGGAAGATTGGATAGTTCGAATGGCTAACACGGCCTGGGAAATATGGAAAGCTCGCTGCGATCATACCTTTCAGAATATAACACCCAATCCGGATGGAATTGTTAAATGCACACAGTTATTAAACATGGGGACAGGGAAAGCGATGAGATTAAAACATAAGAGAGCAGCAATCACACAATAGAACAACTAACTTTTTCTCACAGGAATTTTCCTAATGCCCCATATCTTTCGATTTGTTGTGATGCTTCATATAAAAAACTGCATATTATTCATAATACATGCATTGGACTAATAGTGCGCAATAGGTTCTTTCGAATATGGGAGATGCACCTATGCAGATGAATATGTGAACTCAGAACATGCTGATTGTGGAGGTCTGTTGCGAGCTATGGAATGGGCATACGAGGCAGGGATACAGCAAGCGTACTTTGAACTCGATGCACAAACAGTAGTTGAAGCAGTTAATGGAGATCACCACAAGGTAGCATGGGAGAACCAAGCACTGATCTTGGATATAAAATTTATGTTCAGCAGAAACCCATTATGGTTCTGCAAGTTTATAAGTAGAGATTGTAATAAACCATCCGATCAAATGGCTAGACATGCGAGAGTTTTTAAAACTTCGAACTCATGGATATCAAATCCTCCCAATTTCATTGCGACTGCATTGGAAAAGGATAGAATCCCTGTAATCCATTCTACTCAGTAATAAAATCTCTTTTTGGTATAAAAAAAAGAAAGAAGGTAAAAGCATAAGCGACGACTTCTGATGTTATTAAAATAAAGCAAAACACCCACATCAAGATTTCGTTTAGGATCTATCAAAATTCGGATACATATTATTGCTTCTTTGTTTGAGGTCTCTTCATCCCAAAACAATCACGTCTTTCTTGGTACAGGTAAGTACAAACAATAATATCACTCAAAAAGTCTACCCTTAACTTGGCCTTTTGTGGTTTCTTTAAGGTACATTTCTGCATCCTACTTACATTTGAAGCTTTGCGGAAACTCAGTGCTTTCGAGTTTCGATGTTTAGAAGTTAAACAGTACAACATTCATGAACAAACATCAACTGCTCAAGTCTCTAGATAATAGGTAAAGCATTTTTTGTGTGCAATAAAATGCAAGGAGGGTATACATAAATCTTAGTATTTTTATTATGCCAAAATGAACTCGAGAACATTGATATTAACAAACTTCAGAATATATAAGTAATTAATAAATTATACTTATATGCTAAATCATAAATCAAATGACTCTATCATGTGAATGTCTAATTTATAAGCATTATAAAATTGAAAAAATAATTAATTATAGTTGGTAAAGTCACTGGACAATGATATTTTAGTCACTTTAATTCAAAACTTGACCGCGTCAACTTTTTTTCATTCATGACAACAGTTTTTTTTTATTCAAAAAAATAAAATAAAAATAACATCATTCGTGGCACGAGTTGTATCTTGTATGAGTAAAATTGTAGGGTGTCAGTAACTGATTATCCCCGAACCACTTGATCCGGCTCCAGTTGCTAATATCATATCCATTAGCCATTTTAATACCCAACGAGTATAGCCTTCTAGGACTTGTCGGTATTCGGCTCTTAACCGGTTCTACCCGGTAGGTACCCAGATATAAGTCTAACTTTGGGTATAATTGAAACGTTAACATCAAGATTAAGCAATTAGACATGAACAAAACTAGTTTCATTAAGATATTTTCGGGAAAAACTGTTTTGTAAAGAATTAGCAGATATGTAAATATCTTTTCGGATGCAATTCCACTAATTTCGGAACCGAAACAAAAAATATTAGGATCTAGAACAAAATCAAATTACCGGTTCCTAGTAAATATGGCTGAAACCAAGCATGTGGACACAATGGCGGACCCAAAAGTTTGTTCGACGAAGAAAAAAATTCAATCTCGAACGAGGCCTTATAACTTACTGACACAAAATCCAGTGGTTACAGATTCCACTTATCCCTCTTAATAAAGGTAATACTGCTAATGGGTATCAGTTTACTAGATTTGTTTAATATAGATTTTGGTATCCTCCCTGTAGACGGGTTCCCCATTAGCAACTATGAATAAAAGCTAAATCTAAATCTAAATCTAAATAAAAGAAAAGAAAATATTTTATTTTTAAGAGTTTTTTACATTTTCGAAAACAACTATTGATTCACGGTGATGGATCAAGGATAAATACCTCCTGACCTTCATGTCGCTGGCAGTGATGTGATCTCTAAATCGAACCCCGATGACAAACCTAAATCGTCTAATGTTAATAATCAAGGACAGGTTGATGTTCCTAACGATAATGTTGTTCTTGGTGTTGAAACAAATAAAACTGGTAACGCTCGTAAGGATTTGATTTTGGTTTCGAGTTCCACTAAATAGCGTGAAGCTAGTATTTCCGTTAACCAAGGTAAAGGTGCGAAACTTAACAATATAAAAAATAAGAAACAACAATCCAAGGGAAATGTTCTCGATGATAATGCAGTAAATACTATTTCTACTAAGAATCAAGGGGTTGGAGAAGAGAAGAATAACGACAAGAATTTTCCTGATCTATTCAAGAAGAGGCCGCATGTGGTTTTGTCAAAATGGATAAACTAGATAAAAAAAAATGATTTGGATCTATGCAAGATGTCGTGGATAAGAATATGGAAGATGATGGGTTTATTTCTCCAAAACTGTAATAGGTATGTCATTCGGAAGATTGCGGGTATGGAAACATCTAACTCATTCAATGTCCCATGTGTGAGATTGAGGACGACCATATGGATGATGAAACGGCAGATGAAGATTTATCTGAAGATGAAATGACGAAGGGTACCAAGTGCTCCATAATATATAAGACACACCTTGTGTGATCTAATATTGACAAAGACCATCAAGAAGATAGGAAACATAATGTTAGAGCATTGATAGGTCGAACTCGCAAGCGTTGTTATCTCAAGCTTGTTTGTCAAGTTTAGTTTTCAAAACTATAAGTCTTGATTTCTAGTCTACTTATAGCTAAGTCTCGGATTAGGATAGTAAGTGTAGTTGAGATTTAGACTCCACGACGTTCATCGAATGAAGACGAAAAACTACTCAAGGGAACTTATGGAACTTCATCAACAAAAAGGTATGTGGAGACTTGAACTTATCTATCACTCAAAAGTCTATCTACTCTATCTCCTATTTGAGACAAAAGTCGTATTGATGTATAAACTTCAATTATACACATTTGCTATTTCGAGCTGAGTTTATCTCGCTTATCTATTTCTCAAAATATGTGTTGGTAAGTTTTCGCTTTAGCAAAGTTCATCTTTACTCGTGACGAAAGTTATATTATTTCAATAACTTTAAAATCGCTTTGATGCTAATTGTTTGTGAATAAAAACTATTTTAACATCCTCTAAGAAAGTTTCAATGATTGAAATGAGAGTTTAGAACTAGTAACCATGTTTGGATATAAACATAGTGTGTTCTCACATTTGTGTAAAAGTCCAAAACCGGGAACCTAAAGTATGCGTACCCGTACGCGTATTGGCGGTTGTTGGAAGTCCGGTAAGTATGCGTACCCGTATGCATACTGGTGGAAGTTCCACGTCCGTGAATTCCTGCTGGAGTTTGAAAGTAAAAAAACAAACTCAATCCGGATACTTAAGTATGCGTACCCGTTTGCATACTTAAGCAGGTTACTTTATAAAATCGGTTTTTTCATGAACTAAAACATTTATATAATAAGGAATGCAATCTTTGCAAATCGTTCCTATAATGTTCATGAATTGATTCGAGTGAATCAAAATCAATTTTGCTTCGAATGTGTCTTGTATACTTCTATGAGATCTAAGCAATTGAACAACTCTCTAACTAGTTCATTTGAGTCATTTGAACTAGTTATGGTAGATGATTAAGGTTGATATGAAAGTGCTCATATGGCTAACCATTGGTTAAGTATTGTTAAGCGACTAAGTGTACACGTTTAGGTATGGTTACTCAAACCTAAATGAAGGTACATTTCATTTGTGTGTAACAAGCCAAGTTCGATCTAACGGTTGAAAGATATTAGCTTGAATCTAATCAGGTTTTCATCTAACTGTGAATATTGAATGCTTTGTTACCAAGGTAACTTAGATTGCAAACCCTGATTTGAAATCTATATAAAGGAGAACTCTAGCAACTGGGAAACCTAATCCCCACACCTCCTGTGTGATACTAGTTGTATAAGATAGAGTCGATTCTCCTTTAACCTTAGGTTTTTCACTAAACCCTGTAGGTTAACGACTTAAAGACTTCATTGGGATGGTGAAGCCAGACCCAACTATTTTCTCTATAGTTGCATGATCTGATCTTGCTGTTTTCTATCGTGATTGAGTACAATCGTAAGATTGGCTTGAGATTTATATCTCCGATAGGAAAGATTGAAAAGTAGTCACAAACACCTTCGTCTCATCGTTTGTCATTCCACAATATCTTGTTTCGTTAATCGATTAAGATTATTGTGAGGTGGTTGATAATACTAGGTTGTTCTTTGGGAATATAAGTCTGGGTTATCAATTGGTTCATGTTCACCTTGATTTATCAAAAGATGGAACAAAAACTCGTAGGTATATCTACGAGAGACAGATTTATCTATTCAATAGACTTTTCTGTGTGATACAGATTTATTTATCAAGTCTTCGACTTTGGGTCGTCGCAACTCTTAGTTGTGGGTGATATTAGCTAAGGGAATCAAGTGCGCAGAATCTGGCGTGGTTCAAGAATGAAGACGAAGAACTAATCAAGGGAACTTGTGGAACTTCATCAACAAAAAGGTATTTGGAGACTTGAACTTATCTATCACTCAAAAGTATATCTACTATATCTCCTATTTGAGACAAAAGTCGTATTGATATATAGACTTCAATTATACACATTTGCTATTTCGAGCTAAGTTTATCTCGCTTATCTATTTCTCAAAATATGTGTTGGTAAGCTTTCACTTTAGCCAAGTTCATCTTTGCTCGTGACGAAAGTCATATTATTTTAATAACTTGAAAATCGCTTTGATGCTAATAGTTTGTGAATAACAACTATTTTAACATCCTCTAAGAAAGTTTCAATGATTGAAATGAGAGTTTAGAACTAGTAACCATGTTTGGATATAAACATAGTGTGTTCTCACATTTGTGTAAAAGTCAAAAACCGGGAACCTAAAGTATGTGTACCCGTACGCGTATTGGCGGTTGTTGGAAGTCCGGGTAAGTATGCATACCCGTATGCATACTAGCGGAAGTTTCACGTCCGTGAATTTCTACTGGAGTTTGAAAGTAAAAAAACAAAATCAACCCGGCTACTTAAGTATGCGTACCGGTATGCGTACTTGAGTGGGTTATTTTCTAAAAACGGTTTAATCGTGAACTTAAACTTATATAAACTAAGGAATTCATATTTGCAAACCGTGGCTATAAAGTTCATGAATCGATTCGAGTGAATCAAAATCGTTTTTGCTTCGATTGTGTCTTTTATACTTCTATGAGATCTAAGCAGTTGAACAACTCTCTAACTAGTTCTTTTGAGTCATTTGAACTAGTTATGGTGAAGATGAATATGGTTGATATGAAAGTGCTCATATGGCTAACCATTTGGTTAACTACTGTTGAACCAACTAGGTGTACATGTTTAGGTACGGTTACACAAACCTTAATGAACGTGCATTTCATTTGTGCATAACAAGCTAAGTTCGATCTAATGGTTGAAAGATATTAGCTTGAATCTAATCAGGTTTTCATCTAACCATGAATATTGAATGTTTTGTTACCAAGGTAACTTAGATTGTAAACCCTGATTTGGAGACTATATAAAGGAGAACTCTAGCAACTTGGAAACCTAATCCCCACACCTCCTGTGTGATACTAGTTGTATAAGATAGAGTCGATTATCCATTAACCTTAGGTTTCTACCGAGACCCTGTAGGTTAACGACTTAAAGACTTCATTGGGATTAATAAGCCAGACCCAACTATTTTCTCTGTAGTTTCGTGATATGATCTTGCTGTTTTCTATCATGATTGAGTACAATCGTAAGATTGGCTTGATATTTATATCTTCGATAGGAAAGATTGAAAAGTAGTCACAAACACCTTCGTCTCATCGTTTGTGATTCCACAATATCTTGTTTCGTTAATCGATTAAGATTATTGTGAGGTGTTTGATAATACTATGCTGTTCTTCGGGAATATAAGTCCGGGTTATCAATTGGTTCCTGTTCACCTTGATTTATCAAAAGACGGAACAAAAACTCATAGGTATATCTGTGGGCGACAGATTTATCTATTCAATAGACTTTTCTGTGTGATACAGATTTGTTTATCAAGTCTTTGACTTTGGGCCGTAGCAACTCTTAGTTGTGGGTGAGATCATCTAAGGAAATCAAGTGCGCAGAATCCGACGTGGTTCAAGAGGCGTAAGGAACGCGACTGTACCTTGATAAGTGTGAACCAATTCTAAACTTGTTTGGAAGTGTGGCAAATCGGTTCCAAGATTGTAAATATGAAAAAGGATTTACATAGTAAAGATGTCGACATACTTTGAACATGTGCAGTAATTCTTATCTTTTATTGTTCAAAGATATTCCTTAATAACTAAAGGAGAATCCCGGATCGAAATAAATTGATAATCTTTTAATTAAGGTTTTTAGTTTTATATGCTTTTAATTTCCAACAATTAAATGCATATCTTTAGAAAATAAAATTGGTAATGTGCATTTACTAATTGGAGATTTTCTACTGAGATTTCGGTTAATATTTGGACATATCATTTCCAGGAATTATGAAAACCGTTTTGGAATTTATTGCATATCTTTGAGAATATTCGGTTTTTTAAATTCCTTGGTGTCCAAACTTCCTTGGTCTATAAATACTGAAGTTTGCAGTTCGAGCAAACTAATCCTCAGAGCCAGCAAAACTATCTAGTTGTGTTGTTACTAGTGGAGCCGTCTATTCGGAGAGGAAAGTAACCTAATTAGGAGAAATCTCTTATGACCGCTCGTTTTAAAGACTTCTTTGGGATTTAGAAGCTCTACGAGTACCGTTGGTGGGAAACTAGATAATTACAGTTTATTATTAGTTTTCTATTGATTTGATTGACTAACGGTTGTTGAACTTTGATTGCACCTTGTTTGTTTATGCTTGAGAATCTTCTCTTCTGATATAAGATTCACTCAAAATAGATCGAAGTGTCGACGAGGATCTTTAGAACTGTTTGTAGATCTAAAGACGTCTTGTGATAATCCATCGTTAACAGACTCCGTTCTGTGTGTGATTGATCACAAGAGATTCAAGTTGATTGTGTGCAGGTGTTTATTTAAGATCTAAGAAGATTTGAAGACGAATAAGATTTCTGATTTTGGTTCATAATCTTTGGTGTGCACAAACTTGATCGGATGGGGATCCAACTATAATCGGTTTATCTTTGTGATAATCTAGATTGATTAGTTTAATAGATCGGTATCAATACGTTTCTTTGTGATTCGAGGTATTGATTGTAAAATCTTGACAATTACTTTGGTAGTTGTTATTGGATAGATATAAGAACCTGACAAAGGAGTTTATTGGGATAAACAGAAGATCCTTTTGTCAAACTCATATCACTTGATTGAAAAGAGTTGTTACAGAACAGATTTGTTGTTCCTTTACTGTTTGGAATACGAACCAAAGGAATTGTTCCAAGTGTGTGACTTATTGCAAGTTGGAGGCGCAGGGATACAGACGGAACTAGGTAAACTATAGGTTTAGTTTCTTGGTCTAAACTATACGAAGTTGGTTTAGATTTTGTATAGCGGCTTAATCCTGAGAGTATTCAATTCTGGACAAGGTCCCGGGATTTTTCTGCATTTGTGGTTTCCTCGTTAACAAAATCTTGTTGTGTCTTTGACTTTTCTATTTCTGCAATTATAATTGTTTTTATTATAGTTATAAGTAAAATACACAAACGTTAATTCCTATTTACTTGATAGCAATCTTATTGTGTTTGGTTAAGTCCGAACCTATTATCAAGTAAATATACTTCGTTGTTGTATTGTCTCGATCTTGTATCCATAGTCAATCACACAAGTTATCTTGTTGTCGTATTGTCTCGATCTCGTATCCATAGACGATCACACGAAGTGTGAACTGATTAGTTGTATTTTCTCGACTCAGTCCATAGAAAATCACTTTCGGAGGAAGGACTTATAGATGGAAAAGTTTTAGATTGAGGTATATTTGGGTACCCTCGTCTTTTCAATTAGTATCAGAGCAGGCAGACACAAAAAGATCTAACAATCTGTGTTTGGTGCGATCCAACCTATAAGACATGAGTCAAAGTAGAGTTAAGCGAGAGCGAAAACTAAAGAAAGACTCAGTTAACGTATCGCAAAAGGTTATTGAACCACCCTCAGAATCGTTGTGTAAGCAATTGGTTACTTACAAAAAGGTAATTGAGAATAATCGGGTTGATTTTAAAGCAATTACTATTGAATGTGAAAGGATGCATCAAAATCACAAAAAGTTTAGGGAAGATACTTCTCAACAAATACAGGGTCTTGAAGAAAAATAAAACTCTAGTCTTTCTCAAGCAGAATTGTTAAAAAGGGAGCGTGATGCTGCTCTTGAAAAAATTCATTTGTTGGAAGAAAAAGTTGTTGAATCTGATGCAAGGATTAACTCTCAACAAAAGAGTTTTGAAGAGAAATAAGGTGTATATCTCTCACGATAAAAACACCTTGAGGCTGATCTAGCTAGTGCTCTTGATAAAATCAAGATGTTGGAAGAAGAAAATTTGGACCTTAAAAAGTTCAATATTAGCTCAAACAATCTAACCTCAATGTTAGAAGCAAGTAGAAATCATCGTGATACCCGAGGATTGAGTTATAAGGGAATAGATGCTTCAAATATTAGCAAAGAGGTAAAATTACTTAAAGCTACAAATTCTTCTAAACCATAGGTTTCCACTGGTGTAAAAGATGCTCGTATTCCTTGTAAAGAAGTAAAATCAGTCAAGCCTAAGAATCATGTTCAACCATACTATTCAAGTATGACAATCAAAGCGTGTACTTCTGCTAATGTCAAGAAAGCAACAAAGTTGAACAAAGATAAGAAGAAGAAGAAGAGGAAAAATCATCAATATCCAATGCAAGAGGATCCAAGGTAACATTAAAACTCAGACTTCGTATGTTACTAAGCATTGTTGTTATTGTGGTAATAAAGGGCATGTGGAATGGGGATGCAATATTTGTAAGATAAAAGATACACTTTCTTTTGTATCAAACGAATTGGCTAAGTTTGCTCCCCGAAAGAACTCAGATCACTATTGTCCTAAGTTTAGGCAAAAGAATTATTATAATGATAGTTCAAATTTTGCATATCACTCGACAAGGTCATCTCATAAAAGACCTAATTATATAAAGAGAGATGACTTTTTAAATGCAAAGACAAGATCTGATGTTCCAAATTGGAGAAAAGTTGTTTCGCAAAGTATTCAAAAGGATAATCGTCTTAATGGTATGAGGGAGAAAGCTGCTCCTGCGAAACCCAACTCTAAATGTGTCCCGAAGTCCTCCATAGCCAAGAAGGGACCAAAAGTTAGTCACAAGAATGACTCTCAGCTGTTAATTATTGGTGACAATAATTACAAGAGTTTTCTTGAAAGACTAAAGAGAGACATCATGAATGAAATCTCTTGTACTAGTGAACGTTGTGATAATGACACTCTTCATCACAAGTCAAAGAAGAAAAACAAGAGATGGAATAAGAGAAAAAAAAACAAGCAAGAGGTCAAGAATGATGATTCTGTCTTAGTCACTCGTGACGAACAAGACAAGGATCAACTAAACACAACCTAGTTGTGTTGAATTGTGCATGCTCACCTTTGTGCTCAATCTTATGAAGAGTGAGGAAGCATGTCAAACTGAGCACACGATATCTCGGTTATTATATGACTAATTAACATCTTTAGGGAGATTTATTTTCTTATATACTCATACTTTCTCTATCTATATTTGAGCTTTTGATAGAAACGGTAATTTTGAGTTTGTGTTAGAGCATAGCTCGGTTGAACCCACAAAGCGTTGGTATGTCAAGTTTGGTCGTCATATTTTAGTGAATAAAAACTCATTTAAAGAGTCGCTTGATTATTTACTAGAGTCAACTTCGTATAGGTTAGCTAGAAATTTACTAGGATATGAGACTTACAAGTATTACGTGAAGACTTGAAGAATGTGAAGAAGTAAGAGCTACAACGACGACATCATCCTTCCTCTTGAGGTTAGTAATATTTGACTTGAACTATTTCATTCCTAACGTATCTTTCAAGTCGTGCATATTGAAAGCATAAATGCGAAGCTGTGAATGATTATACTCTAGTTAGACATAGTATTAAGGAATTACAATACGAAGTATAACGTCTATCTTTTGAACTGCGTATATAAGACATCGACATGATCGTATGAATGCTATTGTGATTATGTATGGGTATGGGTGAATATTTCGTCCTAGGAAACAATGTTTTACATTCATTTAAAGGAAGTACATTCATAAACTTGTTTTATGAATCGAAAGGGAAATCACTAGGCTTATTGGTATTGTTATTCATTGCAAATCTTTGGATTACCAATATGTGTGTTTAGTATAACCGCTCATAACTTGTTTATGTATCTTGGTAAAACTATTCACAATGCCTGACTTTTGTATTGGTATGACTTTTATTAGTGAAACCGATCTTAAGTAATCATCTGAGATGGTATGATCGATTTATTATAGTTGGTATGACTAACTCTAGACATTGGGGAATCGATCCTAGTAAGAGGTGAAACCGATCACAAGAGGGAGTCGATCTTTGTAAGAGATGCAGCAAGTTTTTTGTAATTGGGGAACCGATCCTATGACTTGTGCCACCGAATAAAAGTTTATACCATAAATATGTGGTAACCGATTCTAGTACCTAGTCAACAAACTTTTGGTAACTAGCGTGACTAATCTTAGTACCCACATGCAGGTAGAACCGAAACTTGTTTTGGTAGAACCGTGAAACCCATGATTGGTGATTTGATAAGATAATCAATCACATAGTTCTTTGAAGTCAGATGAACCAATTCTAAACTTGTTTGGAAGTGTGGCAAATCGGTTCAAAGATTGTAAATATGAAAAAGGATTTACAAAGTAAAGATGTTGACATACTTTGAACATGTGCAGTAACTCTTATCTTTTATTATTCAAAGATATTCCTTAATAGCTAAAGGAGAATCCCGGATCGAAATAAATTGAGAATCTTTAAATTAAGGCTTTTAGTTTTTATATGCTTTTAATTTCCAGCAATTAAATGGATATCTTTAGAAAATAAAAATTAGTAATGTGCATTTACTAATTAGATATTTTCTATTGAGATTTCGGTCAATATTTGGATAGAGCATTTCCAGGAATTATGAAAACCGATTTTGGACTTTATTGCATATCTTTGAGAATATTCGGTTTTGGAAATTCCTTGGTGTCCAAACTTCCTTGGTCTATAAATATTGAAGTTTGCATTTCAAGCAAACTAATCCTCAGAGCCATAAAAACTACCTAGTTGTGTTGTTACTGGTGGAGCCGTCTATTCGGAGAGGAAAGTACCCTAATTAGGAGAAATCTCTTACGACCACTCGTTTTAAAGACTTCTTTGGGATTGGTAAGCTCTACGAGTACCGTTTGTGGGAAACTAGATAATTGCAGTTTATTATTAGTTTTCGATTGATTTAATTCACTAACGGTTGTTGAACTTTTATTGCACCTAGTTTGTTTATTCTTGAGAATCTTCTCTTCTGATATAAGATTCACTCAAACTAGATCGAAGTATCGACGGGGATCTTTAGACTGTTTGCAGATCTAACGACGTCTTGTGATAATCCATCGTTAATATACTCCGTTCTGTGTGTGATTGATTACAAGAGATTCAAG
This sequence comes from Papaver atlanticum, assembly GCA_023531105.1. Lineage (NCBI taxonomy): Eukaryota > Viridiplantae > Streptophyta > Magnoliopsida > Ranunculales > Papaveraceae > Papaver > Papaver atlanticum. Next base: position 3,224,433 of record JAJJMB010005785.1, on the reverse strand, counting down.
TTGTTTGTGTGCAGGTGTTTATTGAAGATCTAAGAAGATTTGAAGACAAAGAAGATTTGTTATTCGAGTTCATAATCTTTGGTGTGCACAAAACTTAATCGGCTGGGGATCCAACTATAATCGGTTTATCTTTGTAATAACCTTGATTAATTAGTTTAGTATATCAGCATCAATACAATTATTTGTAATTCAAAGTATTGATTGCATAATCTAGACAATTACTTTGGTAGCTGTGAAGAGATAGATCTAAGAACCCGACAAAGGAGTTTATTGGGATAAACGGAAGAGCCTTTAAACTCATATCACTTTGTTTGAAAAGAGTTGTTACCGAACAGATTTGTTGTTCATTTACTGTTTGGAATACGAACCAAAGGAATTGTTCCAAGTGTGTGACTTATTACAAGTTGGAGGCACAGGGATACTGAGGGAACTAGGTGACCTATAGGTTTAGTTGCTTGGTCTCAACTATTCTAAGTTGGTTTAGATTTTGTATAGTGGCTTAATTCTGAGAGTATTCAATTCTGGACTAGGTCCCGGGGTTTTTCTGCATTTGCGGTTTCCTCGTTAACAAAATCTTGCTGTGTCTTTTACTTTTCGATTTCCGCAATTATAATTGTTTTATTATAATTAGAAGTAAAATACACAAACGTTAATTCATATTTACTTGATAACAATCCTATTGTGTTTGGTTAAGTCCGAACCTATTATCAAGTAAACATACTTCGTTGTTGAATTGTCTCGATCTTGTATCCATAGTCATTCACGCAAGTTATCTTGTTGTCATATTGTCTCGATCTCGTATCCATAGACGATCACACTAAGTGTGAACCGATTAGTTGTATTGTCTCGACTCAGTCCATAGACAATCACTTTCGGAGAAAGGAGTTATAGGTGGAAAAGTTTTAGATTGAGGTATATTTGGGTACCCTCTTCTTTTCAATTTATGATGTTGATATCTACTTATCATATATGTGTATCTCCTTTTTTTATGGTTAAAACGAGCCAAAAATCACTGAATTCGGACACTGTATGCAAAAGTTATGTGAAAAACAGTTTCGTGTATGGATTCATGCCGTAACCGATCATAGTGAGAACTATTAGAACTATAACCGGTCCTAGTGATTGGTCCATACGAAGGAGTGTAAAACTGTTTTGCCCATAACTTCTTCGTCTGATCTCGGAATAACCACATTCTTTTTGCGTTGGTTTCGTAATTCAATTTCCTACAAGATTGAGGTAATTGCAATACTTGATTTTATGTTGAATATTTATGGTGTATTGCAAATTGATTTAAGAGATGTATGTTTTCGGTTTTGATAACCTTAATATTTGATCTCATATTGTGTGAACCCTTATGGTTTGGGTGACTTTTTGATTTAGCGGGATTGAGTTCTATCCCATGTTGGTAGGCTTTATCAAAGTTTCATAAGGGGTTCTGATTGAAACTAATATGTGAAAAAGTCACACTATGTTGAATCGTTTTTGGTTTGGCATAAAAGCATATGTGTTTCGGGTTTCAACTTTTGCATCGCATTAGTTAAAACCGGTTTTCAACCTTTCTCTGGTAAAGGTTGCTCTTTGTTGTTGTTTTTTTGTCTTGTGAGAGGATGACAACACAACGGGGGAGAGTTCTATGTGAACTTGCGCTTAATGATATATCTTTCTGGGGTGAAGAGGATGCGGAGCTTGAGGTAACGAATTTGTTAGTTAATCGTTTTCCTGTTTAAGAAAAGCATGATTTTATTGCATATATTTATTGCTTTTGCTTAACAAAATTTCGGTACAATTGATGTTTATTCCATTATTTGTGTTAGGATGTATGTGTGTGAGTCAATTGTTTCCGGTTAAGAAAAACTATTGTTATCTTTCTTTATGGTTTGGTATCAATTGTTTAGGCTTACAAAATTTCGGTGCAATTACGGTACTATAATGTCTATGTTTGTTTCAATTGCTTTCGGTTGAGGTAAATAATTATGCAAGTTGATTTATTTGGTTTGTATGAATTGTTTATGGTTTAACAAAAAGGTTTTAGGGATCAATTGTTTAGTCCAATTCGGTTCCGGATAAGAGAAACTAAGTTAATTCTGATCTTAGTTAGACTTATCAAAGTGGAGGTTTCGGTTATTCAAGTCTAATCGAATGCCTTAACAAGAAATGCCAGTTAACTAACCTAGTACTTGTCTAATTTAAAAAGTGAAAGGTCTAAGTTATCATTTGAATATTTAGAACCTGATGAGAAAAATAAAGTTAATTCTGATCTTTATTTTAGTCTTATCGAACAAGCGATTGTATTTGTACAATCGGTTTAGCATAAGAACTAAGGTTCTTAGTCAATTTTTGATTTGCTAAACTATTAGGGAAAATTGCTTCGGGAAATTGTTTCCTTGGTAACATATCAAAACAAAATTACTTTGTAGTTTCAGTTTTGATATTGGTTGTCTAAAATGGTGTATGGAACCCTCGTGCTTAACTCTTATAGGTTTTGCAAGTCTTTTAAGATTTGTAAGATCCTTTCGGGTTGTCTTTTATTTGCTCGTACCTTTGTCATTTTGTGATAAAAAGGGGGAGAAATATATGGAGTAAACAAGTGATTTGGTATCACTAAGGAAAGGACAATGGTGCTTAAACGTTATATCTAACGAAAGAGTAAAGCATAGACTAAGGGGGAGTAAAATATCATATTGATACTTGTGGTTATCTTAATGACAAAGGGAATAACAAAGACGTGTGGATTGAAAATCTACCTATCTTACCTTTTGGAGGAGTATTAGCTTTGTTATTATAATGTCAACAACGACATTTATGGATTGAATGTATACAGGTTATTGTGCTGTTGAAACTTGGAATCAAGCGTATGTGTAATGAATTCTTGTAATTTGTTTATCCATATGATGTAAGAGTTTTGTCACTAAAATTGACAAAGGGGGAGATTGTTAGAGCATTGCTCGGTTGAACCCACCAAGCGTTGGTATGTCAAGTTTGGTTGTCATATTTTAGTGAATCAAACCTCATTTAAAGAGTCGCTTGATTATTTACTAGAGTCAACTTTGTATAGGTTAGCTAGAAAGTTACTAGGATATGAGGCTTACAAGTATTACATGAAGACTTGAAGAATGTGAAGAAGTAAAGAGCTACAACGACGACATCATCCTTCCTCTTGAGGTTAATAATATTTGACTTGAACTGTTTCATTCCTAACGTATCTTTCAAGTCTTACATATTGAAAACATAACTGCGAAGCTGTGAATGATTATACTCTAGTTAGACATTGTTTCAAGGAATTACAATACGAAGTATAACGTCTATCTTTTGAATTTCGTATATAAGACATCGACATAATCGTATGAATGCTATTGTGATTATGTATGGGTATGGGTAAAGATTTCGTCCTAGGAAACAATGTTTTACATTCGTTTAAAGGAAGTACAATTCATAAACTTTTTTTTGTGAATCGAAATGGAAATCGCTAGGCTTATTGGTATTGTTATTCATTCCAAATCTTTGGATTACCAATATGTGTGTTTAGTATAACCTATCATAACTTGTTTATTAATCTTGGTAAAACTATTCACAATGCCTGACTTTTTTATTGGTATGACTTTTATTAGTTAAACAGATCTTAAGTAATCACCTGAGATGGTATGATCGATATTTTGTAATAGGTATGACCAACTCTAGACATTGGGGAACCGATCCTAGTAAGAGGTGCAACCGATCACAAGTATGTGGAATCGATCCCTGTAAGAGGTACAAAAAGTCATAGGAATTGGTAACCGATCCTATGACTTGTTCAACCGATCACAAGTAAAATACCGTAATTATGTGGTAACCGATCCTAGTACCTAGTCAATCAATTTTTGGAAAGCTAGTATGACCTATCCTAGTACCAACATGGAGGTAGAACCGAAGCTTTGTGTTTTGGTATAACCGTGAAACCCATTAATGGTGATTTGATAGGATAATCAATCACATAGTTCTAGGAAGTCAGATGAACTAATTCTAAACTTGTTTTGAAGTGTGGCAAATATGTTCCAAGATTGTAAATATGAAAAGGGATTTACAAAGTAAAGATGTCGACATACTTTGAACATGTGCAGTAATTCTTATCTTTTATTGTTCTAAGATATTCCTTAATAACTAAAGGAGAATTGTTAGAGCATAACTCGGTTGAACCCACCAAGCGTTGGTATGTCAAGTTTGGTTGTCATATTTTAGTGAATCAAAACTCATTTAAAGAGTCGCTTGATTATTTACTAGAGTCAACTTCGTATAGGTTAGCTAGAAAGTTACTAGGATATGAGACTTACAAGTATTACGTGAAGACTTGAAGAATGTGAAGAAGTAAAGAACTACAACGACGACATCATCCTTCCACTTGAGGTTAGTAATATTTGACTTGAATTGTTTCATTCCTAACGTATCTTTCAAGTCGTGCATATTGAAAACATAACTGCGAAGCTGTGAATGATTATACTCTAGTTAGACATAGTATTAAGGAATTACAATACGAAGTATAACGTCTATCTTTTGAACTTCGTATATAAGACATCGACATAATCGTATGAATGCTATTGTGATTATGTATGGGTATGGGTGAAGATTTCGTCCTAGGAAACAATGTTTTTACATTCGTTTAAAGGAAGTACAATTCATAAACTTGTGTTATGAATCGAAAGGGAAATCGCTAGGCTTATTGGTATTGTTATTCATTGTAAATCTTTGGATTACCAATATATGTGTTTAGTATAACCGCTCATAACTTGTTTATATATCTTGGTAAAACTATTCATATGCCTGACTTTTGTATTGGTATGACTTTTATTAGTGAAACCGATCTTATGTAATCACCTGACATGATATGATCGATTTACTGTAATTGGTATGACCAACTCTAGACATTGGGGAACCGATCTAGTAAGAGGTGCAACCAATCACAAGTAGGGGAATCGATCCTTGTAAGAGGTGCAACAAAATCTTAGTAATTGGTAACCGATCCTATGACTTGTGCAGCCAAATACAAGTTAGATACCATACATATGTGGTAACCTATCCTAGTACCTAATCAACCAATTTTTGGAAAGCTAGTGTGACAGATCCTAGTACCCACATGGAGGTAGAACCGAAACTTGTTTTGGTAGAACCGTTTAAACCCATGATTGGTGATTTGATAGGATAATCAATCACATAGTTCTTGGAAGTCAGATGAAACAATTCTAAACTTGTTTGGAAGTGTGGAAAATCGGTTCCAAGATTGTAAATATGAAAAAGGATTTACAAAGTAAAGATGTCGACATACTTTGAACATGTGCAGTAACTCTTATCTTTTATTATTCAAAGATATTCCTTAATAGCTAAAGGAGAATCCCGGATCGAAATAAATTGAGATTTTTTTAATTAAGGTTTTTAGTTTTATATGCTTTTAATTTCCAGCAATTAAAATGCATATCTTTGGAAAATAAAAATTAGTAATGTGCATTTACTAGTTGGAGTTTTTCTACTAAAATTTCGGTCAATATTTGGACAGTGCATTTCCAGGAATTATGAAAACCGTTTTTGCCCTTATTGCATATCTTTTAGAATATTCGGTTTTGGAAATTCCTTGGTGTCCAAACTTCCTTGGTCTATAAATATTGAAGTTTGCATTTCAAGCAAACTAATCCTCAGAGCTAGCAAAACTACCTAGTTGTGTTGTTACTGGTGGAGCCGTCTATTCGGAGAGGAAAGTACCCTGATTAGGCGAAATCTCTTACGAGTGCTCGTTTTAAATACTTCTTTGGGATTGGGAAGCTCTACGAGTACCGTTGGTGGGAAACTAGATAGTTGCAGTTTATTATTAGTTTTCGATTGATTTGATTGACTAACAGTTGTTGAACTTTGATTGCACCTAGTTTGTTTATGCTTGAGAATCTTCTCTTCTGATATAAGATTCACTCAAACTAGATCAAAGTTTCCACGGGGATCTTTAGACTGTTTGTAGATCGAAAGACGTCTTGTGATAATCCATTGTTAACAGACTCCGTTCTGTGTGTGATTGATCATAAGAGATTCAAGTTGATTGTGTGCAGGTGTTTATTGAAGATCTAATAAGATTTGAAGACGAAGAAGATTTCTGATTTGGGTTCATAATCTTTGGTATGCACAAAACTTGATTGGATGGGGATCCAACTATAATCAGTTTATCTTTGTGATAATCTAGATTGATTAGTTTAATAGATCGGCATCAATACGTTTCTTTGTGATTCGAGGTATTGATTGCAAAATCTTGACAATTACTTTGGTAGTTGTTATTGGATAGATATAAGAACATGACAAAGGAGTTTATTGGGATAAACGGTAGATCCTTTTGTCAAACTCATATCACTTGATTGAAAAGAGTTGTTACCGAACAGATTTGTTGTTCATTTACTGTTTGGAATAAGAACCAAAGGAATTGTTCCAAGTGCGTGACTTATTGCAAGTTGGAGGCGCAAGGATACAGACGGAACTAGGTGAACTATAGGTTTAGTTGTTTGGTCTCAACTATACGAAGTTGGTTTAGATTTTGTATAGCGGCTTAATCCTGAGAGTATTCAATTCTGGACAAGATCCCGGGATTTTTCTGCATTTGCGGTTTCCTCGTTAACAAAATCTTGTTGTGTCTTTTACTTTTCTATTTCCGCAATTATAATTGTTTTTATTATAGTTAGAAGTAAAATAACAAACGTTAATTCCTATTTACTTGATAGCAATCTTATTGTGTTTGGTTAAGTCCGAACCTATTATCAAGTAAACATACTTCGTTATTGTATTGTCTCGATCTTGTATCCATAATCAATCACACAAGTTATCTTGTTGTCGTATTGTCTCGATCTCGTATCCATAGACGATCACACGAAGTGTGAACCGATTAGTTGTATTGTCTCGACTCAGTCCATAAACAATCACTTTCGGAGAAAGGACTTATAGGTGGAAAAGTTTTAGATTGAGGTATATTTGGGTACCCTCGTCTTTTCAGTAGTCTGTTGTTTTATTTTTCAATAAAAAATATTGTGTTCTTACAATATTTAAGTTTTAGGTTTTAGATTTCTGTTTTTCTTGTTTAGTTTCAATAAATTTTATCAATGGTTATTACATGCCATATGTTATTTCATTACGCTTATACAACAGTTTTTTTATTGTCATTAGGGCTTTCTAATGAGATTCTATGATATAATCGATATATGGATTTGTTACAGCAAAGTTTTTCTTCAAATATTGTCTCTACAATCTCATCAATCCATAGTAGTGGAAGGAAAAACAAAGAAAATATGTTATGTTGGATGAAATCTGATTTTGTTATTCGTGTGGAAGATTATTCAGGATTTTCCGTTACAAAAATTCGAATACCAGACTGATTTTGATACAACTTCTTCTCTGATGGACGAGACAAAGGTATGTGATTTGGAAATTAAATTGAAGAAAAATCATAATCTTACAGATGTGATAATTGAGGAGTATGCAATAAATAGGCAACAAGCCGATTTGGGGAATGATCATGTTATTCTTTGGAGCATCTTCTTTTTCACTTGTTGGATCAAGGCCCATGTTAGTCTCTTCCATATTATTTGGTTTTATGTAATCTCAACAAATGTAAATCACACTGCATGTTTGTTGTGTCAACATGCAATGTATAATGATGAAACAAGAAGGTGTATTTATATAACACCTCTTCTATGTAATCCTTCGAACCTCAATTTGAATGAGGTAGTCAAATAAATAAATTCTAAGGGCTCTTCAAAGCCCCTCCTTCCTTCAAAAAAAAATAATAATAATTTCGGACCGAACCAACTATGAGATCATACCAATTGTTAATTAGCGTACTGTGCAATAAATTTATTATAACTAAAATAATAATTATAATGCGAAAGGTAAATGAAAAGCACAAAAAAAATAAAATAATTTGTTAACGAGGAAACAGCAAATACAGAAAACCCCCGGGACCTAGTCTAGTTTTGAATACTCTCGGAATTTAGATGGTATACAAAGACTACTGCCAACTTTGTATAGCTGAGACCAAGTTAACTAACTCCAAGTTACCTAATCCCTTCAGTGTCCCTGCGCCTATTACCAATCTAGTCAACCCACGTGAATCCTAAGATAGAGTCCACTATCTTAAGTTGTTTCACCCCCAATGATGACTCTATCTTAAGTTGTTTCACCCCCAGTGATGACTTCTATCACTCATGTGACGAACCAGAGAATTTTTCTCTCCCAACGGGTCGGGTTACGACCCGCTTGGCAAGCTCCGACTCTCTGATACGCCACTCAAGTAAAAAAATTGTTCATTCATAATCCTGCACACGGTAGAAATTTCATTAGTCTAAAGGTTAGAATTCTATGAGCATATGTCCCACACCATAATACTCATAAAATTCCACAAGGGTTCCAATTTCCAAAAATAAGAGTCGGCCAATTGCCCAAAATAAAATATAGCCAGTTGCTAAAATCAGAGACGGCCAGTTTCACATGATAACAGACGGCCATTTTCCGAAAATAACAGAGGGCCAATTGCCCAAAATAACATACGGCCAATTTTCAAAAATAATAGAGGGCCAATTGCCCAAAATAACAGAGGGTCAATTGCCCAAAAATAAGAAACGACCAGTTGCTGATTCCAACAATTTATATGGCCAATTGCCAAAAATGGGAGATGGCCTGTTGCCAACTCTAATAGTTTACACGGCCAGTTGCCTAACATGAGAGATGGTAACAATCATCTCTCACTAGGTAGTATGAACAACTAATACTGCAACTACCTCTTACCAACGATATATTATGTCAAAGTTGCAATTATCTCCGAATAGGTGGTGTGAACTGCGAAGCAGCAACCAACCCTTTTCAGATGATATGAACAACCTTGTGGATTTGTGCTGAACCGCATAGCGGCCGCCTACGTACCCTCTCCGTTGCTCGAAGGGATCAAGCACGACCGCCTACGTACCCTCTCCGTTGCTCGAAGGGATCAAGCACGACCGTAGTTCGCCAGCCTTTATTTAGACAATATGAACTACCATCATCGGTAGCAATTATCTTTATCTCTTATAATTATCAAGTAAACTTATTCCACTTGCAATGTGCATAAAGATATTGTAATTAGTATTATACTCTCGACAGATTCAAGCTTTTATGACATCAGAACCAAACTGTATTAATCAACATCAACGTGAACTGGTGTCACTTAGATTTACTCTGACTTAACTAACAGAGAACTAAGAAATCCAGCTCTAATTACTACTGCAATGTGAGATAGCTCAAATAAAGAACAAGGATGTTGATAACAACAAAAGTGAAACTAGTACTTGCATATAAAATACACCTACTTCAAATCACAAACTCATGATCTCAACCATTTTTAACTATCCCACATGTTGTAACAGTCATCATATTCTATGGAAAATTCATGATATTTTGTATTTTAGGAAAGAAACAAGGAACCAATTCACAAGCTAGGATACCCCTTCCCTATACCACTTGGCTGTCATTGCGGAAGCTTGCCAAATATAACACTAACCAATCTACCGTACTCTAACCAACAATGGAACATACATGCCAAGACTTAACAGTTATAAAAGGACTGTCATAATGAAACTACGACAACGACATACTAGCCAAGACTATAAGATAGTTCAAGAACAATTATCAAAGAAAAATATTATTAAGCATCTCCCGAAAAACCAATTATCTCACATATGAATCCAAGAAAATTTAACCAAGTGCCATTTCTATAAACACACAGCTCATAAGAATGAGGTACTGTATCAGCATACGAATAATCTTACGAAGGTACTTTGTCCCTTAATTTATACAAAATTTGTTTCTCAAATCTATAAATGGTGCACTACACAACTTTTGTTTAAACCCAAAATGGTGAATCGCTTCCATTTCAAAAATGAAGACAACTTTTAGTACACCGCCAGCATAACCATTCAATCCTTGAAGCTAACTACTATCTGTTACCATTGGATGGGACTATCACAAACCACATCGCGCATATAATATTCATGGTATGATTAATTAAGCAAAGAACCCAAAGCAATTCTGAAATCAGACACATTGAAATGACTCAAACAGTGGGTTACTAACTACTGTGCATCAAGAGGCATTACAACACAAATTGATACTCCATTCTCATGGTCAACGGGAAAGAGGGAGAGAATAGATGCTTAGATTAAAGCATACATCCCATACAAGTAGCAGATTCTTTAATTTCAGTTTTCAAAAGTATTAATTATATAGTTTGTAATTTTTACAGCATAATGCCGAAAACATTTATGTGCAATGAAATTTAGTTCATAAATCATTTGCTAGGAAAAACCACTAGCTAGGAGTCAAAGGTCACTAGATTCCAATAAAATTGATGAGGAAATAGTATACTAGGTTCCATTGCAAGTCTAACAAATCCACTATATCCAAAAGCCTAGTATGTATTTCCTTGATTTGGCGTTTTCCATTATTTACTCCTCATTTCTGTTTTGTAACCCGAAAGCAGCAAATGAAAGAATAGGCAGTGAAAACAAACGTGCCACAACCAACCAAGTTTAGCATGTGACTAAACGATAACTAAAATTCAAGTTACCGCGAAGTACCGAACAAAATGAGGTTTATTAGCTAAGATCATAATTAAGTGAATATTAAAATTAATATGTACCCACACACTAATCATTAAACATCGAGCCTAGGTGAATAAAACTCCCAACAGTAATCTTAACACAAATGGAGTCACATGTTTAATTAATTAGTTTAGCAAATCCACACACGGATGTCCAAATTGTCCCCATTGCAATTCGTGTGGCTTAGCTATATAAGAATATATGATAATTAATCATCTCTTTCTTTGTAAATTCAATTATACACACAGGCTAAATACTAACATGAAATCAATCTAGCACATTATCACCTTGGACGTTCAACTATAAAATCAAGTGCCAAAGATGGGAGCCTTAAAGTAATGTAAATCAATGAGATATAAATTAAGTTTCCAAGCTCAGATACAAACAAATCATTAATATCATCCAAACCCACAATCTACTGTCATTTGAAAAATTCTAATGTGAACTCCTATCATAATTTAACACATCAATATATTAATAAAATACCAGAAATGAAAGGAAAGTAATAGAACCTCTAACCCTTTTCCTCTTCGTCCAGGCATTTTAGCGAACAGTTTATAGCAGTGGATATTGTGGTGATGAGATAGCCTTGGTGTTGTGTCCTAATCCCTTTATACTTTCTCCTTCCAACTGCAAATTCCAAATCGAACTACAAACCCAAGTTTCTTACTGCCACAGAGACTCCAAAACATTCAAGAATCAGATCTATCCATCTATAAACGTTAACAGCCACAAAAATCATTCTTAGTTGATATACAAGTCCCAAAACAGCAGGGAACTTGTTTAAAATCCAAATTCACAGCAACCAAAATTCTTTTTCAACGTCATCGATTTATTTTTGAAATCTCAAGCTTATATACTACTCAAATCCTCTACTGGGTCTACACCCTCTCTTTTTTCCTTCTTTGTATCAGCCTAATCCATGGCAAACAACATCAGTTCTCAACTTGGAACTCAAACTTAAGACAAGGGGAGAACCTCCCTATATTACAACAAATTTTCTTAACATACACTCTTTCTCTTAGCCAAAGACGAGACGAGATGAAGAAGAAGAAGGTGGAAAAGAAGAACTAGCCCCCCTCTCTTTCTCCCTGCCTCTTTTATTTTCCTTTTCGTTAAAAACAAGGAGACTGAGTAACAGATGTACACTTTTCATGGACGGCTATTAAGGCACCTAGGTTTTAGATTCAGACCAACTTTCTAGTTAGAAACAATGCATCCCAAAATTGTTAAAGGCACCCGACAATTGTCTTTCATTTTTATTTTAATCTTAGTCTTAATGTAGAATTTGATTTCTAACCCTAATGGGTTCAGTCAAACCCGATAAGAACTACAGAATGTCACAAAAATAATAGGCACCCGTTATGCACTAAGTCCCGAATTTTCAAAATTTGGATTAGTGGGTTCGGTTAAAGCCGAGTAAAAAGTAGACGATAGCAAATGGGTTCACTTAAACCCGATAAAAGACACAGAATGTCACAACTCACCTCCTTTGGATCGTATTCCGAAACAGTAAAGGACTAATCTGTATTCAGTAACCACTTTATCAATCTCAAGAACTAAATTAGAGATATATTGTTGAGTTATATAGAGGATCTTTTGATTAAAAGATTAAACTTGTATCAGTATAGATCATCCAAGATCTAGATTATCGTGATAATCAAATCTTAGTTTGCAATTTACTCAAAGAGAAATACAATGAGATAGATCACCAATCTCTACGACAAGCTATAAGATGTCTATCAAGATATACAAGCTTGTCGGATCCCAGTCAATCAAGTGTGCACGAAGTATAATCACAAAGATCATAAACCAATTAGAAAATAACCTCTCTTCATATATTCAATCTTCAATGTACCTGCCCAAATAACATGATTCCATTGTGATCGATTACGCACAGAACATAGTCTGTTAACAATGGATGATCACAAGCTTATCTTCATATCTAAAAACAGATCTGAACTTTGTCGATCCTTAATCTAGTTTGAGTGACTAGTGATTATCAAGGTTCAAATAGCGTTAGTCAATCAAATCAATAATCGAAAACTATTATAACAATAAGTTTATAGTTTCCCACCAATGGTACTTCCAGACTCTTCTTGATCCCACAAAAGTCTTCAGGTTACTCTCATCTCCAAGTGAGTATTACGAATATTACTGATAGTCGGCTTCCCACACTGACTACAAAATGAAGTGCTTGTATTCTGGGACAAGTTTGTTAGGAGAAAAAACTTCAATATTTATAAACCAACGTAGATTGGACACCAAGGAATTTCCAAAACCGAAAATATCAAAACATATGCAATAAATACCAAGTTTCGGTTTTCAATAAATTCCAACTATTATACAACTAATATACTGAAATCTCTCATGGATGACAACTCAATATTAGATAGCATACATGTCTACTTTACGAATTATTATTCCAGCGATATGCTTTAATTACTGGGAAATTAAAGACATATAAATTCCGAATATCAAAAGATATTATGGAATATTTCGGTTTGGGATCCAGGAAATATATTTGAATAATAAATACATAAGATTTTATCACATATTCAAATACACATAATGTCGACATTACAAACTTTCCTAATTTTGCAACTCATATTCCGAAATCTATGCAAACCCTAAAGTAAACCAGAATTCAGAAATACAAGTGCTATTATGGTTTGATCCTGTAAGAGATCCTTGTTAAGGGATCGGTCCTACTAAAGATTCCTGGGATTGGTCCTGGTAGAGATCTTTTTCCAAGGGATCGAACCTACTATAGATCCTTAGGATCGGTCCTAAAATAGATCATTTGATTCTGTTAGACTATGAAATAAGTTTCGCAAGTGTACTTCCTTAAACTCATGTAAATAAACATAGTTTTCTAGGCATGGAATCAACCAAAGTTCAAGACAATAAGTAGTAACGAGTTATAAAGATAGTGTTATGTCACATATATGAAGTTCAAAAGATAATTATACTTCGTATTCCAATATACCAAAGTTGTAAAGCAACTTGTATATTATTCCTTGTAACTTAAATCATAATGTAATGATCAAGTCACCAATACTAGAGATGCATATATATAATTTTGTATGTTATGTTTTCAATATAAATGACTTGAAAGCAACGTATATAAAAATAGAAACAAGTCAAGTCTATTACTAACCTCAAATAGAAGGATAATGTATACGTTGATGTTGATACGTCTTCAGGTTCTTCAGAACAACACGAGTTTGTCTCAACATTTCTAGACTTCCTAATCTAACCTAACGAACTTGACTCTGGTAATCCAATTAAGTAGCTTCGAGTTTTGGAGCGAAAATATGACAACCAAACTTGACATACCAACACTTGGTGGGTTTAACCGAGTAATGCTCTTACAGAAGATGGACATTATGACGCTTTTGTTCCTCATATAACTCAGGTGACTAGTCAGCAATTTGAATGAAGACAAGCTTAACGAAGAAGCTAGAAGGAAGCTTATGCAAAAAGATAAAGCTAATGCCAAGAGAGAAAAAACTGAAGCTAGAAGAAATGCCAACTTGAGTAAGGATCATGATGATGGAACCAAGTCTAGCAAAAACGCTGAGAAATCAGATGGTTCCAAGAAAGGTAAAAAGAAGGGTACTAGGAGTAAGCCTTCAACTGGTGTTAAAGAAAATACTGGTACAGTTGGTAAAGGAAATATTCATATATATGTTTTCTTTCTCGGGTGTTAAGAAGACATTTGCTGCAGAAGGTGCTCCAGGAATAATAGATGAATCAATTAAAAATTAAAAATAAATTTATGGATGACAAAGATGAAGGCGTTAAGCCTCCTCCAATTAAGTTTTGAATGCATGCATTCTTTTGGAACGCACAAGGCCTAGCCAATGAGGCTATGCAGAAGCCGAATGAGTTATTTGATATTCACAAGCCTGAATTGCTTTGTATTACTGAGCCTCATGTACATGTTACTTCCAGGTTTATCAAGAAGCTGAAGCTTATTGGAATGTGTGGTTGGTGCGTGTCGTGAGCGCAACAAATTAAATTACTTATTTTCACACAATTAATTGGTAATATAATGGAATTAAGGATCGTTCCCATGAAGAGCAGGGAGTTTTCAGTTGTCAATTGTCACAAATGGGGGGTTTTGTTTCTAGGTTGCAAATAAAGCAAAGTAAATAATAAAGAAAATAAATTAAGATGTAATCAAGGATGAGGAGTATGATCGAGGAATCCTTCTTCGTTACTAAACATTCATCAAAGTAATATAATTATCTATTAGTCATTAATCATAGATTATCACGAACCGTAGAATATCAACAAGCTCTGATATCCCCTAAATTCCTAATATCACTGGATACGGAAGCGCTCGACTACCAGATTCTATCCGTCTAGGCCACCATGAATAGGCTCTCATGATTTAACCTAATCGGATGCTTT
The DNA here is from genome assembly GCA_023531105.1 of Papaver atlanticum. NCBI lineage: Eukaryota > Viridiplantae > Streptophyta > Magnoliopsida > Ranunculales > Papaveraceae > Papaver > Papaver atlanticum. The sequence goes on along the minus strand of JAJJMB010005785.1, from coordinate 3,209,386 downwards.
GGGTTTTATGAATTAGGTTGATCCTAGCATCAAACACATAAGCTCGGTCTGTTTACTAGTATTGTTTCTACATGCGATTGCTCCACAGAATCCCTCTGCAAGGTCTCACGTTTTCTACTTGTGTAAGGGTTATTCAACAATTATGGATATCCTAACCCGTTACTAGCAATAGATCAATTAAGAAATCAGTTTAGTTGGCCACCTAAAGTAATCAATCAATCAATCATAAATATTCATCATAGTAGAAACAAATGATAATCATATGAAGAAATCAAAATAGATTCATATATTAAAACAAATCATGTTTAGAACTTAGAATTCATCCTCAATCAAATAGGACTTTAGCTACTCATGGATTTAGTAAAACCCATGATATACATTAGATATAATCAAAGATAAATAGATTCGGTAATGGAAGAACCCGAAACCCAAGCTTTCGCTCCTTGTCTTCTTGTCTCCACTTTCGTATCTTGATAATATTCTCTGTTCGGTACTTCTAACTCTCTTCAAAAGTATTTTTAAGTATCCTTAAATATCCCAAAAAATATTTGGGTTTGGAAATACTTCGGAACTAAGAAAACCAATTTTGGCAAGTATTTTCGTAACTTCTTGGAAGGTGTAACCGATCCTGATACTTGGTCACACACACGTAGATAGGAATTGGGCCTTATTTGATCCATACGGTTTTGCCCACAACTTTTGCATACGAACTCGGAATGACCTCATTCTTTTTGAGTTATTTTTGTCTCTTCATTCTCTACAAAATAGAGTTGAATACTCCTGAATTTGGTCGAGTTCCTTCTGGTCCTTGGTCCAAGCTCACATTTATGCCCGCTTTAGCACTCTTTTCGCTCCTTTTGGATGATTCTACCTAAATAAGACAAACAAAAGAAAACAATAGTAATACAAGGAAATATGAAAGAAAAATAGCAAATACAAGCATGGAATTGATAAAAAAAAAAGTATAGTAAATTATGCACTTATCAAATTCCCCCACACTTAGCTTTTGCTAGTCCTCGAGCAAACTAAATAAAACTAATCCTAAAAACAACAACTCCATGTCGTTGAGAAAATGGTTGCACTTAGATAATGCTACATGCCTTTAAACCCCTAGGTGTCCCTAGTGGACGAGTTGTAGTCTCGTGAGGGCTTACAAGAGGTATACCCACAAAACCTACTCTAAATTCTAGCCACAAAAGAGCAATTAAGGATTGACAATGAGCAAGCTAAATAATTATAGCCTACAAATGTTCTTTAGCTATCAATATCCCACATGAATTCCAATCATCACACATAAGAAATTTCTTGCGTGTGACATTCACAAAAATAAGTAAATTCTACTAAGATAGTCATAGACATATACTTGATGCAATATCTTTCGACGTTACGCATAGTACTAGCGAATCTATTTAAACTTGAATCACATGGATAGATAAGAGAATGGATGGAAAAGTAAAGTGTGAAAATGTAGACTAAGATGAACGATGTTACCCATAGTACTTGTATGAATGTCGTCAAAGGATATATATATATATGTGTGTGTGTGTATTTAGCGCACTAGCTGAGATAAGCACCCATTTAACTCGACAACATGATTAGATAATATCTAAGCGCATGTTCATTTCAGCAAGTATGTGATAGTTGCCTTGGATCCTGCATTCCACGCTTGTTTAGGCGACGGAGACAGGGACAACGTTTCACACATACTGCTATCCAAGTGTCGAGAACTTCATGAATAGTCTTTTTGACTTGCTAAATAATGATGATAGGTTTCACTCACGTATGCCCACATCAAATCCTTTTGATTCGGATTCGCAATAAATAATGATGTAGTTTTGCTCAATTCATCGACAACTTGACAAATATGGATCTTTTGGATCCAATGACATACTCATGATAGTTCCCATGGATCCTGCATTCCATGCTTGTTTAGGGGACGGAGACAGGGAGAACACACACTGTTGCCATCAAATGTCGAATACCGCCTCAAATCTTTTGGATTTTGTACAAATAGTAGTAATGTGGTAATTAAGCCTGATTTTTATTTTGGTACCTACTTATGATTGGTCATACCAGTCACTAGGATCGGTTACACCAATTAAAAGGATCGATTACACAAGCTCTTGTGATCGGTCACACCAATTACTAGGATCGGTCACACCAATTACAAGGATCGATCATACCATCTCATGGTGATTACTTAGGATCAATATACCTATTGATTTCCATTTCAATTCATGAAACAAGTTCACGAACTTACTTCCTTTAAACAAATGTAAAACATTTTTTCTTAGGATGAAATCTTCACCATAAATTAATACATATAACCAACTAATTTGATCGGTTTTCATTATCTTTGGGGCTTCTATCTCAACCAACGATTTTTCCTCGCAACAACATCCATGGCAATACTAAAGTCCCACCAAATCACTTAGAGAAACATATACTGCAAAAGTAAAAAGAAGGTGATTCAAAATTGATAGAATACGACTTACGAGTAATGCATGCACAAGTTCTTGTCTTGATGTTTTCAACGACTATCATGCTATTTCTAGCAACTGAGTTTCCTCGGATATGATAATAAATTCTATAGCCAAAAGAATCGAAATTATCAGCCCGGAAGGCAGATTTGGTGTCATCCTAGTTAGCTCAAAAAAACTCAAAGAGATGCTTAACTACTCCCCTACACTTAAACTCTACATTGTCCTTAATGTTCAAAAACCGAAATTTCTGATTTTCTGACGCAACAGCCTGGAAAACTTGAAAACTGTACAATCCGGTAAGGAATTTGGAAAAACTTCCTTGACAAAATTTGTTCTCCTACGTCTTTTCTATAATGTGTCAAAAGGGAACAGTGTTTCGATAAAAGGTATGACAGTTATAGCCTCCGGACTGACAGACGCGCAGTCTGAAAAAGTTCTGGAAAATTACCGAAACTCAAATGTCCAGGCCAATCGGTCCAACTTAACAGACTCCGAATTCAGATTTTATTTTTGAAAAATAAAGATGAGTCCGTTCTCTTTAAAAGTTTGGGTCAACCACTCAAATCGGACTCCAAATGAAGTCTCGAGAGCTGTTTTAGCAACAAGTGCGCAGTCAGAATTTTTCTAACGAAAAATAGCTTTTCATCAAACTTTCACTATAAATATAGGACTTTTGTAAGAATTTAAGATGGGAATGCAAAATATGATATGAAAACTATAAAAAAAACAAAATAAAAAAAACAAACAAAAGGGATAGAGATACAAAACCGATGGGTTGCCTCCCATTTAGCGCTTGGTTTAACGTCGTCAGCCCGACTTTATTGTTATCGCCCGTACACCAACAATCTGAAAATCTTGGGATCCTCCCAAATAACAACCTGTAGCTCCAATAATAGCTTCACAAAAATATTAGTGTAATAGAGTACTACTGAAACTATTGTATGGTGTAAGTTTCCCCCACACTTAGTTCTTTTTACACTCGGAAGTGTATAGAGAACATATAATGTGGAAACTTCAATAGGTTCCTTTCGGAAAACCTGCACAATGCTAGAATTAAACACATCAAGTGGTGGATACTTAGAAACAAAATAATCCGTTAAAACTTTGGAAGCACACAACTCCAATCCTAGGTGAGGTATTTTCCTAAAAGATGGGTTAACAACTCTTTTAGAAGCTATTTCGATTAGAGTGAAAGGATCAATAGATATAGAATTTTGCAAAGGATTAGACAAACCTTGTTCAAGATCCTCATTTTTCTTTACATTCAGTGAATCATTTACCTCAAGTATACCGTGGTCCTCTATCAAACTCTTAATTTCTGCTTCAACCAAAAATTCAGCATCATTATAATCTTTAGCAAGCTCAATTGGGTCTTCCACGACTTTAATCAATTTGGTTTCATTCTCAATCTCTTCAACAACCTTGTCATCGAAATCGGAATCTTCTTCAAAATCGTCATTATCACAACGACGTTGAAATTCCAATTGTATGACCCTGTCAATTTCTTTAAGAGTCTCTTTCGATGCTCCAGTTTCTTCCAGTTTATTGTATCGCGCATAAAGTTTTCTGACGTTAATACGCTTTCCACCATTATGCACAATAGAGTTTCTGGACTGTATCTCCTCTTTTTGAAAGAGTGAAGGAAAAGCACGAAAAAGAGGAGTATGTCTTGATTCAGTATCATAAGTTCTCAGTTCCAAACTCTCTGTCATCTGCACATTACTAGAAAACAATTGATTAGAAGTATAACTATCCTTCCATCCTCGTGATTGTTCACTTACATACCCACCATAAGGAGGTTGGTATGTATGAGAATAACCATAAGTTTCTGTGGGATATTCATTACAGCCGAAAGACTGGTTTTGATTATACCCATGGTATGGTTGATAATTATTATAAGATTGAGATTGAACACCATATTGATTACCACTATCATATAAGTGATCTTGTGCACCATACATGTTATTTCCGTAAGGAAACATGATGATTCACAAGACAACCAAAAAAAAAAAAAAGAGAAAATCTAAACAAAAATCTAAAAACAAAAACATACTGAAAAGAAATAACAACTAAAAGCTACCAACTGCTCCCCGGCAGCGGTGCCAAAATTTGGTGCATGTCGTGAGCGTAACAAATTAAATTACTTATTTCCACACAATTAATTGGTAATATAATGGAAGTAAGGATCGTTCCCACGAAGAGCAGGGAGTTTTCAGTTGTAAATTAAGATGTAATCAAGGATGAGGAGTATGATCGAGGAATCCTTCTTCGTTACTAAACATTCATCAAAGTAATATAATTATCTATTCGTCATTAATCATAGATTATCACGAACCGTAGAATATCTACAAGCTCTGATATCCCCTAAATTCCTAATATCACTGGATACGGAAGCGCTCGACTACCAGATTCTATCCGTCTAGGCCACCATGAATAGGCTCTCACGATGTAACCTAATCGGATGCTTTTGGTTTTATGAACTAGGTTGATCCAAGCATCAAACACATAAGCTCGGTCTGTTTACTAGTGTTGTTTCTACACGCGATTGCTCCACAGAATCCCTCTGCAAGGTCTCACGTTTTCTACTTGTGTAAGGGTTATTCAACAATTACGGATATCCTAACCCGTTACTAGCAATAGATCAATTAAGAAATCAGTTTAGTTGGCCACCTAAAGTAATCAATCAATCAATCATAAATATTCATCATAATGATAATCATATGAAGAAATCAAAATAGATTCATATATTAAAACAAATCATGTTTAGAACTTAGAATTCATCCTCAATCAAATAGGACTTTAGCTACTCATGGATTTAGTAAAACCCATGATATACATTAGATATAATCAAAGATAAATAGATTCGGTAATGGAAGAACCCGAAACCCAAGCTTTCGCTCCTTGTCTTCTTGTCTCCACTTTCGTATCTTGATAATATTCTCTGTTCGGTACTTCTAACTCTCTTCAAAAGTATTTTTAAGTATCCTTAAATATCCCAAAGAATATTTGGGTTTGGAAATACTTCGGAACTAAGAAAACCAATTTTGGAAAGTATTTTCGTCATTTCTTGGAGGGTGTAACCGATCCTGGTACTTGGTCACACACGTAGATAGGAATTGGGCCTTATTTGATTCATACGGTTTTGCCCACAACTTTTGCATACGAACTCGGAATGACCTCATTCTTTTTGAGTTCTTTTTGTCTATTCATTATATACAAAATAGAGTTGAATAATCTTGAATTTGGTCGAGTTACTCCTGGTCCTTAGTCCAAACTCACATTTATGTCCGCTTTAGCACTCTTTTCGCTCCTTTTGAATGATTCTACCTAAATAAGACAAACAAAAGAAAACAATTGTAATACAAGGCTATATGAAATAAACATAGCAAATACAAGCATGATATTTAAAACAAAAGTATAGTAAATTATGTATTTATCAGTGGTGAATGATTTGAATGGTGAAAAGAGTAATCTGTGGGTGTTATGGTCATCTGATCTTACACGGCCTATAATAATCAACAACAACAAACAAGATATATCAGTAGAGTTTGAAGGTAAATTTGTTTCCTTTGTTCATACCAGTTGTAATCATGTTATGTGAAGGGATTTACGTAATCAATTTGATCTTGTTAATGAGCCAAGCCATGGCTTGTAATTGGCGACTTCGATTGTATTTTTGGGAAGAAAAGAAAGGTGGCAAGGTTGCTGGAATTATTTGCTTAAATGATTTCCAAAACTAGATGCATGATAATGGCCTCTTTAAAGCGAACTGTTTAGGAAAGAAATACACTTCGTAGAATTGCCAAAGGGAGTTAAACAAATTATTTCTAAGTTTGATATAGCTATTGTGAATGATGCTCGGCTGAAGAAGTATGAGAACTGGAAGTGTAAGGCGTTTCCTATGATTGCATCTGATCATTCTCTTTTAATTGGCTTTGCTGTTGCAAGTCCTCGGCAAATTAAGGCTCCATTTCGAATTCAGAAAATTTGGCTAGCTCACCTCAGTTTTCTGGATTTTGCTAAAGCAAACTGCCTATCTATGGACAACCAACATATATTTTAGTCAATAAGCTTAAGATGCTTAAACAAGCTCTTAAAGATTGGAATAGGCGTGTTTTCAACGACGTGCATAAAAACATGAAGCAAGATGAGTTGCGGCTTGAGGCTCAGATTGACTTGCTGGATGATAATCCAACTAATGAAGCAAAGTTTTCAAGGATGTAAAAGGCTAAGGATGTTGTTGATCAAGTCCGTAAGCAACTGTCCACTATGTTTTGGAAAAAATCTAGAGAATCATAAATTCAAGACGATGATGAGAACACCAGATTCTTCTATAATTCTATAAGGCTTCCCAGGAATCATAATATTATAACAAAGTTTGTTGGGAATGTTGGTGTTACCCTTGTGAATGGCAGCGATATTAAAGCTCATATAATGGACTATTATACTGTAAAGTTTACTGTTGAGCCTTCAAATATTGATATCAAATCCTTTGATTATCAACATGACCGAATAACTGAAGCTAAGTCTGCTGCTATGGATGACATCCCAAACTTGGAAGAAATAATAAAAGTTGTTTTTCGATCTTGGAGTGGAGTCTGCACTAGGACCCGATGGGTTCTCAGGTATGTTTTTTATACACCCGTTGGGACATTATTTGCAATTACCTTCTCAAGGTTATTGTGAATTGTTGGACAACGCACAAAATTCCTAATGGAGTAAACTCTAATTTCTTAGTGTTAGTTCCAAAGACGAATAATCCTGATCGTATGAAGGATTATAGGCTTATTGGCCTTAGTAATTTCTTCTTTAAGATCTTCACCAAAATTTTAGAACCAAGACTTGGTGGAATCTTGGGAAATTTTGTTTCTAGAGAACAAGCGGCACTCATGAAATATAGGGATATTCATGGGAACATCAGTTTAGCTATGGGGATGATAAATAAGCTCATGCATTTGATACAATCAGCTGGAAATTCATAATTAAATGTTTTCGACAATATGGATTCTCAGAGGATTGGTGTGCATGGATTCTTAATATTTTGTATTCTTCAAGGATTTTCTGTTCTTATTAATGGATCTTCAGAAGGTTTCTTTAACATCTCAAGAGGTTTGCGACAAGGTGATCCTTGTCTCCTCTTGTTTTTGTTCTTATTAAAGATGTCTTAAGCAGAAATATCTCTAAAGCTTTTACTACCAAGATGATATATTATATGGTTAAGCGTAAAGGAGTTTTTCCAACACATGTTTTCTTTGCTGATGACTTGATGGTTTCTTGCAAGGGCAACTGGAAAAGTTTGGACACTCTGGGCATGTATCAACGCTCGTCTAACAGTCAGTGAGTCGAGAAAAAAATTAATTTTTATTATGGTGGTGGAACTTGTTCAAGATAGATTGCTATCTTTAATTCCTCTGGTATGGGCAGAACAGTGTTTCTGGATAGATATTTGGGAGTTTTATTGAAACCCGGTGCTGTAAGATATGGGCATTTTCAGCGTGTTGTTGAAAAGATCATGGAAAAGCTTGCTGGTTGGAAAGGCAAGCTGTTACCCTTTTAGGCAAGGTTGGTTTTAATTTGTTCAGTTATTGTTAGTTTTGTGATTCATACAATGGCCAATTTATATGTGGACAGTAAAGATTACCCTTCAATGTGAACATACTAATCGTAAGTTTATATGGTCGGGTGATGCTAAAGTTCACAAACAATTTGTAGCGGCTTATGACGGTATCTGCGGTCCAAGAATTGAGGGTGGACTAGGCATCAGAAAACTTAGAGTGGTGAACAAAACTAAGCTCATGAAGTTGTGATGGAATGTTAAAAATTCAGACAAGGTTTGGGATCATTATCTCCGTGAAAATTTTCTAAAGATCAATGAAAACATTACCGATTATAAACTGAACTCCTGGATATTTGTTTTTATCAAATGGGTTTACTATCTTGTTGAAAGAAACATGAAACACATCATTGGTGATGGTAGGTCAACTTCTCTTTTGTTTGATAATTGGTTTGAAACTACCCTAATGGATTCTCTTCTGGGAGCAATTCATGCTACAAAAACCATGTTTCAATTTAGAGTTTGCGACTTAATCGTCACTAGAAATTGGGTGATACGGACATCTATTCGAGACTTGATGGTTGAAGCTGGAGTTAATCTGGATACTCTGCCAAGCTTAGTGGGCAATGAGGATTTTACTGTGTGGTTGTCTGCTCAGAAGGGCAACCTTTTAGTCAAATCAGCAAAACAATTACTGCGGTGTGGTTACGAGGTGACTTCTTAAACTAAATTGATTTGGCGGCCTATTGTTCATCCTACTTTGGTTTCCCAATATTGGAAAATAATGGCTAGAGATTGCTGCACAACCCAGAACTTACTCAGCTCCAGATTTTCATGTTGAATTGGCAAACATGTGTTATTTATGCAAAAGAGATAGTGAGTTTTGGGACCATTGGCAGTGCAGTTTTGCAAGAATAGATTTAGCTTGGATTTCTCGTACCTTTGATATTGAGCCAGACATTGACCTAGTGACTCCTTACAAGGATGAAAAAGGTAAGAGTCGCATTCACTAGTACATTTTTGGCCTTTAGACACGCCAGTTTCAAATTTCCTAGACACACCATCCTTTATGGGCGTGTTAATATTGGTACTTTCAACCACGCCAGGGCCATTAGTGTATCCAAATATCACCGTCTAGTCACGTTAACTTTTAAATTTTTGATGGGCGTGTTTATAGACCAGTCTATGGCCATGTTAACCAGTTGTGGCGTGTCCAACAAAATAGTCACGCCATTTGAGGCGTGGTTAAAAAGTTGGTTTTATTAGACACGCTAGTATGCGTGTCCATAGTGTACCATTTATAGACACGTCGGTTTATATGCGTGGCTAAAAAGTTCGTTGTATTGGACACGCATACTTGTGTGTCCATAGTGTACGTTTTATAGACACGCCAGTTTATATGCGTGGCTAAAAAGTTCGTTGTATTGGTCACGCTATTATGTGTGTCCATAGTGTAAGTTTTATAGACATGCCAGTTTATATGTGTCTTTAAAAAGTTCGTTGTATTGGTCACGCTAGTATGCGTGTCTATAGTGTACGTTTCATAGACACGCCAGTTCTATTTATTACTGGGTACATGAAATGGGCAGTAACTGCGACAGCACAATGTCCAGTTGTATTGATGGCCTTTTTCTACCCCAGCCCAACAGTCATTAACTGACTTTCAAAAAATAAATAAAAAGAGCTTCTGCCCACATTCAAACCCATGGTCCTGTAGGAGATAGGTAACAAGACGAATCAATCCACCAAGCTGCCCATATTTAGTTGTTTAAGATCAGTGTTTTAAATGACTAACTTGTTTCTGCTACTCCATAGGGACCAAAGGATAGTTACAATCTATACGTAAGCATGATGAAAGGTGAAGTTGGTAAACCATTAAGGGATTTGACACAACCCGCCAAAGGTAATTAAAACATTGATTTGAGGTAAATGGTATATTAAGGGTTTTGAGTAGGGTAATTTTCTGGCTTTAGGCTTGGGTGGTAAAAAAAAAATTACAAGGTGTTCTGCCAAGTTAACCTGAATGGCTATATAGAAATAACCCATCTGATCGATAGACATACCCCAAGTGTCAATGGTGCCTCTCAACAGGTGCTGCCTTCTCTGAATCTGCATGAAACCAAACGGTTTAATTAGACCCAAAAAAAACTCATCAAATATAGGTGACCTAACAATGCACCTCTTAATGGTAGTTCCAATTGGAGTAAAAGCTAATGAATTAAGCGACTAGAATTAAGCTTTGGAAATAGGGTTTAGCAGAGTAATGACAGCTATGAAGAGGGTGCGCATGGCATTGAAAAGGCGTGAATTATCCTAAAGAGGTTATCAAAACTTCCTGTATATAAACTCTTTCTTACTACTATCACGAAGAAACTCTTCATCTTCCTCCTCCTGCTCTGCAACTCATCCATACCTTTTACCCCAAACCTATATTTCCATTTCCTCCTCCTTTACTACTCTTTCACCCCTTTAATCCCAAACACTAGTACTAATGTTTGGACTTGGTTTTCTTGTTGTCTTCTTGTTTGCTGCTGAATCCATTAAAATATTTTGGTGCTTGTGCAAGTGTTTTAATGGATTTAACAGCAAAATAGAAGACAACAACAAAAACTAGTACAAGATATTCTGCCAAGTTAACCTGAATGAATATAGAAATTAATCATCTGATAGACGTGCCTTTTATGAATGCATAAAACCAAACGGTTAAAGGTGACCTAACAATGCACCTCTTAATGGTATAGTTTGAATTAGAGTAAAAGATAATGAATTAAGCGACCAGATTTAGGCTTTGGAAATAGGGTTTAGCAGAGTAATGACGGCTTTGAAGAGGGTGTGCATGGCATTGAAAATTAAGGCGTGAATAGCCGAGCGACAGACACTTGACCAAACTCCATAAAAGACCATTTATGGCTAATCTACTACCATTATTTAAACAAGGCAGGGGGATAAACAGATTATTATACCAAAAGAAGAAATCATAGAAATAGAGATTAAGAAAATAGATAATGGCAGAGAATGCTAGTATTTCAGCAAATGGAAATCATACCGAGTCGCCACCCGATTCAGATGCAATGGTATGTGCAAAGTTGACAATTGGGACTTTAACAAGCTCTGAGATTGAAAGGTTGATTCCTTTTCTGAATCAGGAGAAGATAAGGAAGAAAGAGCAAGAGGAGCGAGAAGAATTTGAAAGATTAATAAAATGATGAGGAATTTTAGTTGTGGATGAGAAAGTTAGATGCCATATATGCACGTCAACATAGGGAGAAGCTTCAACAACGAGGAGAGTGGAAGTGTTCATGGGGGAAAACTCGCAGTGCGACAGAAAGTGATAGTGAAGATGAAGAAAAGAACTGTGAAGAAGGAGAAGATGAGGAGAGCAGTGATGATTCAATGAAAAGAGATGAGAGAGCAAAAGACGCAGATAAAAAGAAGAGGAAGGGGCAAGAGTTTGAAGATGTGATGTACAAGTGCTATCTCGCTGAAAAGAAGAACAACCCTCATAAGTTTGCTCGAACCATGTCAGAACCCCTGAACGTGGATTCTGATGGAGAGGAGATTCCTGGGTTAGACCTCGATGGAGAGCCTATGTTTGCCGGTGAGATGGTGGTTTACAGTGAAGCAGAAGATGGGGAAGAAGAAACCGAAGATGATGATCTCCAGGGTCCCTACACATCTTCAGACGATGATGATGGTACTGGTGCCTACTATGAAGAGGATGAGTTAAACAACAACAGCAACAGTGATGGCAATTCTTGGTGATTGCCTTATAGGTACTGTCGAATCCCTTAGAACTAGAGTAATGTGATATTTTGATTACTATTTCTCTTGTGCATCTTCGTGAAAACTTGTGGGGATATTGATGGTACTTTATGTTACTGAAGAAGTGTATGGAGAATGGGGTTTCAATTTCAGACATTTGGTGGTAGTTTCTTTTTTTGTTTTTTGTTTGATAGATGGTGTTGATGAAGATCTTAGAAGATGTTAGGTGATTTTTGGGTTCAGTTTGCAGCAGGTGCATTGTTTGGATAACAACTAGGAGAGTTGCAGTGGTTATGATGGGTACACCTTTTATGTCTGGTAGATTAGTAATGTTGCAGATTGAAAGGTTGATTCCTTTTGTGTTTGTTTTTCTTTGTTCTTGAAATATAGTAGGAGCTAGTAAATTTTGAAATTTTCTCAATGAATGCTTGTATTAGTGAATCAATAGGGTATATAAAATGTTGTTTAAGATGGTAGAAACTAAGGTATTAAGATTAATTCAAAGCCTATTTTAGGCCCAATTCAAAAAAAATATCAATGTGCAAGCCTATTATTATTACTACTAATCCTAGCATGATAGAATATTAATTCAACAATCAGTATAGCCAAATCCAAACTCACAATATTCACTCATCCAATATTGCTAAAACCCATCTGCATACAAAACCCCACCATGATTTAAGAATCAATTTTTTTCAACAATCCATACATTCATTCTCTAGTTAACAGGAAAATCCAAAATGCTTACTTAAATTTGAACCAAATTCAGTACCATGATGATCATCATTACCAAAATAGTATAACCCAAAACCAAAAACAAAGGCTAAGAGTATATTTACACTAACCAATTCCTTAAACAAAACCCAGAAAATGTTCCAACCTAATCATTCATCTATTAGCAAACACAAACAACTACATTCTATCACTTGGCTTGATTATCGCTTAGTCCCTTGGAGATGGTTGCTCAGATGCAGTTGTTTGAGAAGCAGGGACTGCTGTTGGTGCTGGTGCTGGCTCAGCCGGTGGATCTGGTGGTATTGCACTCGTTGGATATCGCAGACTATTACCTGCCTCCACAAATGCATCTATTCTGGATGATGCTCTTCCAACTGCAGGACATACATAATGAAGCAGGGTATAGGGCATTCCATGAGCGGGTATTGGTTGAGCAGCACGAAGACGCAGACGAAAGGGTAAAGCCCCCATGACTGAAGAGCAACTATTGAAAGAGTTAGAAAAGAAAGAAAGACGAGAAAGGTTATCAGCCACTATGCAGATGATTGGGAAGATGACCAAGGATGATCTAGAGAAAGTACAAAAGAGAGTAAGTGACTTGTTGAATGATATTGAACTCGATCCTCTCTGGGAAAATATGCATGCTGCAATGAATGAAAACAAAGCAGAAGAGAAACCAAGAGAGAAACCGGTACAGATTTTGCCAAAGAAGCGTCATCTTGATCTTTTCAGAGATGAAGAAGGGGAGGAAAAGTTCTGGGCAGTGCAGGATAAAAAGGAGAGGTTGGCTGAGATCAATGCAGCAGTTAAGAAAGAATATGGGCCAACCGAAAGTGATGCAACTGCTTCCGAAGATGAAGAGCCTGTTATTGTTGTTGGGTACAAAAGTGATACACCCACTCAAGATTCACTTTAAAGGGAGGTTGCAGATTACGAAGCTGAAGAAGAACTAAAACATAGAATTCTGGAATTTCGTGAAGATTAGAGAATTGGGGATTAATGATGAATTGGCAGCCCAAAAGACTGATTCCGAAGCGGAAGATGCAAAAGAAGACAAGGAGGAAGAGGGGTCTGATGAGGAGGAAGAGGAATCTGATGATTCCAATTCCGAGTGATGGGTATGACAATGAGTAAGCCTTATCGACATTTGAATTCTTCTTGTAGAGAGATGGTGGATTTTTGGGTAAGTTCTCGAATGGAAATGATGATAAGATATTAAAAAAAGGTTAAGAAATAGTTATTATCAAAGTACAGAGAAGAATTCAAATGGAGAGGGGTCTAATGCAAATGGTAAGTCACTGAATCATGTTTTGTTTTTTGGTTCTGGCAATGGAGACTGAAAATGCAGGGGAATGTTTTGTTTTTTTCTTTTTCTTTTTGGTGTTTGGATTTTTTGTGGGTAAGATGGTGAAATACTTGGAAATGGCAGACCAATTTTTCCTTAATGTTTTGGGTATGTTTTAGTTTATGAACATGTAAGTGGATATGAAATGATAGTGTTGCTGCTAAATGTTGCTCAACACTGAATGAACAGAACGGTTGTAACTTTTTTAAATGCAATATGATGAAGTCGGCTTATTTATATTGTCCAACGATTGTGTGTCGATAATGTTGGAGATGCAGGATGTATTCTAGAAACTAAAACTACAATCAAAGAACTGGAACATGTACAAGACTAAAATATATTGAAAAAAATGCATAATGAAAACAAGTCACTTTAGTGTTTCTCTATCCAGTCTAATTCACTTGATGGAAAAGCATATACACACATAGTCTTAATCTACAATTTGGCAAAGGGACAAATTACGAACATCCATATATGTTTGATCTTTATATCTTCTGTCAAATACATGACTAACAAAAATTGGCTTGCATTGGTTGCGTCGTATTCGACTTGCACATAATTGACATGAACACTACTTGGTGGAGCCTTATGCACACCTAATTTAATTCTACAATATGATAGTGAATACAATTCACAAAGACTCCTGAGATGCTGCTTCTCAAAACAGAATACAAGATTTATTCACCAATGCTGGCATCCTACAACCAAATATTATGTCTGAGTTTAAGATCATCTGTCAACTGACATATAAAACTAATTGGTGGAGGCATAAAACATGCAATTGAGATGTTCATAATCACCAAAACATTCTCAAAACAGGATACAATTCATAGCAACATAATAAACCTAAAATCTGAAAGATAGAGATGTTCATAATCACCATCAGAAATTGTACCATTCAAAATCTATAGTGTGTAACCTCCAATTTGTAAAATCATTAAACCCCCAAATGAATGAATGAGAAATACCTTAGATATAGATGACCAAGATTTGCATTTCCAAAATTATGAATCACTATCAATACTTCTATGAGAGATCGATTAAACTTAAATCTAGGCCTGAATCGATCTTTCACAGAAAAATCAATTGATTCATTGTTGTTGATGAAGTTTTCTGCAGATGAATCTCCAAGAAACCCCCAAATGAATGAATGAGAAATACCTTAGATGAAGATAACCCAGATTTGCATTTCCAAGGTTATGAATCAGTGTCAATACTTCTATGAGAGATCGATTAAACTTAAATCTATCATTAAATCGATGTTTCACAGAATAGTTGATCGATTCTTTCGTTATTGTCGATGAAGTTTTGTGCGGCTCAAATGAATGGAATTAGATGAAATGATAATGAGTTATGTCTCATACGCTGTTCCGGACATAGTGTTGGTAGATTTTTGTGGCTCATTTGAGTTGTTGGTCAGGGACCAGGGTATTGAGATATGGCATGATGCCTGAGCCAAACCATGCTGCAGTTCAAGATATGGCCCATTTGTTAACTAATTAAAATTAAATAAATATACACAATTGTGCTGATTTTATTTTGTTTGACCTAATTTGTTTGACATTAGTTGATTTTAGTTGTTGGTCAGGGACCACAGTATTGAGATATGGCATGATGCCTGGATCAAACCATGCTGCAGTTAAAGATATGGCCCATCTTTTAACTAGTTAAAATTAAATAAATATACACAAGTGTGCTGATTTTATTTTGCTTATTGACCTATTTTGTTTGACCTATTATGTTTGACTATTTTTTGATTTTAATTGTTGGTCAGGGCTTGAGATATGGCATCATACATGAGCCGTGCATGATCAACAAGTGATGGTGTCTATGAATTTTGCAAAAAATAAATTATGATTGTAGTAATAATGTAGTTAGAAAAATTGCGTCTGAAATTCAATAGGCGTGATTTGCCAAGGGACAAGACATTAACCATGCGCCTTAAATGGTGAAATCCTACAAACAAAAAAGATAGTATGTCTGACACAGTTTCATTATCAACTAAACCTTTAAATTTCACTGAAATATTCTTAAAACAAAATACAATGTACTGCAACACATCAACAATCACAGATACAAATAGAGATGTTCATAATCATCGTGAGAAATTGCATCATAGAGGTGTTTTCTTCTTAGGTTCTCCTTAGGTTGAATGGTAACGATTTGCTAGACTGAATTAAAGTGTGAATGGACTATTTGTTAAATAAGGAAGGTAAAATTTTATTTTTAACAAGTGTACTATCTCATTGACATGAATGCTTAACGTGTCAGGATATTTAGAGATTTCTTTAGGGTTTCAGCAAGATTATAGGCGTCTAATTAGAACTGACAATCAGTAGTCTAATCCTACAATCCTAATGCAATATTTTTCATTCGGGTCTCGCAAAATCCGCAAAATCGCACTTTCCATATATCACCTTGATTTTCGTTTGTTATATTCATGGTAAACATAACCCACCCACTATATTTAGATTTGCATACTAGATATGTATAGGAAAAAGAAAAACAATATATTTAGCTAGATTTGGATCCTAGAAATAAGAAATTAGATACCTCGTTCATAAGTAAAAGAAAGAAGGAATTGAGAGGATGACTTCTAATAAGAAATATGTTGTTCCTGCCAATGGTCTTGTTAATAATGATCCTCCTCCTCCGAAGGGCTTTGCTTCATGGGATGACTTTGTGGAAAGCATTGGTGATATACTAGAAGAGTATGTCGATGAAGAATGGGAATTAGTTCATAATATGAATCTTGGGATTATTCCTGCAAGTAGCCATGTTGAAAATGATCCTCCTCCTAAGGGTTTTGCTTCTTGGGATGCATTTGAGAAAAGCTATGGTGACCATTTGGATAATGATTACAATGAATAAGAACCTGGGAAGCCACCAAGACAAGCAAATTTATGGCTGAGCACTCGGCATTGACTAAATTCAATTTTCGCTATAGCTGGGAAATAGTTTTTTACATTATTTTTAGTATGCTAATTTTATTAATGTGTAAGCAAAATTATGTTACTGTTCAATTGTGCTCTCAATTCTGATATTATTATTTTTTGGTTAAGTTTGTCAGATTTGGCATTGCAATTTATGAAAAATTTGGCTATATTTTTCATCTCTGATACAAAGACTCAATATACAGTCCGTATCATATTCATGATCCTATCACTTTAACAGGAAAGCCACAACAAAATCATGGTTAACCCTTCAAATCCAAATCTCTAAACCAAGCCACCTTAAACACATTACTCATTCATTCTGTTTTGTCAAAAGATTGATACTCCAACAGATGAACAATGGACATAAATTAAACAACATATGCACTTGGAATCTAAAGAAAATATTGCATCCGTAAATATTAAACATTCACAAAAACTATACTTCCAAGCAGCTTTACAAACAGACTAATTAAACATCAAAAGAAAAAGAAAAAAGAAAAAAAAAAAAAAAAAGACATATGTATATATATATATAACTAAACAAAAGATGATGGATCAAGATGTGATTGAATACCATTCTTGCATAGCAGAACCATGAAAACAGAGGACTAGATCAGTGAGAATCCCCTTCTTCTTCACTGCTGCTGTCGACAATCGGAACCACATCTTTGTATGGCAAATCATCATCATCGTCGTCTTCATCTTCATCCTCATGCGCTGGCCCAAACCAAAAGAAGTGTTCTGGATCATCTAAATCATCATCATCATCATCCTCCTCCTCAAAATCATACTCATCGTCCTCTTCTTCTTCATCGTCAACAGCATCATCATCATCATCGACATCAGACTGATCAAAATCAACATCTCCAAAACAAGGAACAACCTTGCAACCAAAATAACCAACAATCTCTTTGTCTTCATCAAGAAGAAGAAATCGGAAGGAAGTTATTACTAGAGCAGTCCTGATCATTTTGTCTGGTTTGATACTGAAACCTTAAGTTCAGTTTTTGATACTGAAACCATAGGTTCAGTTTAGAGAGAGACTTGGAAAAGAAAAAGCGGAGTAGTACTCCCCCTTCCTTGCTCGTGTTTTATACCCTGACACATGTTTTCACTTTAATATTCAACCTCTAGCTTAGCAACGTACAAGCATGATAACTTGGCTAGTGAACAAGTATAGCTTTGGGAAATAAATAAATATTATAATATATATATAAAAAAATTGGGTGGAAAATTAACATCAAGGAATTGAAACTTAGATTTGGACGAAAAATTCTTGCTAAGATCGCGACATCGAAATAAAAATTGGTTTAGAAGCTCGTCCAAGAATGACATCGGTAAAAATTGAAAATTACCATCAATCAATTTATCTTTGTGGAAATATACTCCCCGAAAACTTAGATTTGGATGAAAAATACTTGCTAAGATAGTGACATGGAAATAAAAACAGGGGTTTAGAAGCTCTTCCAAGAGTGACATCGGTAAAAATTAAAAATTCCCGTCAATCAATTTATCTTGGTGGAGATACTCCCCGTAAACTTAGATTTGGACGATAAATACTTGCTAAGATAGTGACATCGAAATATAAATTGGTTTACAAGCTCGTCCAAGAGTGACATTGGTAAAAATGGAAAATTACCATTAAGCAATTTGTGTCGGTGGAAATACTCCCTGGAAACTTAGATTTGGACGAAAAATTCTTGCTAAGATCGTGACATCGAAATAAATAAAAATTTGTTTAGAAGCTCGTCCAAGAGTGACATCGGTAAAAATTGAAAATTAC
>JAJJMB010005785.1:3066835-3181713 GCA_023531105.1 Papaver atlanticum | reverse complement strand
TTTTTTTTTTTTTTTTTTTGGTGTTTGGATTATTTTCTATGTTGAAATGTACAATTTAGTTTGGGTCATTGTTTAACTAGCCAACCTTCGGTTTTTACCTTTTTTTGTGTTACACCTATGGTCCAGCCGTCCGGGCCACCCCAACCGACCGAGGTAATTAGTCGAAAAGTAGAAAAATTATTTGGGTATTTAAGAGATCATGATTTTTTTTTTAATTTGTTATGTTCGGAATGTATATTAGATTAAAAAGGAAATTAGATAAACATGAAAATATTCATTCCATATCTCATTATATTGCTACAATATCTCACTTTTTAGTAATATGGAAATTGAAATATTCGGTGTAAATACCAAAGAATAGTGATTTAAGATAATGATGGAAAACCTAAAAAATTAGAGTTTTCAAATTACACCAAGCATATAAAAAAAATAACATAGAGGATCCAAAAATGTCCTAGACTGACGCGACCATTCGCCAACAGGTGTATTGGATGTCTATATATATAAGCTTTACTCGTATCTGCTTGTAGCATTCTACAATAAGAAAATCCTAAATGCTTGTAAACTTCTTCTTTTTTTGATAATCTTTCATCAGTATAATAGTGATGGATATGTTGGAATTAACTACCGAGATACTTTAGCGCCTCCAAACTGCAGAAAGCGTTTTTGCAAGCAAATGTGTATGCAAAGAATGGAATACTATCCTTGGGGACAAAAGAATTGGATTCCTTTTTGGTGTCACACCAATAATGGAGAAAGATAAAGTTACCCAACTCTTTAATAGAGAGGAAGATTTCAGCCCGATCGTAACAGCCAACAATCACGACGCCCCGAATGATGGAACCCATGATGATTGGACTATATTGCACCCAATAGTTGGATCTTGCAATGGTTTGGTATGTTTTTATGTTTCACACCACGGCATACAAGATCCTGTATTTATTATGAATCCAGAAACTAGTGAGCACCTCCATCTGCCACAACTATGCATCCCAATTGTACTAGATCAAGTACTTTCGTGGTATCCACGATACAACGTAATTTGGGGTTTCGACTACTGTAAACGTACCAATGAGTACAAGGTAGTTCGAATTCACATGGATGGTAAAGTTCAAATACACACTCTAGGAGACAAGAGAAGATGGAGGAACATAGCAGGGGAGATTCCTTATACTTTTCGGATTTCAGGTGTGTACGCACATGGTTGTATTTTTTGGAAGGATTGTTGTCAGCAGGATATTGGCATAATATCTTTCAATTTGGACACTGAGACGTTCCATCAACATTTGCCACCCCCGCATCATATTCCTGGGAGTGAATTTTGGATAAATACTTACCCATCACTTGGGATGGTAATGTTCGGAGTTCGCATTTTATTTTACTACATCCATGAGGGGATTGATCGGCCCCGGATAGATTTCTGGGCTCCCATTTCCGAAGAAAATATTCATACATGGGCACCTGGTGGGGAATGGAATTGGAATTATTAGATAAGCATTTTCTTTGAAGAGGATGAATGGCCGACTTATAACCCGATAGCCTTTGTAAATAACAAGGACCTCTTATTTTGGCAGAATAGGCATTTATTGCGTTACAATACACTCACCAGAACTTGGACGGAAATTTGGGGGACACTACCGTGGGAAACAATGGTTGCAATTATTCCTCACATGAGGAGCGCTGTCTCGTTGAAGAATTTTGGTGGAAAATCGGAAACGTGTACTCATGATGTCCATGCCACTAACACATTCCTTGGTTTATCTATGTAGCTTTTTTTCTTGTAGTATTTTTTTTTTTTTTTGGTATTTGGATTTTTTCTATGCTGAAATGTACAATTTATTCCTTAGGTTATCTATGTTGCTTTTTTTTTCTTTTCTTGTAGTTGTGTTTTTTTTTTTTTGGTGTTTGGATTTTTTTCTATGTTGAAATGTACAATTTCGTGTATCAACATGATAGTGTTGCCTTGAAATGTACAATTTCGTGTATCAACATGATAGTGTTGCCGCTAAATGTTGGGTCATTGTTTAACTAGCCAACCTTTGGTTTTTTCCTTTTTTTGCGTTACACCTATGGTCCAGCCGGCCGGGCCACCCCAACCGACCTAGGTAATTAGTTGAAAAGTAGAAAAATTATTTGGGTATTTCCTAAGAGATCGTATATTAAATTAAAAAGGAAATTAGATAAATATGAAAATATTCATTCCATTTCTCATGAGATCATGATTTATTTTTGTTTGTTATGTTCGTAATGTATATTAGATTAAAAAGGAAATTAGATAAACATGAAAATACTCATTATATTGCCGGTGTAAATACCAAAGAATATGTGATTTAAGATAATGATGGAAAACCTAAAAAATTAGGGTTTTCCTTAGAAATATATATAAATTACACCAAGCATAGAAAAAAAATAACATAGAGTTTTAAGAGGAAAATGAGTTCTGCTAAGAGGGACTGTAGAGATGAAACTGACGAGAGGATCCAAAAATGTCCCCGGCTGATGGCTGGTCCTCGTAAATTGAGGATTATCATTACTGTGGACGGAGTAACTATTGTTCCTAGTGTTCCTCTCGACGTTATAATTAGTTCTGTTGTTAGTAGTGTTGAGAATGATGATGTTCATGCTTATGCTGATGTTAATCCTGGTGTTCCTCTGGATGCTGTAATCAGTAGTGTTGAGAATGTTGATGTTCCTGCTTATGCTAATGTTCCTACTGTGAATGCTGATGTTCCTTCTTCTATTATTGAAATTATTGATGAAGATGCCGATGTTCCGGATATGCCAGGGGATCCAAAAGTTAACAAGAATGATCTTAACAAGCATGTGGAGCCTGATAAAGCAAAAAATGACAAATCTGGGGATGAAAAGGCACCCAAGCCTGCTGGTTGGAGTGATCACGTTCACATCAGCATTGCGAGAAGAATTGTTTGAAGATATGGGGGATGGTTCATTTGATATGCTTTTTTTTTTTTTTTTTTGTTGTTGATAGGGTTTGATTTATCAATTTCTTTTTGTGGACGCTTTGAAAGTTGTTTTCATTTCTTGTTTCGTTTGCTAATTTTGTCATTTAGAAGAAGGTGATGTTTATGAATTCTTTTATTATTTAGGTATTGGAATCATGAAATAAATCAGATAATTATTTACAAGTTCACAGACTTTACAGAATGCAATATACTCTTGCAAATTTATTTATTTATGAGGTGTGCATTCTTTTGGAAAAATAAATATAATTAGCTGAAAGAACTGAGGAAATGTAGAAAAATACAGTTGTTCCCCCCTGTAAACAATAAGAATTAATTTGTCACTTTAGGTCTGATCTTATTATCTCCTTGCCAATACTTTTAACAAAAATACAAGTTTGAACAAGTAAAGTGTTATTGAAAGAAAAGTACTGCTATACGACGATGTTAATGATAATGATCTTTGCGTGGATTTGGATGAGAATAAGGAACCAGACTAATCTGACAAAGAACCAGACTCATTTAACAGGTTCTTTGCTTTTTAAACAGGGTTTTGATGTGTGAACTTTTAGTTTACATATTTTTAAATATAAAGCATTTCGTCTGACCATTTTGTTTTCAGTGGTGGTTGTATTTATTTTTTAAGTACTACACTAGATGCAGGATTTTTACGCTGATAGATAGGTTGACATTTATGTGATGAATGATTCACGTTGAACTTTAATGTTTTCTGGAAATGATGAACATGAAAATGGATGGGTTTAGTTTCTTTATCTTTAGTAGCTTACTGTATGATTAGAATAATACGTTTCCAACATAGGTGCCACTAATAATTCAAAATCATACGTTTCCTCCATAAACCAAGAATAATGCAGGAGACAACCCAGCTTAAAATTATTAAGTAAAATATTATTCGAAATAGGAAAGTAATTTTTTTTCTATAGCCTCTTCTCGAGTTGGTTAGAGTTAGGAAACTAAATTTCAAAAAAATTGGGAAACAATTTTATCATAACTGTCTACGATATATTATCTCATAAAATAAGGAAACTAACCATATTGGTTGCACATCAAAAATTTGGAAATAAAAAAAGAAAAACACCAAAAATCTTTTGTTTGGCGGGTGATGAAAATGAATTTTACTGGGCGGAATGATTTCAAAAGGAAAATCAATTCCCGCCTGATGGTTTGGTTAAATTCCAAAAAGAAAAAGAAAGATGAGTTCGATCTACTTTCTTCCACGTTCAGTTTTTATTACTCGATTCATTCTCTTATGAAATCATAATTCTATTACTATCTCTAATCTTTACAAGGAACCTACCTCTTCAGACTCGATCGTTGTTGTTGGTATTATTTCTACAACCCATTATCGAATGAATATTAAATTGATGTTAGATTTTTTGTTTGATCTCATGGAATCAGATGTTAGATCTTATAGGTTTACTTGTTAAAGCATGATTAGGGTTTTTATTCTATTACTTCTTATAGGTTTACTAGTTAAAGCATGATTAGGGTTTTTATTCTATTACTATCTCTAATCTTTACAAGGAATCTACCTCTTTAAACTCGATCTTTGTTGCTGGTAATATTCAACCCATTATCGAATGAATATTAAATTTATGTTAGATTTTTTGTTTGATCTCATAGAATCAGATGTTAGATCTTATAGGTTTACTAGTTAATAAGGGTTTTTATTCGGCTGTATCAAAGAACAAGTTAATGACAATCACGGGTTATACGATGAGATGTAATTTCATTTTGTTACAACAATAATGTTTTAGGATTAAGTTACATGCATCAACTATTTTAAGATTTAGGTAAGGATCTTTCTTTCATTTTACTTAGTTAGGTTTTACTAGTTAGTTAGGTTTTACAAAATAAATAAAAAAACTTACCGATGCTAATTGTTTTCTAGGTTTTTTTTTATTGTTTAGGTTGGATTTTGATTGAGAGTTAATAACTCTACTTTGATCAACGATGTTGTGTCAATCATATATATATACAAGGTGTCTCAAGATTTAATCATTTGAGTCTCTGTTACTTGGCGAGCCTGTAACGTCTACGTTTTAATTTGCAACTTTTAATAATACCATATTGCTGGTTGGCCAACTTGACTATCATCTTCAAGCTTAAAATGGATAATCATTATGTGGTGCTTTAGTGCTCTTGGCTTTTGTAACAAAAAGTTATATAAGACCGTTTAAACGGTAACTTTCGCTTTGTGGATAACACAATAATCATGAGGAGATTTTGTGTGTTGCAATGATATTTTAGCCTCAAGTTACATGCATCAATGAGTTCATGTTTGTTTTCTTTTCATATAATAGAAAATAGGTGTAACACATGTTGCCTATCCTGTTAGGTTTAGCTAATATTTTCCAAAATAAGCTCAAATTCCTAACTGAGATGCATGATGCGTGTCGTAGCCACAACAAATTAATCAAGATATTTCCCATTAATTAACTGGTAATATAGCGGTAGTAAGAGATCGTTCCAACAAAGAGATGTGTAATTGATAGGTTATTTAATTCAGCAAAATAATAAAAGACAAGGAGGCTTGTTTGATTGAAATAAAATAAAAAGAAACAAATAAGAAAAGAAAGAGATGATCAAGGAATCCTACGCCATTACCAAGCGATAACTGGATTAGTATACTTATCTATCTTCGTTAGAACCATTCATCACCAACCGTAGAATAACAGCTAGAACAGTGTTATCCCCAAAACTCCTTCTATCACTGGATACAGAAGTTCTCGACTATAAGATTCTATTCAACGAACCACCAAGTAGTAGATCACTCAAGGTGTAATCCAATCGAACGCTTTAGGCTTTGTGAATTTAGGTTGATCACAGTAGTTACACTCTTAGATCAAGGTCCACTTGCTAATGTTGTCTTCACTCGCAATTGCTCCATAGAATCCCTCTGCAAGGTATCGTGATGTCTACTTGTGTAGAGAGTCAATCGACGATTACTTATCTCCTAACTTCTACTAGCTTTAGAACAATCAATAGACTAATCTAGTATGCATCCCAAATCAATCTAAAAATCACTCATAAACATTAGATATAGAAAACACAATCGATGATGATTAAAACTTCGAATAGATTTATATAACTGATAAGCTTCACGCTAGCACATTGAATTCATCCTCAATCAATCAAAGGATTAGCTACACATGATTACAAAAGAATGGGTTCCCCCTAAAGGGGTAAACCCTAGGTTTTGATGTGGAAGTTGTGATATGAGTCAAAGAGATATATTCTTAAGGTTCTGGATGTCTTCTTATATAGAACTCTCAAAGTTAGGCTTTAGATTCCTTCCGGGACCGTGTTTCCTTGAGTTAGAAGTCAATTTCGCTTCCAAATATGTCCCATAAGTTGTCAGGTTCGGCTTATAACTTGCCGACCTTTCCTAAACGAACCTGACAAGTGAAATTCCCTCCCGGCGAGTGTTAGGTTCGGCTAACTTAATTAAATTTCTTTTGAGCTGAACATTCTCCTGTATACTCTTCGAAAATCTTGATTTTTAAGCTCCAGGTTCGGCTGACTCGAGCTGATGAATTTTGAGCCGAACCTCTCTCTGTAACTTCAAGTTTCAACCTTGTTTCGCATATAACTTCTTCGTCCGAACTCGGAATGACCTCATTCTTTTTGCGTTATTTTCGTATTCTCGTTCTATTCAAGATGGTATTAAGAACTCCTAGATTTGAATGAGTTGAATTTGGTCCTTATCCCTTCTCCATTGATAGACTCCACTTCCTTGCTCATTTAAGTACTTTTTAGCTCCTTTTCGGATGATTCACCTGATATGACACATAAACTAAAAAATAATCATAATAACAAGTAATATGAAAGAATTATAGTTAAAACAAGTATGGAAATGACATTCTAAACATGTAAATTAAGCACTTATCAATGCACGTACCTACACAGTTTATGTCATGGGAGAAGATGGTGATTACAACATGTCCCCAGAGTATGACCAATTGTTTGAACCAGATGATGAGGGGGATTCTTATGAAGACAAAATAGAGTTAGATGAGAATCATGACATTGCACAATCAGATGACGAAGATGGTGAAAATTTTATAGCCACTGGTAGATATGAAGACGAAACTGGTAATGTTCGAAATCTTGTACTTACTTGTTTTTACTTAAACATCACATGGTTTCATATGTTGCTTCCTTTATTTCCAAAGTCAGACGATTCTGAAAATGATCTCGAAGTGGTAGAAGAAATAGAATAGGAAAAAGCTCCAGTAGCAGAAAAGCATCCACAAAAAGAAGACTCTATAGAAAAGATTAAAAAAGAGAGGGGAATGACAAGAATGTTGAAGCTGAATAAAGACTTCACAAAATCTAATGCCAAAAAACGGGATATGGATTTTGACACGATGTTCCGACCTACTGGTGGAAATAGAGTTGAATTCAGTAGTTACCTAGGCTATTTGGCCCGTAATATGGTTGGCATACAATATTTAAGTTGGAAGGAAGTCCCTCCAACAACAAAAGAAAATATGTGGGCGCAACTTCTGGTATGCTTCCGCGGTTATCAATTCGTCGTTTTTTTTGTCTAACTGTGAGTCTGTGATTTTAACATACATTAGATGTTATTGCAGCATCATTTTGAGGTGCCCCAGTGGATGAAGGGAGTGGTCATGAAGCGTTTACCTGTTCAACTGCGTGACTTCAGAAGGAAATTGTACAACAATCATGTAAAACCCGTTAAGGAAAGACCGGGCAAACTAAGAACTGTCCCTAAAAAGTATAGAACGGTAGTGGACCAAGAAAGCTGGGACAAGTTCCTTGTTCATGTAAAATCGCCCAAATTTAAGGTATGGAATACACATTGCTTTTTCTAATTTGTTTTTCGTTCTTATTGTCTATCCTAGCATATTAATGAAATTATTTTTATTTCCTCTGCAAGGAAAATTCGGAGAAGGGAAAAGAGGCAATATCATAATCCAAGTTCCCATATCGGACGGGATCAGGAGGATACACGGGATTAAGAGAAAAATTAGTAAGTCTGTTGTCTTATTTATTATACACTGCACAGTAAAACCGATCATATCAGATAGTGTTCCATTGAACTTCTGTTTTGTATGTCGTGTTGCGTGTCTCATATACGCAGAAACTTATAACGGTATGGGGATGTGTCCTCTTACACCAATCTGTAATTTTGTCACATTAGATGCTTTGGAATTGGTTTTCTGTTTTACACAGTTAATATCTGTGCGGATGTAAATCCATACTTGTTTCTGGTAACTACTAGGTCCAAAGGGGAGATGTTGCCGAAGAAGATCTTACAGACCGGTGCTTCATGTGGGCAAAAGCACGCGAAGACAAACACGGAATCGTACCAGACGATTTTGTCAGGGAGAAGACATCTGAAATTGTGAGAAAACAGAAACTTCCCAGTCCTCATATTTTTAACCAAAGTAAGTGCAAAGTAAGTGCACAAGGTTTAAATCAGAATTTAACACATTATTTGAACATGAAGAGAAGCGGAAGATGATTCGAGAGGGAACTCAAACGGTTGGTCATAACAAGGATGCCCTAACACTTGCGATCGTCCCGGATAAGGGTGGACGTGTCAAGGGGGATGGATTTGGAGTGACGGCAACCATTTACTTTCAAAATGGAAGAAAACCAAGACAAGCCTCGAAAGAGAATGATGAACTGCGTGAAAAGCTGAAAGCTAAGTAGAAAGAATTAGAGTCTACTAAAACTGCGTATCAGAGATTAACAGATAACTTGATATCTCAAGGAGTCGACATTGCGAACATTTTGGGCAACAGTTTCAGCAAGTCTGGAGGAGAAGTAAGTGAACTGAGTTTTGATTAGATTGTGTAAATTTTTTTAAAAAAATTGGCAGACATTATCTAATTTTTTTCTAATAATGTGTTCAACTACAGTCACAGGATGCAGGACCTAGTAACGCCTCCAATCGATCTAAGAATAAGATAGGTCCAGAATCAGTTAAGAAACTTCCAAAAAAACATGGGAAATACATTTCGCAGAAGTCATCTGAAAGCATGAAAGGGTCCGCGAAGCGGGACTCTCCTTGTACTAAAACGCCGACCGTTTCTACTGAATTCCCGGCGTCTTTAGTATCAAAAAAGAAGTCTCCGTCTCCTCCATCCACGGGGGAATCTCAGAATGTGCCATCTGAAAAAGAAACGATTGATGTATGGTTTTCCGACGCATTTAAATTTTTAATCTTCCATTTACTATCTCTCATGCGCCATGTGTTTCTGCAGGGAATATGATGCAAACTTTGGTCTGGAGAAAAGGAAAACATTGTTGCCATTGGTAGATCTTACTCTACAAATACGGAATTCTTTAAATTGAGCTCAGGAGTGGTTGGTTCAATTACATGCTACAACGTTCGGGTTAGTGAAGTACTAAATGAAACCATCAAATTACCCTTTGGAAAATCTGGGATAAAAACTTTAAAAGATGTTGGTGATGCTGAAATTTGTTGACCATTAAATCAAACCATCTTGGATCTAAAGGTTGGTTGCCTGGCTTGTTTTCTTTATTAACTCATTGGATATGTTTTTACACAAACCAGTTTTATATATATCTTATTTGATATTAGAGACGAATATGCTATCAGCTATATGAGCCACGGACGTTAGTGTATATTTTAGAGAACCTTATATACCGAGATATGTGGTTAGCTATTTGATTATGAGTTAGTTGTGCATTGTGCTTAAATGGTTTCACTGCAAAAAGAAGGTACAGCTTTCATTTCAATTTTCTGATGCAGGTAAGTCAACCAAAACATTTCGAGGCTGTGAAATCACCGGCTCTACTTAACGGAAGCCAATCTCGTATTGCAATATCTGAAAAAGTTCCGAAGGTATGTGTTTTAAACCAGTTACATGATCTTAAGATCATATGAGTCTCAAATATACTATCAACTATATGAATCACGGATGCTAGGGTGTATTTTGGAGAACCTTATAGACCGATATGTGTTACCTATTTGATTATGAGTTAGTTGTACAGTGTGCCATAATTCAATCACTGTATATTTGTTACCTATTCAATTCATCTGTGTCTTCGCATTCATGGTGGAATTTGGTATATTTGTTACTTGAATATGGAATATTACTCTACTGCTGCAGTTAAGTCAAC
Source organism: Papaver atlanticum (assembly GCA_023531105.1). Classification (NCBI taxonomy): domain Eukaryota; kingdom Viridiplantae; phylum Streptophyta; class Magnoliopsida; order Ranunculales; family Papaveraceae; genus Papaver; species Papaver atlanticum. Next base: position 3,171,613 of record JAJJMB010005785.1, on the reverse strand, counting down.
AAAATTCGGGGAAACATACTCTGGATGTGACATCAAAAGCTCCACCTAATCGGAGCCAATCTAGGATCACGACAACTAAAGCAGTTTATCCGGTATCTGTTTTATTTTTACATGCATTTAAATCTCAATTTTTTTTTGAAGTTTTCGCTTGAAGATGTTCATATGCCATATATTTCCGCAGGGTAAAAGTTGCAACCTTTTTGACCAGTCTAAGGCAAACGTCCTTGCTAGAGGTAAAGCTTTTATGTTGAAAGGAAAACAACAATTACATGGAAAGGATGGGGTGGAGGTTGATTGCCACAAAATCCTGATTGAGGAAGTAATAAAGGAGAATTTCTGTCCACCCGTACGATTTGCTGGTATGAAAACATTAGGACAAACTGTTGGAAAAATGATTCCTTGGCCAAAGTGTGGTGTTCAGTTTACCGAGCCTCCTAAGGTTAAGGTTAGTTGCTCAGGTTGTTTGATTTGTAAGTCGAATATACATAAACCAGTCTATCTAGTTCGTATTAATTACGAACGGTATATGAGAAACAAACATGATATCAATTATATGAATCACCGATCCAAGTGTAAATTAGAGAACCTATAAAAATAGAAATATGTGTAACTTTCAAAAGTAACTAACTCTTCTAATCTTATGCAGAACCCTACCAGTAATTCCCAACCAACTACTTCTCTAAGGAAGTATCCTGCACGTAGCAACCCTTCTGATGGATCTAAGAAGCAGTCTTCTAATCTTATGCAGAACTCTACCAGTAATTCCCAACCAAATCCTTCAATATCTCTAGAGAAGTTGTGCACATCTATGACAGAACCTCTGGCTAAGACATCTAATGGAGTATGTTTTTTTTTCGTAAATTTATATTACTAATTCTAGCATCTTCTTTTTATATGATGTTCATATGCCGTATATTTCCGCAGAAAGAAAAATATTACTTTTGGCATGGATTTAGGGGAAATGTCGTTGCTAGAGGCAGTATTTTACCTATGGTGCCTAACCAGAAAATACATGGAAAAGATCTTCCCAGTAACTGTTATGCTGTCAATATTCAGGAGGTTATAGTTCCATCGTTCATGTTAACCGAACCAAGTGGTGACTTTAAGTTATTAGGGGAAGCTGAAGAAATTTTTGTGGCATGGCCGAAAGATAAGTATACCATCTCTGATGACAAGGTTAGTTTCTTAGCTCTTTTTCTTTGTTAATCAAGTATATATATATATTGTTTTACATAAATCGTGTATTCAGTTTGATTAAAGAATAAGTACGAGACAGAAATATATTAACAACTAAATGGAACATGAATGCCAGTGTAAATTAGAAAATTGATCTATTGAATAAAGATATTTGGTTACGGATTTTATTATGGGCGTCAGTTATGAAAAATGGTGTGGCCTTCAGACGAATTCGCCTTGGATTTAGAATATATATATAATACATTTAATCTCTTGCTGCAGAAAACTCCACAGCATGGAAAACCTCATAAGCAACCAGAACCATTTTTAGATTCTGAGAAGAAATTGGACAATGATCTAAGAACACCTAGCAGCCTAGCAGATGATAAACGGAATGAGGAGCACCTAGAAGTCAATCAACATTCCGGGAGTCATGCAGCATCTGAAATGCTTACTGAGAAGACTAAAAAGGCACGGAGAAAGTTATATATACAAAGTGTAGATCAGGCATACCAACAGAGGAAAACAAGGTTTGGCGCGTCGAGAATGTCACAACCTGATCCATTGTATGCAGAGACACCACCATCAAAAAAGTTGAAGAAAAACTTATGATTTTTGGATAAATGCTCTTTAATATTTTCTTTTGCAAACTGTTAAACCAAATCTCAATATTTTTACTGTGTGATTAATAATAATATGAATTTTTGGCATATATGAATTTCAGATTTGACCAAAATTTCTAAAATATAAGATGCGTCATATATGAACGGCTTAGAGGCGTCACACACGTAAGACACACGATTCGAGATTAATTGGCGTGGCTAAACATAACATATAGCCACGTTAAACAAATATAAATTGGCGTGGCTAAATATCACATATAGCCGCGTTATATGGCGTGTCTATAGTATATCCAATGAACGGCTCATAACGTTACAAGTGGACGTTATAGGATGCATATAATTTGACGGTCAATATTGCATCATCTTAAAAGAGATTCAACGGTTCCTAATACAGCCACGTGGAAGAAGGTAATTGTAATTTGGCGTGGCTAAATATCACATATAGCCACGCATATGGCGTATCTATAGGATATCAAATGAACGGCTCATAACGTTACAAGTGGACGGTGTAGGATGCATCTAATTTGACGATCAATATTGCATCATCTTAAAAGAGATTCACAGCCACGTGGATGAAGGTAATTGTAATTTGGCGTGGCTAAATATCACATATAGCCACACTATATGGCGTGTCTATAGGATATCAAATTAACGGCTCATAACGTTACAAGTGGATGGTGTAGGATGCATCTAATTTGACGGTCAATATTGCATCATCTTAAAAGAGATTCAACGGTTCCTAATACAGCCACGTGGATGAAGGTAATTGTAATTTGGCGTGGCTAAATATCACAGATAGCCACGCTATATGGCGTGTCTATAGGATATCAAATGAATGGCTCACAACGTTACATGTGGACGGTGTAGGATGCATCTAATTTGACGGTTAATATTGCATCATCTTAAAAGAGATTCAACGGTTCCTAATACAGCCCCGTGGATGAAGGTAATTGTAATTTGGCGTGGCTAAATATCACATATAGCCACGCTATATGGCGTGTCTATAGGATATCCAATGAACGGCTCACAACGCTACATGTGGACGGTGTATGATGCATCTAATTTGACGGTCCATATTGCATCATCTTAAAAAAAGATTCAACGGTTCTAATACAGCCACGTGGATGAAGGTAATTGTAATTTGGCGTGGCTAAACATCACATATGGCCACGCTATATGGCGTATCTATAGGATATCCAATGAATGACTCACAACGTTATATGTGGACGGTGAAGGATGCATCTAATTTAACGGTCAATATTGCGTCATCTTAAAAGAGATTCAACGGTTCCTAATACAGCCACGTGGATGAAGTTAATTGCATACAAGATCAAATTGGCGTGGCTAAACATCACATATAGCCACGTTAAAAGTATATGGCGTGTCTATAGGATAACCAATGGCTACGCCAAAAAACAAAGTGATTGTCTATAGTGAACTAAATAGCCACGCCAAAAGCAATTTGTGTGTCTATAGTGAACCAAATAGCCACGCCAAAAGCAATTTGCGTGTCTATAGTGAACCAAATAGCCACGCCAAAACAATAAATCGAGTGTCTAGAGAGTACCAATACTTAAGTTTTTTGGACACTATATAGCAACGCCTATGGGTTTTGGGGTGTCTATTCCAGGCAGCAATAGACACGCAAGGTAGGCGTTGCTATAGAGTACCTAAAACCACGCCACCATATCTAAAACCACGCGAGCAGAAGCCACGCCAAGTACAAACCAAAACGGCGTGACTAAAACCCTATGGACACGCCAATTTGGCGTTGCAAAAGGGCCAGTTTGTACTAGTAATTTTCAAAGACCTTTGGTTTGTGGAAAATTTAGCCACAAGGTCTGATTTATGGAAGGCAAGGAACATGATTTCCTTTGAAGGCTACATTTTGAACTGGATGCAATTCTAAAATCGCGCATAATTGTTCAATTCGAATGTACGTGCATATGCATGGTGCTATGTATGACCTTCGTTTTTTTAGGTATTTCAGAGCTTCCCATTAAAGAACTAAATTCTATAATCACGTGGAAGTAATATGGGAAACTCATTCTTTGAACGAGATCCTCCTTTCGTGATGGTGCTGCTCGTGATAACCCCGGTCCAACCGGTGCCGAAGTCATAGCCAAATACGGGAATAATTTGGTCTCGAGTGCAATTAGTGTCGGTCTGGGTATCCAAACAGATTACTCGGCCGAGATATGTGCGATTCTTAATGGGCTATGAGATGTAGTTATTCAAGAATTCGAGCCCGGTCAGATTTAGCGACAGTAGTTCAAGATATCATTTTCGGAAATTTGTGGTGGATAGCTAAATATCGTTGGGATCTAGTCTGTGCGAGATACATGGTGATTGCCTTTGAGGATGTTTCTAGAGAAGCCAATTTTTCTGGAACGGGGACTACTCAAAAATGGAGGGGGACTATTTTGTGATAGGAATGTCTACCCTATACTTATAAGGGGTGTCCTAAAGTGTGGAAATGACTAACCTATCCTTAACCTAATTTAATTTAAAACTAACCTAATAACCACCTATATATATATAACCACCACCTCCTCCCACCACCGCCGCTCACCACCTACCACCACCACCAACCACCACCACCTCTATGTATATAGCTTAATTTAAATCATTAACGAAGATATTCTCACAAACCCATTACTTGTCATTCGTTTTTGGTTGAAGAAATGAGAAGTAATCATCAAAATGAGTTGAAAATGAAAGTTGCAGAGAGAAGTTCGGCTAGGAATTATGTGAAACAGTTTGTCGAACTAGCCAAACTCAGCTTTAATGGAGTTTTTTCTTTCAGAAAAAAGTTCGGTTACCTCGCAAAAAAAAATTCCTAGTCGAACTTTTAGTTCGGTCACGTCGCAACTTTTTTTCTTTTTTTTCCTAGCCGAATTTTTAGTTCGGTTTTGTCGCAATTTTTTTCTACTAACCGAACTTTTTTCTGAAAACCTATATATTGAGTTCGGTTACGCCGAGAAAAAAATTCCCAACCGAACTTTTAGTTCGGTTACGTCGCAACTTTCTTTTTCCTAACCGAGTTTTTCTATGAAAGAAAAAACTCCATTAAAGCTGAGTTCGGCTACCTGTTCTTCAGATGTCGTAGCCGAACTTCATTTCCATGGTCGAAATCAGTTTATTAATTTCTCATTTTTTCGAAAGTTTTTGTCAATTCAAGCAACATTAACTAAATTTGAAGTATACCTAAGTACCCAAAACCCTCATTTCGAAATCAACCATCTTAAAAAAAAAAAAAAAAACCCTCTTCTTCTCAAAAATTATTCTTTTAAAAACACTCAGCTAATTAATCTACCTCACTAATCAATCATTACACTAACACTAATTAATCATTACACTAACTAATTTAATCACCAAGGGCAAGTTTGGTATTAGAAAAAAACTAAGTTAAGGGGTGGCTCAAATTTACTTCAAATATCCACCCCAAAATATAAGAGTAGTCCCCCACCTTTTTTGAGTAGTCCCCAAAAGATCATGCAGACACCTTAAATGGATGAGCATGTTCGTTTCCAGGGGGATATAATGAAAGCTATAAAGGCCGTTCGGACTTCATTCAAATTGTTGAATGTCCGGAAAAATCTTACTATTGTTTTAAATAGCTCGGCTAGAAGTTTTTGGGGGTCTCTTTTTCACGCTTTTACTTTGGTCTATCATGTAAACTTTGTAAGTATTTTTTTGTTTTAATAAATTTTTGACTTACCAGAAAATAAACAAAAGCTAAATCCCGATATTACTGGAGGTTAGGGGTTCGATCCCTTACCACCACCACCACCACCACCACCACCACCACCACCCCCACCCCCACCCACCCACCCACCCACCCACCCACCCACACACATACCCACCCACCACACACACACACACACACAAATTATTTATTTTTGTCAAAAGTGCTTTTAGCCCATCGAAAATGTTCATAATTCTTTTTCAGCCCACCCCAAAACTCATCAAAATTAATTTCATCCCACCAAATGATCTTGAAATGGCAAAATTTAGTTTTAGGAAATTATAATTTTTCTTTAAGATTATCCTTTTATCATTTTGAAAATTATTGAATTAGTCTTAGATATATTAGTCAATTAACTATAATATGAGAATAATATTAGATATATTAGCTCATTTAACTCCGAATAAAAAGAAGTACTGTATTTTCAAATATTATTGTGTTATTTGACTCTAAAAAAACAGGCCAAAATCACACAAAAAATTTGTAGCAGCTTGCGACCGCCTAAAAATAGTATTATTTTCCATTGAAAGTTTCCCTAACAAAGATCTTTTGCTATGTTCCTAACTTCAAGTACCCTTACACTTCCATTGCACTTATCATTATTGTTATTGAGGCTAGTAAAATTAATCACTCACAGAAAGAAAAAAAGAAAGAAAAAAGCATAAATTTCTGGTTTCGTTGCTATTTTAGGGTTTCTCCTTGGCACCAGTATACCAAGTTACTGAGTTGGATTGTTGTATTTATGGAGTGGACTACATGGGGGTCCATATATATCGAGGACTATAAAAAAAAACAACAACTAGATATATCCGGGAATGCTCTCATTTCACCCTTTGTACTTGAAATGAAAGAAGAACTTTTATTTATTTATAAGAAAACGACTTATCTGCAGGAGGCAGAAAATTCAAGAATTACAGCTAAGGTCTGCAGAGCTTCCATTAGTCTCATGCAAAAGCCGTAAATCAACATTTTGATGGTATCATTGTCATTTACATTCCCGCTTACAGAATAAAGATAGTTAAATAAAATACTTAAGTTTGGACCTCTCCAATTAAAGTTATCTAAGTTACTGGAATTGGGATTTAAAGTATCTAATCTAATTGTTGTAGAGTTTTGATCCTTAGTGATTTTGATCAACTTTCCCAGAGTAAAAGAAACTGCTTCAAATCTGCCATCTGATGGTGGCCCAGTTTGAATCTTCCTTGGACTTCAGTTTTGTATTCCTCCTCTATCTCCTTCAGATTGCATCATCTTCTGCTTGGAAGTCAATTTCTGTTCTTTGCAACTCTTTGGCCCATCTTATTACTAGTTCTGTTCTTCTTCCAACTTGTTATCTCCAGGGATGCATTTTTTGATCCTTCTTGCTCCCACACAGAGTCCTGCATAAGACATATCAAGGCATAGTTAGTATAAGTAAAGTTGTGAGCATGTCCTTCCATAGTAATAGAACTCATGGAACTTATGCTGATAGTGATACCAAATTTCAATTTATGTTCATTAGTCATTCTGACCATGGTTTCCTGATCATCTCTCTAGTAATGGAGATTATTCAAAATATGGTTATGATTATGCATTACTTTATTAAAGGAACATATATGTTGTTTAATCTTATCCACAATAGTCAGAGCATAAGGTTTTGTTTTCTGGAAAACTAGGTCACATCTAGCTTTCCAAATGAACCAACAGGTAGTAGCAAAGATATGGATCCATTCTTTGAGATGATAAGAATGAAGGAACCAAGAGTTAAGCCAGTCATTGAAATTAGCTGCTTCCCCAAAGCATTAATGATAGGCACCAAAGATATTATTCCACACTTCATCAGCATATGGGCTGGAGATGAGAATGTGGGTTATATCTTCTGCAGCAATTTGCATAGATTACATATATGATCAGTGTAGTTGAGAATGCTAGCAAATCTGGCATTGGTTGGTAAGATTCCATGAGCACATTTCCAGATGAATATTTGGATAGATGGTGTGGTATCCAATTTCCAGTTTTTCTTCCAAGCTGGATTAGTGATGTCATCCTTGTATTTGTCATTGATCTTTCTATCTTATAGAGATTTGACAGTGAAGCTTCCATTATCAGCGAGACTCCAAATTATTCTATCTTCCTCCTGAATGTTGAAAGTGGTATTTTAGATACTGAGTTGATCATCCTCATTAAACCATTGAGAAATCAGAGCCATATCTCATTCTCCAGAGAAGTCTATTAACTGACTGACCAGAGTAATATCGTTAAGACAATGTTGAGGTTTTGCTGTTATTTCTTCTTTATTCTGAATCCATCTGTCCTCCCAGATCTTGATATTTTGACCATTGCCTATTTCCCATCTATAGGGAAAGAATTTTCTACAACTGAACATGTTCCCTCACACAAAGGAAAGAATTTTCCACTATTGACTTCAACCAAACCATCTTCACACGTAATTATACTAATCCTGAATCTTTTCTTATCTTATGATCATTTAATTCCATTTTAACAAAGAAAACTTTGAAAACAGAAAGAAAAAAAAGAAAAAAAGAAAAATGAATCATCCACGAACGAGCTTTGGGCAAAGACTAAAAGTATTACTTTGATGCCTTTTACTAATTTAATCAAATTTATTACTTATATGCAACATTCAAAAGTAACGGATTCATGGCTCAAGAAAATAAAAAATAAAACAAAAGTAATGGATTATTTTTAATATTCGCGAGGTTGGGGTATACCTTGATTAATTGGGGTATACTAATTTTTCCCCCAACCTTAATAGGGAGCTAAGGGGTGTCTAATATGTGTAAAGTTACTCAATTACCCTTCATCTAATAATAACTAAAACTACTTTTTTTTTGGTTTTAGATCTAAACCTTATTCTTTTCCTTCTCCTTCATCATCAACCAATGATCAATTCCTTTCTCATTCTCTATATTCATCGTTTTCAAATGGAAAAAATTCGTCGATTAAACATTTTTTATTGTCGATTAATTCTTTCAAACTCTATCTAGTATTTTGTTTTGTTGTTTGAATGGCATATAAGGTGACAAATTTTGAAATTGTTGAATTGCAACTATGCGGTCGTCATGGTATTTATTGATCGAACATGACTACTTTTCATATTTATTTTTAGTCGTTAAAATTGTAAGATGAATAGCGTGATGACTTTTCAAAAATTTATATTTTTGAAAGTAACATTCACATGGTCGTCATGGTCTTCATCCCTAAACCTCGACGACCAGTGATGTAGTGTGAATAGTCGTCAGGCTAAACCTTGACGACTAATAACTCCCATAAAAAAGGTTTTTCTGTGAACAATTTTTTTATTGGTCGTCATGGTATTGTAAAAATAAGATGACGACTAATAGACAGTCGTCAACTTGATGCATTTTTCACCATGACGACTGTAAATGCGAAAAACCAATGTTTGGTCGGCATGTTTTGTTTTAGTCGAGCATGCCGGCTAAGTTTGGTCTGCGTGCTTTGTTTCAGTGGAGCATGTCGACTTTTCATGAATTGAATTCTGAAAGTGCTTAGTCGGCGTGCTTTTTTTTTCCAGTCGAGCATGACGACTTTTCATACACTGAACTCTGAAAATCTGAAATCCTGCGATCATTTGACGAACTAAACCAACAAAACCATGTTCGATTCCATCTTGAGAAGTGTTTGACTAGAGTGATTCATTTTCGTTACAAAATTCTCAAAAACAAAAAAAAATCCAAATTTTTTTCAAACAAGATTCATAAGTTAAATCAAACAAACAATTTAGTTTTTGTTAGATATAAATTTTTTCTAACAAGATTCATAAGTTTGAATATGTGCTAATCACTAGGGGTAAGTTAGTAATTTTCAAAAAAAAATTGGATAAGGGGATTTCAATTTTACTTCCAAATGACCGTATTTTGTTTTATTTGGTATACCCCAAAGTACTCTCAGTAATAGACCAAATGTTTCAGTTTGACTCCTTTTTACCAATTTAATCAAATTTATTATTTATAAGCTTAGTTGTTCGTGGGTACTGTGGGGTGAAAATTGAAGAAATTGTGGAATTTGCTTTTGTGCCTTTGGGGATTTTTCACTGATTGATCCGGGTAATAAAAACAGGAAAAACACAAACGTCCTTTTCCATTGTAGGAAATACTATTAGGTCCTAGAAATAATATATTAGAGAGAGTTTGGTCCAGTTGACCTAGTCAACTGTCTGTTTGGTCCTTTTTCAAAATATATTTTATATTTTGGTCCTAGAAATTATGGTTTGGTCCTACGATGACGTCATGGATGATGTAATTGTCATTGTGTGGTGACAGAAATATCCTTTTGGGACCACATATATAGAAAAAAAAACCTAGAAAATATCTTATTTTTCAGATTTACTTTCTCTCTCTTCCTGTTTTCAGATCTAGTTTCTCTCCTTTTTCCATTTTTTGTTCCTGCTAGTGATGAAGAAGATGAAGATGATGATGACCGATTCTCTCTTCTCTCTATTTTTTTATCTGCTAGTGATGAAGAAGATGAACGATGATGAATACGATGAAGTTTTGCGTTTTTTTTTAATGTTTGCTGCTGTTTTGATGATGAAGACGGTAAGGTTGAAGATTCTGCTGCTATTTATGATGATGATGAACCTTTATCATCTTCACATGCTTGGGTAAGTTTCGGATCTACAAAAGAAGATGAAGATGACAGAGTTCATTTCTGGAATAAACTCTGGTTTGTGATGAAGATTTTGATGTTTTTTCGGATGTTGTTGCTGCTGATGACGGAGACGATGATGAAGATGAGTTGTTGTTGCTGATGAAGAAAATAAAGATGACGGAGTTCATTTCTGGAATGAACTCTGGTTTGTGATGAAGATTTTGATGTTTTTTCGGATATTGTTGCTGCTGATGACGGAGACGATGAAGATGATGAAGATGAGTTGTTGCTACTGATGAAGAAGATGAAGATGACGGAGTTCATTTCTGGAATGAACTATGGTTTGTGATGAAGATTTTGATGTTTTTTCGTCTGTTGTTGTTGCTGATGATGGTGAAGATGAAGATGAGTTGCTGCTGCTGATGAAGAAGATGAAGATGACAGAGTTCATTTTTGGAATGAACTCTGGTTTGTGATGAAGATTTTGATACTTTTTCGTCTGTTGTTGCTGCTGATGATAGAGACGATGAAGATGAGTTGCTGCTGCTGATGAAGAAGATGAAGATGACGGAGTTCATTTCTGGAATGAAGTCTGTTTGTGATGAAGATTTTTGATGTTTTTTCGTCTGTTGTTGCTGATGATGATGGAGATGATGAAGATGAGTTGCTGCTGCTGATGAAGAAGATGAAGATGACATAGTTCATTTCTGGAATGAACTCTGGTTTGTGATGAAGATTTTTGATGAAGATGACGGAGTTCATTTCTGGAATGAGCTCTGGTTTGTGACGGAGTTCATTTCTGGAATGAAATCTGTTTCTTCTTTCTCTGCTGCTGATGAAGATTTGGGTTCATGTAAAGAATGAACTATGTTTTTAGATTTTGAATTACTAGGTGTTCATGTAAATAATGAACTCGTGTTGAAGATGAGCTCTGTTTTTTAGTAGGTGTTCATGTAAAGAATGAACTCGTGTTGAAGATGAGCTCTGTTTTTTAGTAGGTGTTCATGTAAAGAATGAACCCGTGTTGAAGATGAACTCGTGTGTGAATTACTAGGTGTTCATCAGACAGAATGAACTTCGCACAAAAAATAAGTATGAAATTTAGTTTAGTTTTATTAGGAGTTTATTTGAAGGAATGAACTGCTACAAAAAATAAGTAAGAATTAACACGGAAGGGTACTTTGGTCCATTTAATATTTTTAAATAATTATGGACCAAATGAAAAAGGTGATTTCTGAAATGACCAAACTGACTTGATACAACCTAGAAAAAAGACCATGATATTTTCTCCTTTTCCATTTTCTTTTGGATTCTGTATGAACTCTTGACTAACCGGAGTTTTACCAAGTCAATACGCTAGTCATGTGGCCTTTCCCCAAAGCAGCCTTCATTATTACAGATATCATCTGACGATAAAACAACAGTACAGAGTCACACACATCAAAGTATGAAACACGAATACGTCCAACCAATCCCTTTGTCCCTGGAGTGTATTATAAGTCTATATACTCTATAACCACTAATTTCTCTGCTTCATTCAACTTAAACTTTTAACACCACTTGTTACATAAATGCACTTCAGAACTAAAGTCCAGAGAGGAAAAAGAAAATTTAGCGAGAGAAAGTATGAACATGCAAAACTTCTTCTTCGTGTCATTTCTGTTACTCGCTTCACTTCACGATCTCCAAGCTCAACTTGCACCAAACACAATAGGTTATGCATGTACGCCAACCCCATTAACATATCCATGTCAAACTTATGTTCATTACAGAGCTCAATCTCCAAATTTTCTTGACTTAGCAAATATTTCTGATCTTTTTTCACTAAGTAGACTTATGATCACAAAACCAAGTAATATTTCATCACCAACTTCTCCTCTTTTACCCCAACAATCTCTTTTGATTCCTATAACTTGTTCTTGCAATTCAGATCTCAAGATATCTTTCTCTAATCTTACGTATACAATCCAAGGAGGTGATACTTTTTACTTAGTCTCTTCCAATCATTTCCAAAACCTCACTACTTATCAATCCGTTGAAATTGTTAATCCTAAACTTGTACCAACTAAACTCGATATCGGTGTTCAAGTAATTTTCCCAATCTTTTGTAAATGTCCAGACAGAACCAGCCCAGAGACTCCAACTCAGACCCCCCAGAATCATACAAATTTTCTTATCAGTTATGTTTTTCAACCTTCTGATAATTTATCTGCAATTGCGACAAAATTTGAATCAAATCAAAAATCATTGATAGAAATCAATGGAGGAAAAGAAAATTTCAGTCCTTATGAAACAATTTTCATTCCAGTTTCTAAACTACCAATTTTCCGACAACCTACTGGTATTTCTCCTGTTTTTGATAATCCAAGAAGTACTGTAAGAAAAGGAGCTGTTGTTGGATTATCAATTGGATTAGGAATTACAGTCTTTATGTTAATTCTATTGATTTTGATTATGGGTTTTAGATTTTACAAAGAAAAGAATGAAGATAAGAAAGTGAACAAGTACCAGTTTGGGAAAGGGAAATCATTTGATGAAGAGAATTTAATGGCTGATGTTTCAGATTGTTTAGATAAGTATAGAGTTTATGGAATTCAAGATTTGAAAGAAGCAACTGCTGGGTTTTCACAAAGTTCTTTGATTCATGGGTCGGTGTATAAAGGATGCATTGGTGGAGAATTCTATGCCATCAAAAGGATGAAATGGAATGCTTGTGAAGAACTCAAGATCTTACAGAAGGTAATTTTTTTTTTCAGTACTTTTTTTCTTCTTAATAATTTATTGTATTAGACTTGTTATTTACTTGGGTTAATTGGTTTTTTAATCAAATTTTTCAATAGAAACAAGTCTAGGATAATACTAGATTTGATTAAAGAAGCTTAGAAAAATTAGTAAAATATTATTGTTGTTCACTATAACTTAGTCTAGAATTTTACTATGAGAGCACTTTAATCTAGCTATTGGTACATGTGAGAGTGAGACCATCAGAGCCTGTGTTTTCACCATGTGTGTGCATATCTATCTACAAGGAAGGAAATATTTATAAGAAGTGAATCATAACTACTGGAGATGGGTGCTTCCTCTGCCTATAAACGGAGCTGAAACTCCATCACATGTCCATAACTGAGCATATTTAGTAGAAACTGAAATACTTGGTCTTTACCGATATGGACAAAGTCAGACGCCTCAAACTCACGTCGCATCCTTTGTCCCATTAGCAGACGACGGTCAATTTCGAATTTCTTTTTGATATTTAAATCCTGTACCAATGAGTCCATTTTGTTCGGCTAGAAAAATAGCTAGACCCTTGGAATACAGCATCAAGAAAACTGTGGACTAGTATCCTTTGAATATGCTTTGAGTTGATGGAGGGAGGTCGGTCAATCAAAAGGCATGAAAATGGTGATTTCATAGGCAAGAAAATTTCGGTACAGATAAGTTTACAATAGGCCAAGTTAAGATGGAATAAGCCTATTCCATTTCATGATAACTATGATTTTTCAAAAGCTTTACGTAGGGCCTCAATTACATTTGACTCATTCATATGCTTATAGTTTTCTTTGTGTGATATGATTAAGCTATTGCAAATGTCTCATTCTAGTACTAAGTAAATGTTAAGATTCGGTGAAATGTACACTTTCCATCTCATTCTAACGGAGTGTTTTTATTTGGAAATATATTTCTATTTCGATTAAGTCGCGGTCAAGTGTAGTAGTTTACATGAACTGTTGGAATAAATAAATTTAAAACCAATAAATAATTGGTATTCCGTAGTTTTGTCTCATTATGTGTTATTTGTCTCTGATTAAGATTCTTTTTTCCTTGGGTGATATGTCTTTCTGTTCGCAAGCAAAAAGGTCTCAATATGTTTAGATATTTAGAATGCATTGAACTATAGATTACAGAATTGAGCGTCAGCACAATGAACCTTCGTCAAAACTGCACATCTTCAAGTTCTTCCACCTTTTTGGACTCCAATTTCATTTGTACTTTGGTTATACATGTTAGACAACAGTTGGAATTTAACCTTTAGGCTCAAAGATTCTGCTGCATTATCTTCTTGTTTGAGCCCGAATTTTATAGAAGCTCAATCGACGCATAAATGAGATAGGCTCCTTGCTTTTAGGCCGTTAGAATGACATAAACAGATCAGTCTTAGTAGGCACCAGACCCTTCCCTTTTGACCTATAGGCTTCACTGATGTATTTTGATTGAACTTTGTTCCATAGTTCATCTATACTAAGCCAGCTTCTTGGGTTGTCTTTGCAATTCTTTGGGTGATAACTAACATCTGCTTGTTAATGTTTAATGATGTTGTCTAAATATTTTATTTTTTTCTGAATAAAGGTAAACCATGGGAATTTGGTGAAGCTTGAGGGTTTCTGTATAGATCCTCAGGATGACAACTGTTATCTCATATATGAGTTCGTCGATAATGGGTCTCTTCATTCATGGCTTCACGGGGAATCTAATAGCGGGTCGAAAAAGAAACTTGATTGGAAAACAAGGTTAAGAATCGCCATCGATGTTGCAAACGGTCTCCAGTATATCCATGAGCACACTAGGCCGACAGTAGTACATAAAGACATAAAGACTAGCAACATTCTACTAGACGGAAATATGAGAGCCAAGATTGCTAACTTTGGTCTTGCTAAATCTGGCTGTAATGCCATAACTATGAACATTGTTGGAACCCAAGGTTATATTGCCCCAGAATATCTAGAAGACGGAATTGTAACAACAAAAATGGATGTTTTTGCATTTGGGGTGATTTTACTTGAGATAATTTCAGGCAAAGAAGCTGTTGATGAAGCAGGGAAGGTCTTATGGACCGATGCACATACGCTTTTAGAAGGAAAAGAAGACGAGAAACATGAGAGGTTAAAGAGATGGATGGATTTGGCTCTTGTTAATGGGGAGTCTTGCATGTTAGAGAGCATCAAGAACGTAATTGCAGTTGCAGCTGCTTGTTTACAAAGAGAATCTTCTCGAAGGCCGAGTATGGTAGAAGTTGTTTATACACTTTCTAAGAGTGATGATTTGTATATAGATTTCTCGGAGGATGGATTATCTGTAACCCCAGTTTTAGCTAGATGAAACTGAAAAGTTACACTCCCTCTGTTTATGAAAAAAGTTATTCTGTTTTCTAATTTGACCTATTTTTAGGTTAAAATGAAAAAGTGATAGTAACTCTTTTTCAAAAATGGATGGAATATTTCGCGTTTGAATTTCATCTTTATAATTTTTTATTTGAAAACATTTTATGGAATTTTGACACCTGCAACTTGGGACATCTATGTCTAGCTAATAAATAGCTTTTATGCTTGTATTGTGACTTACTTTGTAAACTCTGTTTACCTTGACCTCTCTCTCTCCTCTCTCCAAAATTCTTTTTCTCCTTTCTGATTATGGAGTAATTTTTTTAGGATAAGCTTGGGGGCTTATCAGGATCATGAGTTAGGGGATGGTTTTTGGGATCAACTTTAATAAAGATGATTAATTTAGACGTTTTGGTAACAGATTATTGTTTTTCCTTTCTTAATTTTGTGAGTTCTTGGTTCTATTTATCTTTATTTTTCTTTCATCTCAGATTATATGTTTTGGTCCTTGATCTTTCTTCTCTACTTCTCTGTCTCTGTTGAATCAGGTTCTTCCCCCTCCTTCGTTTTGGATCTGTTGTTTCTTGTTCTTCTTCCTTCTTTTACTTTGGATTCTCTGTGACTCAGGTTCTTCTTCTCCCTTGCTTTGGATCTGTTGTATCAAGTTTATGTTCCTCCTTTTGCTTTGATTCTTCTGGTGGGTCTGGATTATTATCTTCTCTTCTCAAGCTTTTTTCTTCTGTTGGGTCTGGACTATTTTCATCTGCTCCCATGTTTATTTTCTTCGGTCTAGATCTATGTTTCTCTCTTTATCTTGTTAAGTGTTCTCTTTCGACTAGATCTTTCTTTCTGTAATTAGTATTGGTGTGCTCTTATTAGATGTTAAAAAATTAATTGACTCTGCTAAAAGCTTTTGAAGGAAAACCCTTCTCTCCTTGTTCTTTGGATGTTTCTCAAAAATTTAAAATGATTTTCAAATGGTTTTAGATAAGAATACCAAGATTAATCTTCCCTGTTTCCAGATCTATAAAAATTTGTCTTCCTTTCTTCTAGCTCTTCTGATTCTCTTATCTTTGCTTTTCCTTATTAATCAATGAAATATTGTTTCCTTTCTTGGTTCTTCCTGTTTTTGTGCAGGAAAAAATTTGGAAATTTAAAATGTAATTTTAAGTATGAAATCTTTAATATGGGTTCTTATAAGTTGTTTCTTTTCTTTGTCTCCTCTAATTAAGATTGTCTTCTTTTTCTTCTCAAATTATTTTGTTAAAATTTTTCTGGAAAAAGCAATGGGTTTTGATTAATCTTGGCTAGGCTTCTTTTGGACCGTCTCCTTTTAAGGTCTTCTAGCTTTGTTATACTTTTTAGTAATGGATCCATTTTGTTGTCTTGATTTTGAAGTTGTTTTTTTAATTGGTTTGTTGGCTCATTTCTGTCCTCCTTTTAGGCTTCTTGGATTTCTTCTCAATTTTTTTTTCTTTTCTCTTGATCATTCAAATGTTTCCTTTTAGTTCTATGTTGGTGGGTTTGTACTTAGATTTCTCTGCAAATCTTTTGGATAATGTTCTTAATCTTAATTCAATTTATCATTTAAAAAAAAAAATCCCTTTAACCCATGACCCTAACTCCGCTGATCCTATAACAACCCCCAGGTAAGTCCCATTTCAATACCTTCTTTACTTAAATTATTTCTGTCTATTTTTCTTTCATTCATTTTTTAGCTTGCTTTAACCCTCCTTTGCCTTGGTTCGGGGATTCAAAGTAGAATCTGTGCCTTTTAATTTCTTTTATAGTTGGTGTTGTCAGGTTTGGATAATTTTTAGTTGGGTGTTTGGTTTCGAGCTCTTCTCTGATCTGCAAAAACAAGAGACAGGCCGTTTTCTCAATTGGTTTTGGTTGGCTACACAAGGGCCTTTTCCTTATCTCCTTGTTTTTTCTTCTAGATTGTTACGGATTTATTTTTCTGTAATATTGATGACAACATTTCAAGTCCACTAACTCGGATCTTCTATGAACCTTAGGACCAAAGAAATCTCCGGTGACGTGATCTCTAAAATGCAAGATAGCTTAGTTTTCGTTTCTGCTTAAGTTGTGTTGTCCATAGTTCCGGTGCTTGTCACATTTATTAGTTAATTTTTGTGTATTATCTGCCCATTTTGATATGTATTGTGTATATGTAAGGATAGTGTGCTATTTAACCTGCTTTTGTGTTTCTTCTTGGAATAGGAAAATGAATGCTCTTGTGAAACAACATAATGCTGAAATCAATACTGGTTATGTTCTAAATGGATGCATATTTTCGAAGATGCAACTCCCATCAATAAAAGCTTCGATTGTGGAAAAGGCTATACCTTCATCCTCAATCATTATGAAGAGATCTCTTTCCTGTACAGGCCGTCGTGACACTTTTATCAGACTTGTTCGTGATAGAAGGGCTCAGGAAAACTTTTTGATAGTGTTATCGCGAGCAAAGAAGTCCAACCTTCACATCTCGTCTATGAAACCATACACCCTGCTAGTTTTAGAAGACTACTCATTGGTACCGATGGAGAAATAATGCTTCCTAGGTTAATGAAGAATTACAAATATTTTGGTTATCTTTGCATTTTTAGTTTTAGAATCTTCTTTAGGACTCATCGCTTTGTGCTCTTTTCCTTAGTCAAGGTTTTATCCATTCGGTTATGGGTTTTATTTGTCAAGGTTTTTAACGAGACAACATATGCGTGTCCAACACTTTTTGGTGGTTTTATCATTTATTTTTCTTGTAATATTTTCAGTTTGTTAGCTATCGTAGATAGCCCCAATTCTATTGTAATGGTGACTCACTTTGAGTCTTAGTTTTTAATGAAATACCTTATTCACAAAAAAAAAAAATGCTTGTACTCCCTCCGTACCTATTATATAGGTGGAATTTTGATTTTTATTTGTCCCACTAGATAGGCGAAGCCCTAGTTTCAAGATGAATTTTCTCCTAAACACCCTTATTTATTGTGCATGGAAAATTGTAGTATGAATAGGACAAGGGGTAAAACAAGAAAAAGTATGAGAAATTATGAATCCAATGCAATTTTCTTAATCTAAAAGAATTGTCCCCCTCCGCCTATATATGTGGTAGTGGGGAAGTATATCATAATAGATATGGAAATTTCTTCCTAGTTGATTTGAAATAGAAGGCCTTTTCTACCGGCCCTTCTCCCGTAGGCCTATTCCTATGCACATGGAAAACATTAGATCTTGCCATATATGCACCCACTATGGGTATGCAAGTGCCAAACTTATATGGCTATATGTCAATTATAACATATAGGCATACATGACAGCGTTTCCAGCGAGCGATAGAGTTTTTATCGCTAGATGGTCTAAATATCGCTCGCTGGTTAGTCCAGCGCCAGCGCTAGTCATGAGGTCGCTCGCTAGTATGATCATTGCTTATTAGTTCCTCATCCAACGGCTACCATTTTCCCCCTCTATAAATACCCAATTTCAAACTCATTTCAACTCACACCATAATTTCTAAATCTCTCTAGAATTTCTCAATCTTCTTCAAATCTAAAACAATCACACCTTCTCTACAATTCTTAATTTCTTATAATATGGATTCACAATCTCAAAACCAAGGCAACGGTAAAGGTAAAAAGTTCAAAGTCTGGGGTACAAAATACAACATGAAAGAAGATGAATGCATTTGTCGTAATTATGTTTTTTTTACCCAAGATTGTATCGATGGTGCACAACAACATGGTAACACCATGTGGGAAAACATATTTCAAAAATATAAAGCACAAACCATGAACATCAATTCTCGTGATGCGAAAGGGTTTGCAGAATGCTTCATTATATTCAACAGAGAAGTAGCTTCTTATGCTGGATTGATAATGCAATCCAAGAGACCGGGAGAGTGGTCTTGTGGATGATGATATTGAAAGAAAGGTTCGTACATATTGGCAGCGAAAACATGGCAAATTGTTCGCTTTCGAAAGTTGTTATCATATTTTGAAGGTGTTGAACAAATATAATCCAGAATTGTTAGCACCAAATATAAGCAACAAGTACCTGAAAGGTCACCATATAATTCTTCTCCATCAACACCAAATTATTCACCATTTTCACCAGGTTCATCAAATTCTTCACCAGATACCCCAAGAAACCCAAATGTGAACTTAGTTCTCAATAATGATGTTGGTAAGACTTCCAGGGAGGAACGCTGCTAGACTGGCTAGAAAATTAGCTCAAGAAAGAGGAAGTTCCAATGGATTTAACATGGCGGAGTTTATGGAACATCATAAGACCATCGAGAAGCAAAGAGAAGTTGAGAGGAAATTTCAAAACAGAGAGAGTAAGAAAAGTCGCATTTATCAATAAAAATTTGGGTTTGACTATGACAAGCATAGTTCTCAATAATGATGTTGGTAAGAGAAAACTTCCAGGGAGGAACGCTGCTAGACTGGTTAGAAAATTAGCTCAAGAAAGAGGAAGTTCCAATGGATTTAACATGGCGGAGTTTATGGAACATCAGAAGACCATCGAGAAGCAAAGAGCAGTTGACAGGAAATTTCAAAACAGAGAAAGTAAGAAAAGTCGCATTTCTCAAGAAAAATTTGGGTTTGACTATGACAAGCATAACATTCCTCAAGCTGACACTTCAATTATGAACCCCCAGCAAAAACATCTGTGGCAAATTGAATTTGACAGGATTCAAGCACAGATTGAACAACAAGCTGGATTTACTAACAACCAACCTGGTGGTGATGATGATGATGATGAGTTCGATGTAGTAGAACCTCTAGATGATTGATGTATTAATTTAAGTTTTAATTTGAAGTATTGCATTTTAATTTGATATGTTGTTATTGTATTATACTTAATATTAGTTTGAAATGAAAAATTGATTAATTCGAAATGTTGTTGCAGTCTACTTAAATAAGTTTTGCTCATTAACTTAATGTAAAATACATAACTTAAATCAAAATACGTAACTTAAATCAAAATTCATAACTTAACAATTAAACCAAAATACATAACTTAATAATCACTCTCTTCCATGCTCTGCCAAAGATTCAGTCTCAGATCATCTCTTAACCTGTCATATAAATTTTGGTTCTGAATGTAATTAGTCATTTGAGCATAATTTCTTGCAGGGACGCCTCTTTGTGGTTGAATCTCCGGCCTCAAATCTCCATCTTCATAGTTAGTCCACTCCTTATCGCGACGGAGTTCCTGAATTACCATGTTATGAAGAATTATGCAAGTGAGAATATCTTGTGCATTTCACGAGGAATCAACCCACGATAGGGCCCACAAATGATAGCGAAATTTCTTTTCATAATTCCAAAAGAGCGTTCACATCCTTCCTCAATGCCATTTGGCGATTGTTAAAATGCCGGTATGAATTTCCCAATGCACCGGTAGGGGGCTTACGGTAACATTGAACCAAGGTGGACCATTTTTGGGTAGATACCATCCGCAAGGTAATACCCATGAGTGTACTGATGACCGTTGATAATGAAACGGACTTGTGAAAAAATTCCATACTTCAGATCTTCAAACACAGGCGACTTATGCAAAACATTAATATTATTTTGTGAACCCGGAAGACAAAAAGAGCGTGCCATATCCAACAATCACAAGAAGCGGCAGCTTCAAGGATAACAGTTGGTTTAGGATAATGACCCTTATATTGACCGACCCAATAAACAGGGCATCCTTGCCATACCCAATGCATACAATCAAGACTACCTAGCATTCCTGGGAATCCCCTTTCCTCATTCTCCCTCAATATTTGTCGAACATCTTCCTCGGTTGGTTTTCGTAAATATGTTGGACCAAAATGATCAATCATTACTTCACAAAACAATGAAAGGTAAGTGAATGAAGTTGTTTTACCCATACGGAGGTACTCATCGTTCGCATCCGCTGGTTTACCATAACCTAGAATCCTTAAAGTCGAAGTAACTTTTTGTTCAAGACTATGACCTCTAATATTCAGTGCATCAAACTGATAATTAAATTGAGGTTCTACTCGACAAAGCTTTTCAATAATCTTTTTCACCAGATGCCGAGGCATGCGGAATCGACCTTGAAAATTTTGATCAGAGTACACACAATTGGGAAGAAAATAATCGTGCATCAACTTCTGGTGGTAAAATTCCCTCCCTCGATACATATATCTTCTTGAGAATACTTCTTATGGCTCTGGAACTCTAGGTATTTGGCCTGTATGTACTAGCATCAAAGTGTCGATTAGTTTATTATATTCAGCTTCCTCATCGTCAAGTTCTTGCAACCTCCTCTAATGCATTTCTTGCTGTAGTCTAAACCGATTCATAATAACATTCCTCTCTTCATTGGATCTCGCCATTGGTGATTATGAAATTTAAAATTAAGAATAGAGATAGAGAAATTGGTGAAATATATTTAAAAGTAGGTGTGAGTAACTTGGAGAAGTACAAGGGCGTATATATAAGAAACAGCAGGGGGAAATATCCGTTGCAAAGTAACTACTGGTTGATAATCTTAATATCGCCAGCGATACTATTTATATCGTGCGATGGGATGTATGACGCCAGCAATATTCAGAATATCACCAGCGTTCTGCATAACAACGGTTGATAGAATCTCTGTCGCTCCGTGGTTTTCACGTAGTGGCGCAACTCGTTTGGCATGGCACCTGATATGCCAAACAGATTTTTTTGGCATGTATATAGGAATAGGCCTTATCATGAGAAAGTAGACTCGGGAACTTTTGACTCCAAGAAAGCGGATTTAAGTCTACATACACTACAGTCCAGTGGGTCTGTGCTCTCGAACCGAATTTCATTCTAAAGATCCAGAAATACCCGTCCGGTTCGTAAGATAAAGGCCTTTCTTCTCTACGCTTGTTTTCTCAAACCCAAAACCCTAGATAGAAAAGAAAAAAAAAAAGAATCTGAGAGTACAAATCAAACTCCAGAAGTTACCTTCACTTTTCATGGATTGGGGATTTGCACAAAAGGTTTGGGAGAAATGGGCATCGAATAGTGTAGGTTCGTCAGGTGAACCATTAAAGGCAGCTTTGTTACTCAACTACGATCCAACTGGACCTTCTCGTCTCATGTCCATCATGTAAGATTAACCTAATTTTTTGCAATTGAATATGTATGGAAATTGTGCTTTATTTGATTTTTGAAAGATGCCGTGCTCCGAAAAAAGTCAAAAACTGAAGTTTAACATTGGGCATTTTTGTTGCAGAGCAGCCCAGCAAGGAATACTGGCGAAGTCAGTCGAGTTGTGTTCGTTTCTTGAATTCATTAAACTGAATAATCTCCCAGGGGAAAGTTTCTTCATTGGCTCAAATGAGTGTAAGTCTTTTTTTTTTTTAATTCAAACCTTGCTTGCTGCATTTGTTGATTTTTTTTTACTAGTTCTATACAGGGGATAGAAGTTTCGTGATGATTCTTTGATTGAAAAATGGAACCCTTATATCATGTGTCATTGGAATGTGTTATCTTTGATGTTTTATGCTCTTGTAGGTTCTTTCATCTCAACAATCTCTAATTCTATATGACCATGAATGTTTTTAGCATATTACAATATAATGAGTTTTAGATATATTTGCAGAAATAATCGGAAAGAACATAAATTGGTTTGACTAATTCTAGATTAGGTGGAAGCAATGAATCAGGAGTGTAGGAGCTGTAACAGTGAATAGTCTCATTGTTATAAACACACTTTCATCATGAATAAATTATTTTAGTTTAACTTGTTTTCATGCTTTAGTTATGCGGACATATGTGCTCTATTACTATTACATCAACATTTTCTAAAGTACCTGAGTATTGATTGGCAAAAGGAACTCTAAGACGAAGTCTGTTATCCATATTATTTGCATTACGTTGAAAATGAATGGAATAATGCCAATGGCTTCATGTATTTTATGTCATCCCTATGTAATAGGTATGCTGAGCTTTTCTGTAACTATTTCTAATAGTTTTCGACCTTCTTCTACTTAACTTAGTGTCCCAACTTGGTGTTTGTGGATTTTAATTTTTCCAGTTTCCTACTTAAAGTTGAATTTTTGAGCTTAGTCCCCTTGTCTTCGGAATAGGCGCTTGCTCTCATCTTTATGTCTGTTAATCCTTTTTCGTGAGATTGAATGGATTCGAAGTCAAATTGGAGAAAGCATATTGTGTTGCTGGACGGCGTAATGATAAAATGTTCCTGGAGGGCGTAATTCAGAAGTTAGGGTACGAGGATGAGCTTGATTGGAGCCTGTCTGCATATCTCAACAGCATATAGTTAAGAACCATGGATCAATGTCAGTGTCTACCAAAAATGCACCTAAACCAACAGCAATTTTAGAACTTTTAATATTGCAAGCGGTGTCATTTCACTTTGGTTTTCTATGAATAATGTTAACTTATGGAGGTGAATTTCTGGAAATCCCAACTCCATGCCTCAGTGTGGTGGAATTCAAGTCATATGTCATGTTTATATATAATGAAAATCTGGATATACTTGTGCTGATTTGTCAGACCAGGGAAGTCTTATTTTGTCATTCCTTGATGCAGATATAGTCACTTCAATTCATGAGACCTGGTTTTGTGCGAGGAGTCTGAATACATCAAGACCTGCAGGTGAAGGTGCAATTGTTATGCAGACAGCATCATTTCTCTTGATTGGAATGTGAGGACTACTGATTTGTGTCTTTGTAACAATTGTGTATTCATGAAACTTGGTTTACATGAAGATTATTGTATCTTAACTGCTTAGGTTGCTGATCCTCATTTCACTTGTTCAATTCTAGGTACGATGGATCAATCGGTGCAGCATCTCGTGCAATGGTGGCTGTGGATCAGTTTTCGTTGCAGTTGAATCGAAAACATCATTAGCCTCATAGTCGAAATCACTATCACCCATATTCATTCAGCGTAGAAACTTATTACTTGGAATGAAGAATTAAAGTCACCAATTCAAAGTACCCCAGTGGCAGACATCGTGGTGCAGCTCTATTCCTTTCTGGGTGCAACCTATGTTAAGAAAATCATGGATGGTGAGAGAATGAGAGAACACTGCTGTATAAAAAAAAAGTTTGTAAAGTTTGGCGCTGAACCGTCTAAGCATTACTGAAACAATTCCTGAAAGGTAAAATGCCAGTCTGCTTCCCCCATTTATTGGATGGGGTGGAAATATGTTAAAAGTAGGGAATGTGTGAGGAAATGATTTCAGCCTTGTTATTCTTGTAAGCTAAAGAAATCAGTCTGCAATCTGCATTCCCTCATTTGTTGCTGTCTTGCTGATTTATTTGCCGCAAGTACCTTTATTTCAGATCGAAACTGGAAATCCTCATCCTGCCCAGTTTTTACCTTTCTTGTTCTTGCTGAACAGTAAATCAAAGTGATTTGGAGATACGCCAGTGAGTTCCAAACCATATGGGACACAACTTTGTCTACCTTTTTGTTTCGGGTCCAGCACCTGGCTGCCCATAAAACAATTTCACACAATTTATTACTAGATATACTGGTCATACTCTTTTCAGGCAGAGTCAAACACTTATTGTTGTAGATACTGACATACTTCAGAAATCCTTCAACATTCTGTGGGATTTTCTTGTGTTAATGCATTAACTTTCTTTAGATTCCCGTGTTAATGCATTAGATTCTTGCATTTAATGCCTTAATTAATGTAGTATGCCTAAAATCCCTTAATTAACTTTCTGTAGTATGCGTTAATTAGATTCTTGCATTTAATGCCTTAATTAGATTCTCTATTTTTTCCTTTACCTATAAAACACTGATTCTTTTTTATTATTATTTTTTCTCTTCTTGGATTTTTCACATCAGAATTTCAACAGAGAAGAAGAAAAGAAAAACCAGGAGCTAACATCATGTCTAGACACTACCCAGAAGAAATCATAGTTAACATCTTTTCAAGGTTACCAGTAAAGAGTATCAAACGCTTCAATTGTGTATGTAAGCCATGGCTCAAGTTATTTTCTGACCCTAAATTTGTTAAATTGTGTCTTAAACATGCTCTGAAAAACAGCAATTTTAAAATTCTTGCAAGTGATCTTAAGAGGTTTTACTCTCTGGTTTTTGGTTTACCATTATCCTTTACAATAGGATCATCATCATCTTCATCTTCTGCATCGTTGTCATCATTTTCATTAGCACTACCAGCATTGTCATTTTCTATGCCCATGTTACCAATATTGGATAGTGCTACTAAGGTGAATCTCCCTTTTGGAACTGGTAAGTATGGGATTAATCTTTTGGGTACATGCAATGGTTTGCTTAGCTTTCTCGGTACTCCGGATACAGTTTGTTTTTGGAATCCAACTACAAATGAGTATAAAAGAGTACCTTCAGCCTCAATTGAGCGTCCTGAAGGTTTAGGGATGATCCGCTCCCTTAGATATGGGTTTGGTCATGATTCGGAGAATGATGTTTACAAAATGGCAAGTCTTGTCGACTTTTGTGATTATGGGTGTACTGTTAAGGTTCTTACTTTGGGCACGGAAGAATGGCGGTTAAAACCGCATGTTCCTTATGGATTTCAGCATGGACATTTATATGGAGTACTCGTTAATGAAGCTGTTCACTGGGTTGCAAACCCCTTGTCCGCAACGCTTCCTTATGACGGGCATAGAATCATACTGTCTTTCGATGTTAAGAACGAGATGTTCAAGGAGGTGGCACAACCTCAAAACTTGAATGAGCCAACCCATATCACTTTGGGTGAATTCGGTCGGAAACTCTGTTTGGTTGATCATGATTGTCATACTGTTAGTGTCAATTTCTGGGTTATGAATGAGTATGGGAGAAGTGAATCTTGGACTAGGCAAATCATCATCTCCCTGCACACAGTTATTCCATCATTTAAGTATGTGATACCGGTTCAGCGTTTCAGAAATGGTGAGATTATATTAGAAACTGATAATGGAACTTTAATCTTATATGACCCAAAGGAAGAAAATTGTAGAGAGCTGAACATCCGTAAGTTTAATAAACATTTTGAAGTAACGACTTATGTAGAGAGTCTAGTTTCACCTAAGCAGATAACTCTAGTGAAGCAAGAACAAGCTGGGATGGTGATTGAAACTAAAGGAGAAGTTTAAGAAGATGGAGACAAAGTTAATAAGAGGTCAGTATCTTATACAAGTTCTTTCTTACCGGCAATGTTCAATAACTCACACTAATCCATGTTTGTTTCTCAGGGCAAATGCTGGTTCTAAGAGTTTGAACGAGCAATGAAAAGCAAAAAGTCTGGATGGTAGAAAAAGGGAGAGGTAACAGATCATGATTTAACTTCTCTTACTTTGATGCAATGTCTGTGAATTTCTTTCTAGTGCTAAAAGTTCAGAACTGTTTTTGTAATGGGAGTAGTTGTGGACGTATTTTGTTTCTTATTTGTCTGAAACTAGTTTTATATTGATGCTATGGATCATACTTTCTTTTGTGATTTTTATTTGCTTATGATTTTTTCAATAGTAGTTAAACATGTGTGATTTAGTCATATAAAAACCGTTAAGTGATGCCACCTATGTTCTGACATTGTTTGTCTTACTATACTATATAGCAAGATCAATGGTTCGACGACCTTGCTACTATGATTTTGTTCATAGTAACCTACTGTAATTTTTTGTCTAAACCCATCTGCAACCAATGTTGTAGAAGTACAAAATCAGTCTAAGGATAACCAACCTCCAAAATAACAGTCTTTGTAAGCAGAGCAGCGTCATAGCATCCCTAGTACTCCCCCATTTATTTTATTGCCTATAGTATTGTTCTTGTCTTAATGTAAAGAACTGAGTCCTCTAGATAGTTTTAGGATTTAGGAATAATCTGTTATGGATACAAACAGTCTGGTTAATGACCAGTTACAAGTGTAACATCACCTGGGCTGATTGAATCTGCTCCAACATATATATTAGTCCTGGTCATGGATAATGATGAAGGTTTACCATGGTGATTGGCTGAGAGCTTAAGGGTTCTGCGTGAACCTGTAAGAATCTACCATCTGTATGACCAGGGAAGGCTATCCCATAATTCCGTAGGGACTAGACAGGGAGGAATGCAGCTCGACTGTGAAAAAATAGGGTATGGATCTCCACTGATATTGCTATTAGTCTATATTTTACCAGTCAGAGGTAGAGCCAATATTGCCATTTCCGGTCTGGCAGAGTATGTTTAACGGAAGATTAACACCTTTGGAATGCAAATGAGATAGTTTCAAAAGCAAGCTACCTAGGAAGAGGGGAAAATCGTACTTGCCTATATGCCAATAGATATTTGGGAGGAAATAAGACGAGAAACGTGGAGTCTGAAGAAATAATGGATGAGGTTCCTGCAGAGGAAATTAGCCTTCTAAGTTTAGTTGAACCTTTTCCACTGATCGTCCTCTTCAAAGCTGACATTCATATGTTTACTGGATTAGCCAACATAGTAAGTAGAAATTTCCACTAATAGTTCTCTTCGAACTGGAGATTTGCATAAGTACTAGACGATCGATACAAATGAATGCTATTCATCTTTTGTTTAGTAGTCATTCTGTGCGGTATGCTTCAACCTTCTAATATTGTCATAGATGTACATGTATACGCTACGCTTGATTATGTAAACAGATCTTAGAAATCCTTAAGATATTGAACACCATACCTTGAGTTATGGAATAAGTAAACACTGAAAAGTATATATACTGATTGTTGCTAATTTGTATGTGAACGAGATACTCGATAATGTACTAGAATGTCTAGTAGTTGGATACTAGCCATCCTTCCCAACTTTGAGGTTTGGTTAGTGTTTCTAGAGTGTCTAGTAGTTGGATGCTACCTATATCTTTTCTAACTTTGACGTTTGGTATTCTTTCGGTTAGAATCTCGATAATAAAGTTATTAGGGGGGAGCTTTAAATGCTCGCTTTAAACTGTAGTTACTGTACTCACATCCTCCATTGACAGTCACAAAACTCATAGTCCGAAATGCATGCGAAGAAATTTCTAAATAGGAAATAAATTCTATTCTATCTAAGATTATCACCTTACACAGGTCGCTTCAAAATTCTTTGCTTGCACATTTGAGATAAGTGTAAAGTGAAATGCATAAGTGCAAAGTGAAATGCCAATCTTAGAAATCCTATAGAATATAAAAAGGAATTTGGTATAGTTTCCCTAAATCTTAAAGGTTGTCTCATGGATTAACACGAGCTTGTTTTACGTCAAATTTCACCTCTTGCATTGTATTTTATAATTTGGCTCCTAAATCGAAAAGAGCTTTAAGAAAGGCTTCCTTAACTCATGGAGACCGATCCTTTTGCACCAAGCTTATGGTTGTTATGTGCATTTCTCTGCGTGCATCACTTATACATTGTTGCACTTTCAATATGCTCATCTAAGCTAGGTTCGCATAGTTCGATTGATGTACTGCATCCCATCTAGCAATTCTCCCAAGGTTGATCTCGTGAAAGCTTTAGTTTTAGCAAGTTTACCTTTGCGGATCTTTTCTAGATAAAACATCGACCCGATAGGAATTTTGTTGACACTCTTCCATTCATTCAGCTAACCGAGAGAGTGATCCAAATATAATCAACAATACTGAAGATTAATTATACCTTATCATTAACCACATGATATTAGTACACCAAATTGGAAGAATACTGCAAGGAACCTATGTCATGTGTAAAACGAGAGTAACTCTTGCTAATCTAAAATAGAAAAACAGGTAAAAAATGCTTACAATGGAAGTTACTTAAGTGAACGAAACTTCCAATGTTCCCGAAAATGAAAAATCTTCACATGTTTCATGTATCGGATGTTTCGGCTAGTTTCCATCCTTGGTGGATGCATAGGAAGCCTCTTACAAACTTGTCCTACAATATGTCAGTCTTTATTGCTGTCAGTCTCTGCTAGAGGCGGTACTTTCGGCGTCCTCAAATTTTGGCCACAAAAGTTAGAGCCTCTTAGTAACCTGTCCTCTAAAATCTCAGCCTCCCTTGCTGTCGGTCTGATAGACGAAAACATGGATCTCGCCGACGTGCACTTGCAATGATTTTTATTATATTTAGATTCTGCGACAGCTATTTCAACTATTAAAGAAAGAAATTATCGGGCGATACATGACGTAATGCATGAACGAGTAGTATCGTATTAGTTGTTTTCTTTTGAATGGTAACTGTTATTTTTAGCTTACAATTTTGCTTTCTAAATTTGCAGTTGCTTTATGTATACCATGCCATATTCATTGCTTACCTATGCTATGTATATTGGCGATCTGTACTATGAAGAGCATCTTTGTTTTCAGAAAGTCCACATTTTCTCGCTTGGAGCATTAACTTTCCGATAATCTCGATGTGTGCATGTATTTTACATGATCCAAGTGGAATCAATAATTTAACCGCTACTATACCTTCCATTTTTCATCTTGAACTTGAAATGTAGTTGAAGTAATATATGCTTTGAAATCTACACGTTACCGAATTTATCATACTACCATAATTTTGTTTCATGTGGAAAGTTGAAGTTTTCTGTTAAATAATCTAAATGGTATAATAGATATACATAGCTCTGTCTTTCTTTGGACGGATTATTCCAAGCTTATTTAATCTATCACTGTATGCATGTCACTAGCCACCGATTTCATACGATGAGTCATTCCTTCAAGTTGAGGTTGTGGTATATCTGGAAGGTGGCTTACATGGCCGTTCAACTCAAATCATTTTAGTTTCGGATATTTCTATTACAGAAGCTGATGTCAAAATGTTCTTTGGTCCAGGCAGTGGTTTCCATTTGGAGTGTTGAATTTTGATTCCCAGACGGTAAATTATCGTGGCAGCAGATTCTCTAATAGGTATGTGGTTACATCATACCTGTAGGCGAACGTGCAATTGCAAGGACTAACGTGATGTTTACACAGCGAATGTACATTTCATTGTTCACAAAATTAGTTTTATCTTTTAACTGGATAATCATGCTTTCTAATTATGATTTTTTCATTGGAAGGGTATTTCTTATTTTTATCTGTTTTTAGTACTACAGTGATTCGATACGGCGAGGTCTGAGCCAAGGCCCAAGCTGTAAGTGGGCACCACGAGCTCAGACAGATGGCATATATCCAGTCAGGAAAATCGGTCTTTAATTACGTTGTGTGTTACTTTTCTTATTCAATTCAGGTAATAAGATTACTCAGTTTTCTCTTGTGGAGCAGCTAGTTGGATGAAACTTCTTAAACTCAAGAATGGGTTTAAATAGTATTTAAGTTACATGATACACAGTCATTTGATAGCTCATAAGGCTTTGGGGAAACACTTAGGCTGAAAGGTGATCTCTAACTCTTCTCTTTAGACAAATCATTTGTGAACAGAGAATACAGAACCAGATGGCACCACATGTTACACAAGCAACATTTATAAGGATCCTTGCCTTAGGTGATGATACCATCTGTGTGGTATTTCTTTCCTTTTTCAAGTTTTTATGGGTGTACTTGTGAAAATTGTGGAGTAACAAAAGATGAAACCGGTATGTGCAACACTGAATAGGCATCAGCATTTAAACATTGTCATCCAGTGTTTTCGCCCTGCCCTGTTTAAGACTCTCTCTGCTGTTTTTCTTTGCAGAATTCTTGCTCGCCCTACCCTGTCTTGTTTAGGTTTCTTGTGCTGTTTTTGATTTGGCAAAACAGTAGCTTTGCCTTTTTTAGTATGTTCAGTTATGTGGAGCCAACTTCAACTTCATTGGATTTACTGCTCAAGTGTCTTAGTGATTTCTGAAAAGAGGGTGAAGGAGGAGACTGGCACTACCTAAGAGGTTAAGACAAAGGTAAACATTTGTATTGTAGTTTTCTGTGTGGTACAAACTAGAGACTTGTTCAGAGTGTGTTTCAAATTTAATTATGTGTACTGATGTTATGGCAGTTATTTCGTATTTTGATAGATCCTTGGCAGACTTTAAACATTTGTGGAAGTGTTGTTACTCTAAAGTGTAGCTTGGAAAGTATAATTCGAGATATTAAGATCCAAACTTATTTTTGGGCGGAGTCAAACACTAGTATGTTGGGTTTAACGGCAAACATGGTGATAGCTTTATGAGATTCATATTTCCATAGGCCGCTTTGATTTGGATATGAGACGTTTAGGGTACGAAACAACTTTCACAACTTCATCTTCATTGGAGTTTGTAGAATTTAATATCTGAATCCTGGGATCAGAAGTTACGGCATGGAGTAATGGAGTATAAAGTTCATTTTGGCGTTCTGTTCAGGGTCAGGGCTCCACAAGAAATTTTTGTACTGTAGATGCTTAAAGGATGGAGATTAATGTTTACTTTGATTTATCTTGTTACTTTTTCCCTAAGTTAGCTCTATCCTGGTATGTTTCCTCAGTGAATGACTAATTTGAGGACAAAGCATTACCACAAGAACATAGCCATCCTCCGATATTTTCAATATGAGTTGGAGAGACACATCGTTCCTTGGCTAGAAGAGATGGACTACTTAAAACTAAATCTGGCATTTCCCAGCCATAAGATTACAAACATGTATGGTTAATATTTAAACCATTCCTTTTCCAGATTACCACATGGCTTGGCTAAATTAAGTTAATCTCATATCAACTTAATCTTGATTCGTTGCTAACACAAAGGGCCAACAACATCTCCATATCAAAAATTTAATTATCAGATATTCAGAGATAAATATGTACCCTACAGAGAATACAACTGGAAATGGAAAAGAAAGAGAGCAATCACAAGTAGATTCCTAAAAAGTCTCTGAATTCTTGCACAAAAATTATGGGTCAGTTCTTACCTGTTTGAATCCGTTTCCTTTGCTAGGGCAGTTCCTATGGGATTTGTAAATATTATTTTTTTCCTAGTCACGTGGCTGAACAAACAGGTCGTTTTTAACAATCCTAAAAACTCCTAGGTATTCAATTAGGATATGTAAAGAATCCCTAGATGTCTTAGATTCCACAAATCTCCTAGGTATTCAATTCATTTTAAGATTTCTTATGACAATTGACGTGCAAGATAAATAAGAATTTTTATGGATATTTGTAGTCAAAATATGTGTGTTATTATCTCATATCAGTCTCAACCCAGACCATAAGAGTTTCATGGATTCTTATGAACATTTTTTTTTTGTTCTTATCACAGTATGCTATGTTTTTCCACCGCCACCACTACCAACCACCACCACCACACACCCCCAACCAGCACCATCACCATCACAAACGACAACAACCACCACCACTAACTACCATCATCGACCACCATCACCAACAACTACCACCGCCACTACCAACTACCACTACACCAACCACCACCACCACCTCAACTTATGTATGGGTCTTTTTGAAATGACTTTGTTTTTTTTCAACTATATTACGATCTGGTAATGCACTTTAGTTTTTATATTAAATCTAAATTAATTCTAATTCAATCAAGTATAATCCAAAATTATATATCTATAAGAATCTACAAGATTCATTCAAGAAATATTATAAATCCACTTGATTCAAGCAAACTAGTATCTATTTTTGTCCATATAATCCTGATCCAATACACCCATCTTAATCAGCGACATCACAAGAGATGCCCGACGTTAGTTTGATCGAGCGACATAAGAAGAGTCGCTGGCAGTTGAACTTGAGCGCGGGCGGTTGAACAAGCGTTGCCAACGACTAACTTTCCAATTTCCAACTGTTCTATTTTTCAAACACTATAGATTCAACTATTTTCAATCATTTTCACTCAGACCACTCCACTCTCTACTTCATAATTCTTCTAAACAAATTTTCTACAATTCTTAGTAAAAACTAGTTTGCAAAACGAAGAGCATCATAAACACTTTAAGGGGAAAATGAAATTGTATGCCCCCACCAACTCCAGATATCTATTGGGAATAAGATCTTGTTGTAGTGTTTGGTTCGCCAAATTTAGTTGCTGGTCCAGAGTTAATTCTAGTCATATCTCAGGGTTGTAGATGACAAAAATAGACATCTACCAACCACTGGAAGTAGGAGGTTTCAAGTGCAAAGAACCGAAAAGGAACCTGAAGCTAACATGTAAATTCATAGATCTGACTTCACGACCTGAATTCACGAACTAGAGTTCTCGACTTAGTCACGTGCAAGACCTGGAAGCTAGGCGTTGAAGAGAAGGGAAGAATTGTAATTCTAAAATTATATAACCGCCTTGTAAATGTTCAAATACCCACTTTCAAAGGCAAGTGAATGATCTTTTTTTAAAACTAATTTCTCTCTAGAACTTTCTCTTTCATGAATTAGAGAAACCATGTAAAACTCCATCTTTATAACTCTAAATCTCCATTAATAGATGTTGATAAATGAAAAATGATTACCCAAACTAGGGTAAGGTTATTAGTTCATAAGACCAAGCCCGTGTAAGAAATGAAGACTTGGGGACTATGCTCTACCCAAACTAGTAAGGGGTTGGGTAATCCAAACCCAAACCATGATTGGAGTGGTCGACCTCATCATGAAGATAAAATCGATTAAGGCGCTCACTCTTTTCTATATACTCGAAGACGATTCGACCTTCCACGTATTACTTGGCAGGGGTGGCTACTCAACTACAAAGTAGTGGTGTCAACGTACCACACACCAGTGCGTAAATACGATTATTTGGGGAAAACAATTATGCATATCAACCACAAGCAATCCGTTCAGACATGAGGAGGCATATATGGCATACACGGTCTTCTACGAAGCTACAACCACGTGGGGAGAAGTACAACCTGTTAGAGCACTACTCAGTCGAACTCGCAAGCGTTGCTATCTCAAGCTTGTTTGTCAAGTTTAAGTGATCAAAACTATAAGTATTGATTTCTAGTCTACTTATAGCTATGTCTCGGATTAGGATAGAATGTGTAGTTGAGATTTAGACTTCATGGCGTTCATCGATTGAAGACGAAGATCTACTGAGGAGAGTTTGGAGGAACTTCATCAACAAAAGGTATGTGGATACTTAAACTCATCTAACACTCATGAGTCTATTCTATTCTATGTCCTATTGAGACTAAGTCGTATAACTATATAGACTTTTACATTATACACATTTGATATTTCGAGCTGAGTTTAATTCGCTTATATCTTCCTCGAAATATGTGTTGGAAAGCTTTTTGCTTTAACTACGTTCATCATTATTTTTGACGAGTTTAGTTGTTCATAATTTATTTGTTGGAAACTAAATCATGAGTCAGAAGATGATCATGTGAAAATCTCCTTGTAACATCTTACATGATTTGTGTGAGACAGTCATTTGATGTAGACTCGGAATATTCTGTATTGATCATTCGATCACTTGAAAATTACGTATATGCTAATAGTTTGTGTGAGACAGCTATTGTCATCTTCTAAGGATGTTTCAATGATTGAAATGGGAGTTTAGAACAAATAACCATTGTATGGATATAGCATAGTATGCATACCAGTATGCAAACTGTTGTAAGTATGATTCAGGTCCGGGAACCAAGTATGCATATGCGAACGGTTTTAACTGTTAAAGTCCGGGAACCAAGTTTGCATACCCGTTTGAAAACTGTTTCACATGAGTTCGGTGTGGAACGACAGTATGCGTACCCGTTTGCGAACTATCGAAAAAGATCAAAGTCCGGAACTTAAGTTTGCGTACCCATTTGCAAACTTATGTGGTTAAGTTCTAAAATCGGTTAAGTATGATTTCATACTCATGAACAAATACATTTATAAATTAAGGAATGCAATCTTTGCAAACCGTGGCTAAAATGTTCATGAACTGATTCTTTTTAATCAATCCGATTTTGTTTCAATTGCGTCTTATATACTGATAGGATATGGGAATACCCTATATATATAATAACCGCAATTGCACGGTGTCTAACTAGTAGACAGAGGAAAGTACGGGTCGAACCCACAGGGAGTGGTGGAAACACTATAATTAATATCTCTAAATAAAATAGTAAGAAAGAATATTTTTGGATTTTTAGAAATTGAAAACGAAATAATGAAATTAAACTAATAAAATATATTCGCAGAGAAAGATGGTAACTAGGGTGTTAGAGAGCTAAGGATCCGGGAATCCGTTGTAGGCATTTTACTCGTATTCAATCACAAAGGGTCTCAAAAATACTCATGTAGAGCGGCAAACCTAACTACTCATACATGGAAGATATTGCATTTACGAATCATTGACAATAATCATCAAAAATGAATTATTTGTTCTCACCTAAAAGTAGAATTTCTAAGCACTAATCATACATGGCATGAAGAGTTAAGGAATATTCATAGCACAATTATTACTTAGGTTCAATGAGTTTTTTTTCTACTAATCCAACAATGAACTATACATGGCATAGCACATGAAAAATCTAGCTAGAAAATAAACATTGATAGAGAGACAAAATTATTAAAATTAAGTTCAATGGATAGAAACCCCTTGTTCATGAAAACAAATAAATCCTACAAGTTCATCCTTTCACCCTAACATGAAATTAGCTAGCCATGGCTTTCTTAAAAACCATATACAAATATGAAAAAATCCCTAACTAATTGAAATCAAATGGGAGAAATGAAACTCCAAACCCTAAACAAAGCTATGCAGCTGCGCCTCCGTCTCCTTCTTCCGCGTTGCGGCTCTGTAGCCGGCCTTCTCCAAACTTCTCCTCCCTGTTTGTCACCAACAGAGAAAAACCAAAACTAACGCCCAACCGGCCTCCTCCTTTCCTTTGATAGAAAAGCCTCAAAATCTCGTGCAAAGGTAAGAAAATAAAGGTGCATATTATAGTTTCCTCTTTATCCCTTTGGATGTCGACACCTCTTTAACTATCAGCAACGAACAAAAGACTTCTTTCCATTATCTCTTTCACATGCATGGTCAAATACCAAAATTAGTTGACTTTTCATATTTGCATAGTTTAGACTCGGAAATCAATTAGCATTCCATTAACTGCTTTTCTCACCGAACTTCTGAATCTCGCCTGAAATATAACACCACCGACCGTACTCAGTTCAACCAACACCTAACTCCACTGATTTCTTGGTCCTTTGCCTTCGTTTCGCACACACAACACTTGCCTTCCAAACTGAGCCCATTCGAGTCCATTACCAGCTCGTCACCCCATTGGTTTAGACTAGGAAATCAACTTCCTTATATGCATCTCTGCCCCATGCAACCACAGCAAACCATCTCCATTCTTTCCGTTAAGCCATCACCGAAATAATGAGATTCATATTCATAAAGACGACTGATAGACGCATTTATGTATCTATTTTCATCTCTATTGTGTATATTTTTAGTACCCATTTTTGTACTAATGTTGGTATTTTATCCCTTTGTAGGTATTTTTGGGGAATAAACATTTTTGGGAAAATCAGCTCGAAAAGTTGTCTAAATGCACCTCAAGGGACAAGTGTTATACGGACTCCAGCAGCGGATAAGGGGCACCCATGGCTATGTGTAGCCCAAATTCATCTTTAGCACCCATCTTCATCATTTGAAAATAAATTTTTGGCGGGAAATTCTTTTCTTTTCTGGCAGATTGGTTGATCGAATTTTGGATGATTTTTAAGGCGATTCAATGGCTGATTTTCGTTGGGTTAACTCTGTTAAGGATAAACAAGTATGGTATGGGCTGTAGAATCGATTAAACAGGGATAGAAATCCGTGTTGGAGCAAAACAGGGAGAATTCACAATTTGAGTTATTTTCGGTTTACAAAAGAATTTGTGAAGAGTTTACGGCAATATAGGAGTGTATGGAGTCCTTATTCAGTCCTGGGAGAGTTTAAGAGAGTTTGGAAACCAAGTTGACGCGTAAAAAGAAGATTAAAATCCCGTAACTTGCTGTTGAAAAAGAACGAAAATATTTGGATTAACTCGAGTGATTTTGGGGTTTGGTGGATATATATAGGTTGATTCGAGTCATATTTAGGGGTACTAACAATTTGGGGGAGTTTGGAGAAGTTTAGAGCTATAGAGAAGCGAGAAAAAAATCAACAGAGTCGAGTTCAGAAACTTTCCTGCTGCTGCTGCGAAGAAGAAGACGAAGAACATTAGACCCTCAGAGTCAGTCGCAGAGGCAGACTTATTTTCAGTGACAACGAGGTACGGTCGCATCTTCCTGCAGTCACAGAAACTCTTCAGCAACAACTCGGACTTCTGTTTTAGACCTTCAGTAACTACAGAATCCGCTGCTTAGCACTTTTCACTCTTTTAATCAACTTTTGAACACCAAATATGTATTTTGAGCAAGTGATTAATATGAGGAGCTAAACCCCTTAGCCGAGGCGACGGAGGAAGCCATTGTTCCATGAAAAGTGGTATAATTCTATTTTAATTATTTATTGCAATTATTTTACATGATTATTTGCATAGAACTTAAAAGCAAAATTGGTTTTTATTGAGTAGTTGTGAAGTGTTTTGATGGGACATGCTTAGTTTTAATACTTTTGATGTTTCATTCTTCGTGCTTACAATTATTACTTCAAAAATCTATTAGAGGCAAATATTAGAATCACTTTAAAGAATAATATTGCATGAATATTGATTAGAGTTTATCAATTAATTGGTCAATGGTGGAATCCAAAGTCTCGGTATTTTCTTATTATTGTCAAAACAATTCTATTTAATTTTCGAAAATCCTTCACAAGTTCGAGCAACGAACCTTTTTACCACTACAACTATAAAACGACATCATGGTCGTAAGCTCTTCTTGTCTTGCTGCAATTCAAATCCAGGACATACCCATCACTCCATGTCCTTCATCTCCATACAGCCATCATTACCAACTGCCATTAACATTCCCTTTAACTGACTGTTCCAAGTCACCATCACAAATCGAGTTCAAAGACAAAACAAACCAGCAACATATGTTTTCGGAGTCGCAGTATATAAAACCCATCTGTCCAACATCATCAACTCCTTCCCAGGCTGATCAGTTCGAATGAATCCATTACAGATTTGAGAGAACCACCATTGTCCACCGACTACTCATAGCTCAGCCAATCCATCTCCCTTTCCATTTCAGTCACGTCCAAGCTCTCAGCTCCATCGAATCACCACAGAATCTTGTCAGACTTCTTCATTTTCTTCCACCATTGTTTCATCGATTACCCAATGCTCATCTATCAACAACACCATCTCTGGCCACTGCCCATAAACCTCCATCTCCATTTACTTCTTCCGGCTACATCACCCTGACTTCATCAGACTCGAGCCAATATCCAACTGTCGCTGGACTAAGAAAAAGAACTTGAACGTCATCGTCGGCAGATATATAAAGACGATGCCAATAATCACTATGTTGCACTACTCGTTCTCTTCTTACTGTCATCTCTTCTTTCTTTGTTTTCTTCATTCAAACACGACAAAATCTCATAATCCTATCTTACACCAGTAGTCATCGCATCGAACCCTCCATTGATCGCAGAACTAATCTCTTCCCATCTAGCCACCATTATTGCAATTGAATACGTCACATAACACCCATTTCCATTCTACTTTGAGAACTCGCATCGACAAACAATACCCATTTTTACTGCCAGCCATCATCACTGACGAAAAGCTATTCATTTTCGCAGTCGCACTATGAACTGACCACAGTTTATGCCATCTCCTGCTTCATATTCTCCATTCGAGTACAACCAGTTCACCATAACCACCAGCTCCTTATTTCTTCGACTGCAATCTCAGGCATCTTGGTCACCTTACCAATTGCTATAGCTCAACCAGTTAACTCAACCAGCAAAACCCAACTTCGACATTGGAGATCATACACATTGTTGCTGTTGTAGAACATCACCAGGACTGAGACTCGCTTCTCCATCTCGGCATCATCAAGAGTTTCTCATACAGATTCACCTCTACTCCACTACTGAATACCATGTTTTGGTGAAAACCCATTAAGTAAATCATGAAGAGACACAAACACCGCCGCCAGCACTAATTGCAAGGACAATCGGTGGCATCATCTTGCTTGGAGAACTGAAAATGTGCCACAAAATTCATTCCAGATCCATCCTCTTCGATAAGAACTCAAGTTGCACATTAGCCGACGGCTCATCTTCCTCAGGTACCAGATTACGACACGGTTATGATGTTCAAAAAGCACCATTTAGCTTCGGATTCTTCTGGTGATTGGATTCGTGAGTACTTTCTTCAAAAGCACTAAAATAATATTATTAGCAAAATAACGAGTCCTAACTAATGTAAATATGGGTTAAATTGTGTCACACTTACGTGCTTATCATATACTTCCATGAGAATATAAACAATTGAACAACTCTATGAGTAACACAATTATATTCATCTGATTATCATATTATCTAGAAGTGTTAGATGAATGTGGATAATACAAAAGTGTTCATATGGCTAACTTCAGTTAACTGTTATTTGAGCCAACTCAATATACACGTTTAGGTATGGTTACCCATATCTAAATAAAGGTATATTTCATTTGTGTGTAACAAACTAAGACCATCTAACGGTGGAGATATATTGCTTTGGTTTTAAGCAAACTTAGCTTGAATCTTAAATCAGGATTTCATCTAACGGTGAATATTGATTGCTTTGTTTCAAAGCTATCAAACCCTGATTTGAAGACTATATAAGGGAGAAATCTAGCAACTGGAAAACCTAATCCCCACACCTCCTGTGTGATACTAGTTGCGACTAGAGTCGATTATCCTTTAACCTAGGTTTTTCCTAAAACCATTATGGTTAACGACTTAAAGACTTTATTGGGATTCTGAAGACAAACCCAACTATTTTCTCTGTAGTTGCGTGTTCTGGTCTTACGTGTTCTATCGTATTGAGTACTATCTTCTCTAAGATTTTTTTGAAATTTATCTCCGATAGGTAAGATATAAAAAGTAATCACAAAGCTCTTCGTCCCATTCTTTGTGATTCCACAATAACTTGTTCTACTACCATATAGTTAAGTTATTGTGAGGTGATTGATATTTCTAGGCTGTTCTTCGGGAATATAAGACCGGATTATCAATTGGTTCCTGTTCACCTTGATTTATCAAAAGACGGAACAAAACATCGTAGGTATTTCTGTGGAAGACAGATTTATCTATCAGAATAGACTTTTCTGTGGGAGACAGATTTGTTTATAAAGTCTTCGACTTTGGGTCGTAGCAACTCTTAGTTGTGGGTGAGATCAGCTAAGGGAATCAAGTGCGTAGAGTCCTGCTGGGATTCAGGGGCGTAAGGAACGCGACTGTACCTTAATCGGTGTGAGACTTGGTTAGGCTCAACTACATTCCAGTCCGAAGTTAACTTGTAGTAGGCTAGTCTCTGTAGCGTCTTAATACAGTGTGGTGTTCAAATCTGGACTAGGTCCCAGGGTTTTTCTGCATTTGTGGTTTCCTCGTTAACAAAACTTCTGGTGTCTGTGTTATTTCTTTTCCGCATTATATCCAACAAGATGATAATTGAAACTAAATAATCAATCCACATTCATTCTGCCCCTACTTTTTGATGATGTGGAGAGCTATTATGAGAGTATTGGGAAATAGAGTTCTCTGAATGATTCTGGGCCCACACCCATTAAGAAAAAGAGAATATTTACATCTTAATTACACCGTTTGTAAATGAACAAAACCCACCCCATTAGGCCGGTTCCTATGGGTATAGCAAACTGGTCAGTTTGCCAGTTTTGCACCCATTATGGAGCTGACAAACTAGCAAATAGGTCGAGTCCCTACTGAGCAAACTGGTCAATTTGCCACTTAGCCAGACCAGGTCGAGTCCCTACCGAGCGGTCGAGTCTCGACCTGGCGGTCGAGTCTTGACCGGGCGATCTAGTATAGATCACTGGCGGTTGAGACTCCACCGCTCAGTAGTTTTCTAATATTTTAAAACGTCTTCTCTCCTGCTTTTTCTTTTTATAATATTACTTTTACTCCATACGGGTCCCACTAAATATATTAAAACCTTAAAAATATCCCACATACACACATAAATAAATTTTTTATTAACAAAGGGTCCCACTTATCATATCAAATATATTATTTTATCTAAAATTTGCCAATTTTACCTAATATTTGCCAATTTTCCCATAATGGAAAAATGGATTTACCATGCCATGTGGCAAAAAAACTTTTATGCCCTACCCATAGGAACCGGCATTACTCCTACTTTTCTGTTTTTCATCGACTAACTGCTCCACTTCTATTTTCCCCATAAAGAAACGAAAATCCTATACGCCCAACACAAGTTTATTCTTCATCCACAACTGCTCGATCTTTCCGAATGTTCTCCTCCCAAAAAGTTTTGTTCTCATTACACAAAAAGATGGTTTAGAGATTTCAAACTCATCAGGATCGCCTCGATATATCCCAAGTCTCCACATGTTATTCTCTAACTCTCTTTATATAGATATAATTTTATGATTTGAATTTCATTTATTGAAAGTTAGTGCTTTCTGATTAAAAGCTTAGGTTTTTTATTTTTAAGGTTATGGTTGAGTTAAGGGAATGAAAGGAATTTGAAGAACTTCTTCTACTGTAGAGAGCCGATATGGGTTCTACAAATTCATGGATATATTCTGCGAAACTCAACAAATGATTTCCAATGTAAGTTTGTCAAATGTTATTTGCTTTCAATTAGTTATGGGTTTCAGGAATTTCAATTTAGAGCCTTAAATGTTTGTGGAAATGCTTAAGAAAAATTAATGTTTAAGTTTTCTACTGAAGACGGAAGAGTTGTAACTGATGGCAACTAAATTGGTTACTTTGAGGTTTAGAATTTTTTTATTAGTAGTTGGGAGATCAAGATTTAATTTTCATTTTGTTTTGTTTGGCTTTGCATAATTTAGAGAAATTGTTCTTCCATTCAAATGCATGAAGTTGGGTGACTTTTCCATTTATGCCTTTATGAGATTCTATTCAGAAACAGATACAAAGAAAAATTGTAGTTTCATTCAAATCATGAAGCTGGGTGATTGTTGTGATTTTTCTGTTTTTGATATTTCTAAGCAGTAAGCAGTTACATTGCATACTGTAGTCATTCTTTGTTCTACCAATGCAACATTTTTTTGTATGACGAACTGTATGCCAGAAATCCCCACTTTTAAGACTTTCAATTAAGCTCCGTCATCATTTCTTACTCATAGTGCATTTCCTGTTTTAACGTGTCCATATTACTATCTTGCTTTACAGGTGTGATAAGGACCTTAGAAGAATGAAGTATCTGTTATTGATTGATGAATTAGTGTATTTGATAGGTTGTGACAGGATGCATAGGATAAAGTATATTGTATTAACGAGCTTGACAGAATCACTGGGAAGGTAATTTTCATGTTAATACTATATAATGGTAAGTATTTTATTGGAATTAGGGTATAGAAAATGTTTGTTAAATGTTGTTGTTTCAGGTGTATTGATAATTAAATATAAAGGGGTGGCAGAAACTAGAGAAACCAATAATGTTGGAGAATAGAAGTGGGAAAGTGTCTATTAGTTCCACTTCAATTAAACACAAAATTAACTGCACCATAAACACGAATTTAGCTGCACCGACACGACGTACAAATCCTGTTTCGCTTAGACAGGGGTAAGTTTTCATTAATGTATGATCTATCTAACATTTTATCATTTGGATTTTTCTTTTATCTTCAAGAAAATGATCTCAAAATTACAGTGAAGATGCAAAGAATCCAGATTCTTAAGTAGCTTATTCACAAAAAAAGAAAGAAAGAAATAGCTTATTTGTTGTTTGGATTTCTACTTCATCCAATCAATTAAATGTTGTTTGTTTGACATTCATTGTGTATACTCCTTATCTTTGACACTAGCTTATAGAATTAAACAAACAGAAAAGCATCCATCTAAGACTTCTTTTCTCCCCAAGAGTTAATTCTCTGGATATAATTTGATGTCATGCTTTCTTTATTAAGTGATATTTTTTTTTTATATATTTTTTTGCTGATTTATGCCACTTGAACAGGTTGAAATCGTATATGTCAGAACTGATCTGGATAATGAGACCGCGTCCCTTTTCAACTTATTGAAACCGGAATTTGAGCAAGCACACTTAATTGAAGAATTGAATATTCCATGGAAGGAGAGTTCACAATATGTAAAATTACTGAGGAATGAAGAATTTGCTTCAGCATGAAAATCTATATGAACCTTCATAGAGGGACCATCAAATTAAGAATCCGGCTCAATTTGATTTTATCCTGGCTACGGAAGACAATGTTGCAGGGTTTTTTTTTTCCATCAATGGAAGTTGAATAGAATGGTCAGGGACTTGAGGAGGCTAGAACATTGATTAGGGTGGTATCAAGATGGCCAGGAATCAAAGTTGCACCAAGAGAATGAAGTCAATGAAATCTTTCGGCCGGTTAAACTGGAGACAGCTAAGGAAATTCAAGACTTACAAGATAACTTTACCACACTACAACAGGCCTGGAGAGATTATGTCTTATTGCGCAAGAAAACATGTGATAGGGAAGTAGTATAGCGAAAATAAAGGCATTGACTGAAAAGATGGAGAAAGATGCATACCTAAAGTGAAATCTTTGAACTAACACCCTTCATTGCAGATGGTTGTATATCCCTTGAGGATCTTTACCGATCAGGTACATTTAATAGCAAATTCTTTTCAGAGAGTAAAGTTTGCAATAGTATACATGTTACGATGGCTGCCAAAATGTTCAGTTCATAAAAGCTATCAAGGAATCTGAAGAAGAATGCAGCAACACTAGATAGGAACTTGAAATCTTAATAGACATCAAAATGTAAAAAATAGATAGAATAGTCATTGTACATATGCAAATACACATTATTTTGCCGCATGTATCCATATTTTTTAATAAAAATCGTCCAATATTATAATGAACGTCCAATATTATAATGAACATCTGA
This sequence comes from Papaver atlanticum, assembly GCA_023531105.1. Lineage (NCBI taxonomy): Eukaryota > Viridiplantae > Streptophyta > Magnoliopsida > Ranunculales > Papaveraceae > Papaver > Papaver atlanticum. The sequence continues at coordinate 3,127,523 of JAJJMB010005785.1, read as the reverse complement.
TGAAAATAACATGCACCCGGTGCGGAACACGGGTTATCATCTAGTTTTCTATATAATTAAAATATCACAGGTTGTGCGTAGTTCAATAAATGGGTAAATCCAACCTTTGGTTGTTGATTGAAATTGATTGACACTTGAACATTGGTCTTTGGTACCGTTCAAGTTGTTTCTCATAATAATCAGGCTGACGGATTCTATCTGTTTGATTTACTGATTATATTGAGAAACAGAGATATAAATCTTGGATATATTTCCTTGATTGAGTATGACTGTCTAGTTGATTGTCTTGGAATTATATTGGAGTTAGTCCATACAGATTGCCTAACAAAATATTGGGTGTGGTTGTTATACCCCCGTTTTTTCAGTTTCCTCGTTAACAAAATTTCTGGTGTCTGTGTTATTTCTTTTCCGCATTATATTCTTTATCTTTATAATTGAAATATCACAAGTTGTACGTAAATCAATCAAAGTAGATACGTCCATCGTAATTGTTGGATACAACTTGATTGATCTTGGATATTGCTCTTTGGAATCGTCCAAGAACTCTCACGGTATAATCAGGTTCACGGTATAGTCAGAGGTATAAACTCTTCATATGATTCCTGATTGTGATTCATTAAGTTGTAACTCTCGGAATTGTCTTTGAGTTTAGTCCATACAGGTTGCCTAAGAAAAAGTTGGTGGTGTATTTTGGTACCCCCGCATTTTCAGGTACTTTCCTCTCCAGATAGACTGCTCCACCAGAAATAACACGAATAAAATTTGCCTGGATCTTAGGATAGTTTGCATTACCAAGGTTGTTTGGACAACAAGGAAATTCCAAAACCGAAAATATTCTCAAGATATTCAATAAGTACTTAATTTCGGTTTTCCTATTTCCTACTAATATCCAGCATGCAATTCTGAAATCTCTCATTAGAAAATATCTAATATTAGTTTAGCACTTAACTAATATAACTTTCCAAGAGATAAGTTTTGATTTGCTGGAAAATCAATAACATATAATCGAAAATCTTAATTAAAATATTCTCAATATTTCGGATTGGGATCACCTTGAGTATCAAGGAATATCTTTGGACAGTAAAAGATAAAAATTATATTCATGTCCAAATTATGTCGACATCCAAAACTTTATTATTTAGCAAACTCTAATTCCAAACTCACACAAAACCGTAAAGTAATATGTGAATATGAAGGATCGGTTTTGCTCTTGGGACCGGTTCTACCATGACTCCTAACATAGGTTAAGATCGGTTCTACCAAGTCTCCAAATATAGGTAGGGATGGGTTCTACCATGACTCCCAACAATAGCTAGGATCGGTTTCACCAAGTATCCGAATTTAGGTAAGGATAGATTCTACCAAGACTCTCAATAATAGTTAACATCGGTTCTACCAAAGTTCTTACCTAGGTTAGAATTGGTCATCTAATAGATCTTCAATGAAAACCGGACCAAAACGCCTATTGATTTCCTTTCGATTACGAAACAAGTTTTGTATATGTACTTCCTTTAAACATATGTAATCAAGCGTAGTTTCCTAGGATGAAATCACACCTACATCCAATACATAATCAAGTAACGAGTTACATAGATTATGCTGATGTCATATTTACAAAGTTCAAAAGATAAATGTTATACTTCCTAGTCAAATATTGATCCTTGACATTTTGATCATAATAGAATGACCAAGTCTAATACTAGAGTATTAAATATAACCTCGCATGTTATGTTTTCAGTGTTAAACGAATTGAAAGCAACGATTACATAAACAAATCATGTCAGTATCACTGTACCTCAAGTGGAAGGATGATTTCTTCATTGTAGTCGATACGTCTTCACGATCTTCAGGTCTTCAAGGTAATACTTGTATGTCTCAACATTCCTAGACTTTCTAGTCCAACCTAAACGAAGTTGCCTCTAGTACATTCAATCAAGCGACTCTAATTGAGTCTTGATACTAAAATATGACAACTAAACTTGACATACCAACGCTTGGTGAGTTCAACCGAGTAATGCTCTAACAGGGGGACTCCAAGACGAAAAAGTAGGTATTCAGTTCTTTTGCATGGAAGCCTCATTACCCACCAAAAAGCTGAAAACTCAGAGCTCGATCGGAATATCAATTTCAACATTTCTCCCAACCTTTAGGAGAACACGTTTACCATTTATACCAATTACCATAGGTGGATCCAGGCGCGAAGAATGAGTGTGTTATATCATCAATAAAAGAGGAAATGATGGAGGCGCCTCAATTAGTTATCATTTGTTCGATGAACGAAGAGACCTATCATATACCCAGTTCTCGAATTAATATAATGCTCATAGATAGGTTGCCTACTAATATAGAGCGCCTTATAGATAAACTCTAGCGTTACATTCATCTACTGAATTCTTAGAAAATATTTTATTTTCTTGGAGAAAATTTCTCCAAAATATTTCATTACTTCAATTCGTAGCTATTCTCAGTTGAATCATACGAATTAATAATAAATATTCTCCTTTCAGGCATACTGGCCACCACCAAGTAAACCCCGAGAAAATGGCGTGAGTCTATTTAGCAATAATTCTCCAAAGAGCACCCAAAAATATGGATGAAAGAGGATATGGAAAGATAATCAAACGAGGAGATATAGAAAATAATAAAAACGAAACTATGCGGGACCGGCCCACTTGCCGGCTGGCCAACCATGCCGTCGGTGCTGTGACCGGTACCCACTCTTTTCACTTTTTTATTTTATTTATTTATTATTCTTTCTTTGATCAAGGAATTCATCTTTAAAACAAATTCCTTTATTTTCCATATCTAGTCAAATATTGCTCCATGGACCATATGGATTGTAAAGCAAGTGGTCTCGCTATCACTGACTCTTTGCACCATATAATATATTTAAATATTAATATTTTAATATTTTCAAATATTAGTCTTTACAGAAAAATCCTACTTCCTCTTCAGAGCAAAATCAGGAGTTTCAGTCAAGATCAAACTTTTCTGAAAATATCAAAATAATGCTCGAAAGGGCCACCAAAAACACAAAAACACCCAGGAATGCTCCACAATCAACATGGAGGCATATACCACCATGACTGGTCCTGGTCGGTCCCCTTGGCCACCATGGTCGATCCCTTTCACACATTAAATAATTATTCAATTAACCCTTTGAGATCTATTTTGATCCATCCTCTTTACACCAGCTGGACCATCATCCATGCACCGCCTAGCCGGTCCCACCACCACTAATGCCATGTCCTCTCACCCATTGGTAGGTCTCTACCTTTATTAGGTTTTACTTCTTAATGTTCCGCACCAAATCCTTTTAATTAGGTTTAAACACCAATTAATCCTTTTTACACCAAATCCTCCGTAAATCACTTGGGCCCATACGGACGGTCCCATCACCACCAATGGCCGGTCCCCTCTACCCATAGGTTGGTCCTCTCAATTGCTCCTTGGTCCATCACATAACCAAATTAGGGTTTTATACTTGATGCTCCGCATAGCATAATTCTAATCAGGTATGAGCAACAATAATTTTATATTCATCTAGCTATCAATATTTGAATTAATAATTTAATATTCAGTACTTCTATCAATATTCTCATTCATAAACTAATTGGTTGAGCTACCAATATTTGGTTGCTCTTCGAAGCAACATTCATATTGATTCAACCATCAATATTTAATTGCTATGAGAAGCAATATATTTCATATTGACTCAACTCTCAATATTCAATTGATCTGTGAAGAGATATTTTCCATATTGATCCAACTATCAATCTGTCATTTTTTTTTATCAATCAATAGTTTATTAGCATGTCTACCAATATTTCAATATAATGATCTCTTCTTTATAATTTGGAATACTAATGACATGGTGGATCGAGGATGAGTATCCTATAATCACTCAGCATTAATTATTCATCTTCATATGAACTCTTGTCAAGTGCTAACACATCAAAATATATATATTGATCTATGATTGATCCAACAATCTCATCAGACCTATGCTCATCATTCCAAATCATTCGAATATCACCATTGCCTCAACTGACACAATGATCTGTCACAATCAACAATGATGCATCAGACTCAATGTATATGGTTCTCAAAGCATAATTGCTATCTCGTCAGACACCTTATGTTTCATTCATCACAGTATTTTTTTATAGAGCATGTCACATTTATCATTGAGAACCATGCTCAACTTCTCAAGCTAAGACTCACGGTCTATCTAAGATAACGATTGACCAAATAATTACTCGTCTGCAAAATAGACTTCACATAACATATCAATCATGTCACATGGGGGGATATTCACCAGGGTTTTGGTCTGACGGCCTATAATACGTGCAATGTAGCAGTATATCCACGATGAAAAAGTGAGTAAGTCATGCTGGAAATTGAAGGAGTAAATTGAGTAGTGGCATGACAATCAACCAAGTCTTCTAACGAACCGGAACTGGTTCAACCAAGATTTCCCTCTTCCCTACTCTTCCACTCCTCTTCAACCGTCACCATTTACTAGAGATCAATGTGTTAACTACCTATACTACAAATAGGTCCTCGACCTATAATATGGACAACTTAACAAGAACTGAATTCATCTTATCAGTTATCCAACAACCATATCAATTACACATAAAAGCTTTTTCTCGGTCTAACGCAGAGAAATTATCTTCAAAGCAGTTCAACAGATATGGTTCAAACCAATAAATGGTCATTCCAAATTCAATTCGGTCCACAATCAATTACCAATTATCTCACACATTCTCATCTTCCCTTTCTAAAGATCGACCATTCTTTTTCTTTTGTGACCGAATTGAATTTGGGACGACCATTTTTGGGTTTAGGATGGAGTCTTACAGATTGAACTCTTGAACTCAAAGCACTCTTGTGCAGTGCATTTGTTAAAGATCTTTGGCGATTTTCTTCATCGAGCATTTTCCTACTCTGTCGCTTTACACTTTAACCAGTAAATTGTTTTTACCCATCAACAACTATCTATAATTACTTAACATTTTTGGCCCTAAAAGAATCATGCTTAGGACAATTTTCTTTTTAATTTTGAGTTGAAATTCAGCAGTGTTTAGTCATAATTTTGGCACTTATCTCATCTCTTTATGATATGCTCAACAACTTCTTTTATATGTATAGCCAGAAGTAACCCTGGGACATTACTTTCTCATCCAGTGATCTTTTCCTGGCATGTTTGCCACATTCTGCTGAATATATTCCAGCTAGGATTTGTTCTCCTTGCTTTTCTGTCACACATTTGAGTAGTGGTCCCATGTAAGTTTTCCTATACATGTCACTGTCTATGAGATGATATCTAAGTTCCTTTGTCTTAACCTTCTTTTCCTCTTGTGGGTCATTTGGTAATGCCTTGGATTCCAGATATTTGAAGATGTGTTTCATCAAAGAATCCTCTGCTTCAACTCTTGTCATGTTTGAACTATGTGTTCTGACATCCTATGTGTATGGTTCATGAATACTTGATTTATTAAGAATTCCAATCTTGATAGTTCTCTAACAAGATTTAGGTATTACTGAACTAAAGAACGCCAAGGTATCTGCATGTCTCATTTTGTTTCTTGATACTTGTCTGATACTCATTTTATCAAAGATGGATATTAGTTTGTTGATCGTTCTTTTGTTTTGTACTTTGTCATGGACATATCTTTTGTTTCGAATCGACCTCCCACCTGCTTTGTTGTTAGATGAGAATAAATATAAAGGAGAACTCTTTTAGCTGTAAACTTTTTGTTCATAATGCTTCATAATATGCTTGATTATTGGTTGGACTGAAGGCCAATGCATATGGGAATTCGATGAAGCTGTTTTCGGAGTGACTATGACTATTCCAGCTCCACCCCCCTTTTCTGTTTGATGCTCCATCAAACAGAAAATTTTCCACACCCTAGGTGCGTCTAGTGATGATTCGTCATAATCTGGTATAAACTCAGGCTCTTATGGCTCTTCTAGCTGTTTTTCACTGAATATCCGATCGAAATCTGGATTTTTAACGGGAAAGTCAGCTATAGCTTGTGCTTTTATAACATTTCTTCTTATATAGACCATACTGAATTGATTCCCCACTTTGCAATTATCTCAGTTTTTGTCTCTTTAGATAAGACATTTTCCACTGGATACTGAGTGACCACAATTATCTTCTAACTCAGGAAGTAAGATCTTATCTTTATTTGTGATAAAGATATGGATCATATCTGTGAGTACTCTGAGTCTGGTGCTATCAGTGACTTGCTTATAAAATAGATGGGTTTCTCTTTGTTGTCTTTACTTTGAGTAGCAGTGCGCTTACTACTAACTGAGTGGTGGCGATGTAAAGATAAATTTCTTAATTTACCTTGGACTGGAGAGGATAGAATATGAGGAGAATATAAGTAAGCTTTGATTTTGTCAAGAGCTACCTAACATTCTTTACTCAATCGAAAGACACGTTGCTTCAAGAGTAAGTTGAATAGTGGTCTGCACTTGTCTGACAGTCTTCATATAAATCTGTTTAGTGCAACCAACCTTCCTGTCCACTGTTGAATTTCTTTATTGCATGGTGGAGGTTTTCTCTTCAGATTTTCTCTTACCTTCTGTGGATCAACTTCTATCCCATTTCGAGTGACCATGAGCCCGGAAATTTTCCACTATAGACTCCAAAAGCACACTTTGGAGGATTAATCTTCATATTGTATTCTCTCAATAAAACAAAGGTTTTGAGAAAATCTTGATGATGGTTAGTTGGCTCTTTTCTTTTCACCACCATATCATCTACATAGCACGCCATAATGCTCCAGATGAAGTCTTTAATCATCATTGTTCTTTGGACCGAACGACATTGCTTTGGAACAATAATATGTGATGAATGCAGTGTGCTCCTCATATTTAGGATCCATAGGTATCTGGTTGTACACAAAGTACCCATTCATGAACAATAATCTTCCATACCCTGAGACAACTTCTACCGTTCTATGAATTAATGTCTAGTAAGGGGTATCTATCTTTGAGGCAAGCTTTGTTCAAGTTTGTAAAATAGACCACTACTTTGTCGTTCTTCTACATTAAAGCAAAAATGTTTGATATCCACTATGGATATTTGCATTCTCTATTTACTTTAGTTTCTAACATTCTTTGAATGTCTACATTGACTGCATCATACAACTTATATTTAATCTTCCTTTCTTTTGCTTTACAGGTTTTGAAGTATGGATCTATTCCTAACATGTCTGACATTTTCCATGCAAAGAGGTCCATATTCTCTCTCAGGAGCTGATGCAAACCTTCTCTTTCTTCAACGTGACATCTTTTCCCAGTAAGGTTATTTTTAGGTCTTCTGCAGAACCCAGATTTATTTCTTCAAGTAATACAACTATCTCTTTTTAAAAATTCCCTATCTGGCAAGCTTACCAGATCCTTTTGTATTTCAGGTTTCACAGTTAGTACCTGTTCACCATATTGTCGTTCGGCTGCCAGGTAATTAAGTTCAACTTCTGCTTTCAAGAGCTTTGTAATTTTCCCTAGAAGGTTTGATTACTTTCCACTCGACCCTCCACGTGGATCTTCTTGCTGGGCGAGGAGAGTACAACTAATTCTTTAGATACAACTTAGTTACCTCTGATAACATACTCACCTTGGTTCATTATGAATTTTAGTTTTTGGTGATATGTTGAAGGTACGACTTGCATTGCGTGAATCCAATCTCATCCCAGAATCACATTTTAGGCGATTTGGAGTTGAGAACTATGAATGGCACATTTAATTTCATTGGGCCTACTTCAACTGTAAGAGTTACCTCTCCCATGGGATATGTCTTTGAACCATTAAAGACCACAATAACTGAACCATTGCTTTTTAAATGTCCTTTTCTTGTCAGCTTCATCTGCTCAACAGCTTGGAGGTAAATGATGTCACAGGTAGATCCTTGATCAATTAGGATCTTTCAATAATCCTAACCATATCTCCCCCATTTTAATGCCCGCAAGGTATTCCAAATTCGCTAACCATTTTCGTTTACCGCATCTCATTTCAATGCCCGCATTTTTATTCTCAGCCGTTAAAAAATATCGAAAGTCATCAGTTAGATCTAAGCATCAGAATTTTTATCTCCACCAAAAATTCTTATCTCTTCTCTCCGAGATCAGACAAACAGAGAGAGACAAACTAAAATCTAGGATTTAGTTTGATTTGGTTTGGGGATTTAATTGAATCAGAAATTGAAGAATACAAAGAAGAGGAAAGAAAGAGGGAATTGAGTTGAAGTGACAAATTCTACATACAGAAGACATGATGAGTAATCAAAACCAATCAATTCGAGTAAGACATGTGGATGATGTTGCACTCTCAGTAAGGCATTATAAGTCCTTTTCATAGTGTTAGGAAAGTGCCTTTTCATTCAAATCTTAGATTCAAGCGGCAGACACCTATAAAATACAAATCCCGAACTGGCGCGTGCTTGCAAATCATGCTAAGCAAAATGGTTATCCTGAATTTTGGTTCATGGTTGCAAATCATGCTAAGCAATTGGTCTAGCTGGGGTGAAAGGGTAAATTTGACATGCAATGCACGTGCACTCGACTGGTATTATTAGTTATACTATACCAAAGCGTCTGAATACGGGAAAGTGACCCCATCTAGATCCTTTTTTGATATTCTCTGGCGGCAGTAGTAAACCTTCACAACTGGGATGAAGGTATTTTCACTTTTTGTCAGACAACTCAAGTTTGTCTCAGCTCTAGGTACTGAGTGTATCATATTTTTACACTCTTTGACCTAGACAACTGGGGACTTTTTATTTTGACCTTTCTCTTGGAGTATGAACTCTGTCAGAAGTCCTTCTCGTGCCATGCTTTCAATGATAATAGGAGTAATAAAAAATTTCTTTGCCATCAGACCTCAGCTTTCTTGGAGCAACGAATAATGGTTTATCTTTCATGTATTTTGATATAATCTCAAGAGTTGCATTCACATCGAGGAATTTTTTAGGGCTCTTTTTTCTATTTTAGCCCGACTATTCTCTGAAGTTTTTCTTTTTAGATCGTTGGTTTAGCGACCAAGGTGAGTGAGCTCTTTTCTTACCTGAGGCTTGCGTAACTGATTAGACTTCATTGTCCGAGCTTAGGAAAACTTAAATGATCTTGCTCCCTTCGGAAAAACTTTCCATTTCTACTGTACACCCCATCTAGAGATTTGAGAATACGACCAGTAGCGAAATCTCGAATTTCTCCTTGTTTAGGAGCATTTTTGAACAATATACACAATAATATTTCATGCGCTTTATAAACTGGGGAAGCTGCTTCCTTGAACCGCTTCAGGAAATCGGTGAAAATTTCTTCACTTCCTTAACTCATCTTTCAAACATCGTCCAGAACATCTCCCTGTAGTATACTGTAGAAATAGTTCTGAATGAACAGTGATTTCAAGTTATCAAATATATGGATTGAGTTCGATGAGAGACATCGAACCATGTTAGAGCATCTTCTTACAGATTGCTCGGGAAGAACCTCACAATTATCCAGGTATTATCCAAATACAGAGCCATCATCTGATCGAAATGAATATATGTTCATTGGATCAGAATAACCTTTAAACCCTTTGAAGGTCGGTAAGTCAAACTTTTCGGGAAATTGGCATCCACAGATCTCCGTGGTAATAGACTTTCCTTAAACCATATGTAAGTTGGGTCAAATCTTGAATTGCTAACCATCAATTTGATTTTATCTTAGTGAGCCTTCATCATTTTTCAATTTTTGAATCTACCGATCCTTGTACCAAATTAACTGTGACAGCTGGTGCGGGTTCATAAATTATATGCCTCGAAGTTTGCATGTACTGGTTTGTGAGTGAGCTGTAATTCTTAAATTCCTGCCTCAGGCCTCTCTATTATTGACTCGGTAATTGATTTATATTGATGACCGAGCTGAGAGAGGTGGGATACTGATATGTAAACTTGGTTATTTTGACTGTATTCCTTAAGGTACCTGAGAACCGGATGTTGTACAACTGGCGTGGTATAAAATTGAGGTTGAGGTGGTGTTGGATGATTGACTTTCTCTGGTAGGCAACTGATTCGTATTAGCAGGTCTTGGAACATGTCACCTTATATTTGTAGCATAGGTTTTGTGTTAAGCTGTGGGTCTTTGTAATATTCGATGTTTCTTTGGTGTAACAACCATTCCAATTAGAATAGCTTGTGGTTGTCCAGCTTCCATCACTGCTGATGACGTGATTATTAGTGGGATAACTGTTGTAGATATTGTTGTATTCACAACTGGTATTGGTATATTTACTGTAGGTGCGGTCCTTGTGATCACCTATGGTGTTTGTACACCCTGGTGTTTCACATTTGGCGTTATCTGGGTTTGGCACAAGGATGAGTTACACCTGGTGTAGGTTGTAATAACCGTCTGTGTTGGTATTCCATTCAACTTCACAAATACAAAAATTTTCATATAAGTAATTTTTTAATGAAAATATAGTCAAGATGAGAATCATTGATTAGATCTGAATTTTTAAGGATCAATGCCTTAGAATTTAGGGGGAAAAACTTTAAGTCGGTTTATGAAAGATCATAATTTTTTTTTTGAAGCAAGTGAAACAATTAATAGAACTAAATAGGAATTACACGTGGATATCTTGTACCCACTGAGTCATCTGAAATAATTTGCCTGATGAAAATTGGGATTGCTTGATCCCATATTGTTTTCGATAAGTTTCCTGCTTGGCTTCCATCAACTCCTTAGTTTGCTAAACCATCCGCCGCTTGATTTTATTCTCTATAGTTGTGCTGAATATTACATTGTGGAATTTGCTTCATTTTTTGTTTGATTTCGGAAATCATTTCTGCAATATACCTTGGGGCTTCTGTGTTGGTTTTTATGAAGCGCATCAAGTTTTATGAATATGTTTCGAAGATAACATTTGGCCATTGTCTTTCCTTCTCCGTCCTTGAAGCAAGAAGAGTTGCCCACGTTTCAGCTACTAGAGCTGTAGTTATTCCTTGAGGTTGTGCTAGAGCCATCACAATCTTAGAACTCGAGTCCCTGCAAATAAATCCTGCGTCCACAATTCCTGGGTGTCCCCTCGTAGCCCCATCCGTGTTGATCTTTAAACAGTTATGTTCCGATCTGCTCCATCCTTCTAGTATTGTTGTTGTTGATCTGGTATTTATTGTTGTGGCTGTAACCGGTGGATCTCCATATCATAATATTATTGATTAAGTATTGCTTAATTATTTCACATCAATATTAACATAAAAATCAATAAATAAACTTGCGTTTACCACATAATATAGTGGATTTTAATTTCAAATCAGATTCTCGAGATATAAATGAATCTAGCATTTATATTAACTATGATAAACAATAATCATGGGTGTCCTATATTTTATACTCGTAGAAACATCCGATTTAAAGGTTTGTTGGTGAAAACCGAACAAGATTTCAGTTCTGCATCATAAATATCCTTAAACATGTGGTATTTCGCCATTTTTTTAGATCTAAACTATTTATTGGTAGCATCATCATATTAACGACAAATTTGTGCAGAAATATATATAGATTCTAATGCTAATTATGGAAATAATCAAGACTTTATGATCAAAATTGGCAATAATCCTTCACAAGTACGGATCTATAATTATCATTATGAAAATAAGATGTTTCTCTATATTTCATTTATAAAAACTGGATTCAAGAAGATTTTAGATCTAGAACTCAAATTTTCATTCATTTTCATCAAAATTTTACCATCGATCTTCAGATCTATTCGCGACGAATGCATTTTTGCGACCAAATTTTCAGAAATCATCATTTTAAAGGTTGATCTCTTTTAAAATCATCAGATTATGCTCAAATTAACACTCATATCACCACGGTATATGCATATTATGACTTCTGTGCAAGTTTTTCATGTAAGTAAACTGAATCATGCATAGAAATTAGATATATGATCTGCTTTATGATTAAAATCATGAAGTTTTAAAGACCTAGTCGATGCCAATGAAGATGCTCCAACTCTACCGAGAAGCATACCTTCACAATTTGGTGATCGGAGTCCTTGATTTGTGAATTCAACCGTTGTTCTCACTCTAATCTATGACCCCTGAATAGATTCCGGTGATGTAAAGTTAGAGTTTCTGATTATCTTCTAAGTCGGTTAAAGAATTCATGGCTACTAATAGGGGGTACCAATTTGCTTGGGGGTGTACCATTTCAAAGGCAAATGATGTTTTGTCTTATATGTAATTTGGTACACCCCCAAGCAAAATGGTAACCCCTATTAGCAATCTTGAAAGAATAAGAAGGTTAGAAAAGAATGATAGAGGAGAGAAAAATATTAGAAGTCTAATTTCTATTACTGAAATAATCTTAATTACATTATCAGCCTTTCTGGCTATTCATACACTGTACGAACATGGGGATTACATGTAAATGACTAAGCATGTGACGGATGTGACCCAATTAACTTAAAGCCTTGCTCTTGTTCGGACATGGGATAGCTCTTCTTCTATGTAGCGTCCCAGGTTTTTACTTATCTGACATCACCGAGATTCTTCTCAGCTCCGCTTATGGACTCAAGTCTTTGGCGTTTATCTCTGTGTCTCTGTTGTGTCACCTGTTGTTTAATCTTTAGACATTTGGTCAGGTCTTCGACATCTGAACTTGAGTTTTACTTCGCGTCTTAGTTGTATTACTCTTCAGCTGTCAATTCTTGGGTAGATGCTATATTTTGTCATCTACACTGTATTGATTAATGAAATTGAACAATAGTAGCAATAATGGATGTATCCAGGTGCGTCATGTATTATTGCTTAATTATTTGATTACGTCCTGTACTGATTATTAATGAAATTTGACTTTTAGGTATTAAGAATATCATGCCGAAACAATTATGTCAGTTGATGAATGTAGAGGGATGACCAATTGCGAGATTGTTGATAGCCATTTTCCAAAGTGTAGATTGTAATTAAAGGTGTTCTCTTTGCTTAGATCAATAAGGGAAATGCAAACTCAGCTAATAAGTGTTACACTTCTGTGAGAAATGAATATCATACATGCCATCGGTAGAGGCACTATGAGTACATGATTGAGCTTTATAGTAGGCATGACTCGTTGATGAATTGAAGAGCCATCTGCACCTATGTTAGTGCAAATCTTAGTTCGATGCTTATAGAGAACATGGCATTCAATTTTGGGAAAACGGGAGTAGGGGACCATGGTGCCCTTATAGCCGTTTAGTCCAATGCAAATTGAAATCCTCCCAGAAAACGGTATTGTATACATAGTAAGTCACTCTAAATTATGAGTTAAAACAAAAGTTTCAGTTGCACTTGCAAAATAAAGCAATTATTGTTATTGTATATGTCTAGCATTGTTTATTTGAATGATGCAGGTGCTGTTTTATATTATGATGATCCTGGTTAGCGTAGAGACTGCCGAAAAAGTCGCATTTCAAAGATAATCATACGTTTGAAGGGTAACTGTTGGGAATATATGTTTTAAAAACATTATTTATTTCCAATAAATTAGTGTCTCATTTAAATGGTTTTATTGTGACATTTATTCTTCCTTTAAAGAATAAATTTGTTTTGTTTTTAATGTCAAAAACCGTTTTTTGTTGAATTGGTTAATGATGCTAATTAACAACTTATTAATGCATTTCATTTAATCTTATTTAATTCTTTGGCTATTATAAATCAGTTTTTGATGAAAAGAATTTAGAGTGTTGTTGAAACCTTTTTCTATTGAGAGATTTTTTCTTTTATGTTACTTGAGTTTAGAAAATGAATTTTTGGGAGAAAGAAAAACAAGTGTGTAATCATCTTTGGTTTTCTAAAAGAGTTTATGAGCAAGAACGAAGTGTAGAAGTTTGACATCCTCTCAACGTGTAAGAGTGATTGTGTAAGAGATTGAAATCGGCTGTTTTATCCTGGGGCCGATGCGACAACGATGAACTGCTTGCACAATCTTGGGAAGAGCCGCGAAACGTCTTAAAGAGAGCGACCTGGTCGTGACTCAGCCATAACATTTTTTGTTTGTTTGGTTTTATGATTGTTTTGTAGGTTATTTGCAGCAATTGTTCCAACAATTTTAAGACGTATTATTCTGCCATGGATATCAAAAGAAAACAATTGCTCAAACGCGATAAGTATCATTGTTTAATTTGTTTTATATAATTATATAACGATATAATTTTTGTTTTGCGATAAACCATGATGCTTGGAATTAGGTTACTTGGTACTTAAAGTAAAATTTATATCTTATCTTGATGGACTAGGAATAACATGGCTAAATAATTTTCTTTGTGAATATTTGACATAGAAAAAAATATTGTTGATGTTAAACAAATGTTTTTAACATGCTATAGAGTTTTATTTTTATCTCATACACGAAAATGAATTGGCTCTAGAAATTTTAACCATTTATATAAGACATCATACGGATCAGCTCATCCAAATTTCATAATTTTTGGAGTCCGAAAAGTATTTTTAGAGTATTTTACAAAACCGAATAACGTTGCTGCAAAAATTTCTGACGATTAGAAATTTAGTATTAATTAATTTAGTTTTTCTGATCTCTTTGCTGATATTTTGGGTTTGTGTGTAACATGAAACTTTTAAATCATGAACTTATATTCAAAATCCATTTTGAAATTTCTTGTTTGGATTCTTAGATTGAGAGTGAGAGATGTGGTGATTTCAAAATCGTTGTGTATGGTTGTCCAAAATAGGAGATCATAATATTAGAGATTAGAGATTGAGATGTAATAAATTACATTAAAATTCATGTTTTGATTTTGATTTTTATTACTTCATACTCTTGTTTTGGTAATGAAAAAGAAGATCATTGTTAGAAATCAAACTAATGCACCACATATGTTCGATAATATCCTTAGTAGAAAGTTATAACTATACATATGATGTTATAACTATATAACTTTGAATCTTTGTTTGAAACCTAAGAGAAACATGGAGTGCTATGTTTTATTTGATTTTCAAGTAATTATGTAAGTGCATACCTTACATATTTTTTAGTTTCAAATGCTCGCATGTACATGATTGTGACAGGTGAAAATTCACTTACTTGAGCAAGTTTTTATTTTCCAATGAAATAAAAATTGCGGGAGATTAATCGATGTGTGGAGCAATGGGGTTGCTGATTTCTTTGTTGGTGCGCAAAGTATGGACAATGGTTTATAACCAATTGAGCTTTAAAAGCAATTGAGGTATGTTTGATGAACTATTTGTAGTTATTGTAGTGATCAAATAATGGCATTCTAAATTGAATAAATTGATTGTTCAATCTTAGAATAAATTTCAGGGAAACAAGATGTTGAGAATTATTGTGTATGACAATAAACATATGACTCATATAAGTTTGGAACTTATGAGATAGAATTTGATACGAAACCAATATCGAAATAATTAGAAACCTAATCAATACAAATGTGAATATCAACTCTCACCAAGAACTGAACATAATATTGATTATGAAGTTATTTGCTATTCTTGCACGGCATTGCAAGGATATCAAATGTTATTAACAACGCTTTTCAAGCTAAGTTAATGTGTATTGTGGATACGGTGATAGGTTGGTATATATTGGTGTTTTACACAATGTTTGTTTTGATAGGTTATGGTTCAAAAGTTGAACCAAATCGTTTGAAAGAAAGTGGTGTTGAGTTATACTCACATCTCTAGGATTCTATGTATTGGTATGGTTTCAAAGCTTACTTCGGGTAGAACTATATTGTTAAGGATGTTCATACTTTCTAAATGAGAAAGAATCTGATTTCTGCCTATCTTGATTTTAACAAGATTGAAATTAGAAAATTATGGAATTTGATCATTGCGGTACTACAAATGATATGTTATGTATGAAATGGTTAAACCTAACATAGAAATCTTACCATAACGTGACTTGAACTTTGAATGTTTCCACATGAATGAGTTAGTGATGAGTATGAGCATGTTATGTTTTCCTCTAAACTTGGTGAATTTTTCGAATAATATGTATGTAATCTTACGCAACTTGCAATGATATTAAATGAAATAAAGTGTTTGAGAATTTTATAAATACTTGCTTGATGCTTCTAGTAGCTCGTATTAAATATGATTGATTGAGTCGTGAATTAGGCGATATTGACTTTATGAGTTTTTTTTTGAGTTTTTATCCTTTATATTGTGTAAAACGTCTTGGATTTAGATTATTGGTTCATTAGCTTTTCACAATTTTTGAACTTTGTATATTGTTTTGAAATTCTTGTTTGAGTCAAAAAAATAGTGGGGGTTCCATATCGTATGATTTAACAGCTTCGATTTAAAAATAGAGGAACTAGAAAAATGAAGATGAACGATCCTAAAAAAAAACATATTTATAGTGAGACTAAAATTTAGTCATGAATATTTTGTTGCTTATAATTTGAAAGATAACTTCTCATAGAAAGAAACTTCGTTCTTTAAAAGGTTAATCTTTGGAACAATAAATTCATGAGCCTTTTGTTTTTAGACAAGCAAACAGAAAATCGTTGACACTTGCATTCATGTCGCTAAAGTAACTTACATGATTGTTTTGTTGATGTTGTTTCTATGATGTATGATTTGTTATAGTCATAAGTAGAAATATATACTTTTATGTAAGTTAAAGATGAAAATCTATGTAAACCAAGCATGGAAAACTATGTAGTTTCTACAATAAAAGAAAGAATATAAGTTAGTTAAGTTATCATTTATATTCTGAAAACAACTTTAAAACAATTTAAAAAACAACAACAAATTGTTTACTTGATTCATTCGAATGATTTCAGAATCGATGAAAGTGAAATACACAATACTCTTTGTTTTGTATGCGTACGTGCTTTGTTGAATTTTTATTCTAACTTATAGGATGAAAATGAAATTGAGAACATGCTTAGTCTATTATTTGATATGAAAGACTTGAGTGAAGATGGTGTATGTTTTTGAAATGATTTTTTTCTTTCTTTGGATCTATTTCATTTCAATGAAAATAGAAATAGAAATTTAAAAGAGATAGAAATATATATAGTCTGACTATAAACTAGTTTGCACTCATTTGGTTTAGTGCTAATGCTTTTGAGATTGTGTGTGATTGCACTAGACATGAGTATGATAGCTTGGTATGTTTCTTTGCTACGTGATTGACTATATATATATTTTTTACAGTGTGGGTGTAATATATTGCTTCCATAGTGGGGGTTTTATATTCAGATTTACCAATCCTAATATGAAAACTTGGTAAAATTTTGAGAAGGTTATGAGGTGTTTCAAACACTTCTTACACCTAGAAATACATTATCTAAATGTATACCGAAATCCTTTATGGATATTGTGAAACTGATTGGAAATACTTTCAGATGAATCCTCTACGGGATGGAGCGATTTAATCTTCTATTAGATAGAGGAAGAACAAACATATTAATCCAATGCGATAGTACCGCGGCCATTGCAAGAGTTGAGAACCGTTAATTTCAATAGTAGAGTCGACAAATATGGTGATAGAAAGACATTTTTGATGCTATGAAAAATGGATTATATATGGTCTGGAAGGAGTTATCGTTGATCCTTTGACGAAAGGTTTGATAAGAAGGTGTAAATACATCTTATGGGATGATGTTGATGCCCATTGAGAATTGAGTCATTTGTGATGGATACCCACCAAGAAATAGGTTCAAAGGGAATAACGATTCACAAATGATATGAACATAGTTGTTCGTGATGGACACCCAACCTATAACTCAAGATTCCAGAAGTAGGTTCAAAATGTAATCCCTACCTATGAATGGAGATCCCAAAATGTAGGTTCAAATGAGGCTAAATCACGGATAATATGTAGACACAGAATCATGCTTTTGAGAATTCATCCCACGCATGATATCCTGAAACGAGTTAAGGTTGAGTTTTTGTTTCTAAAACTCTTAATGATGTCTATATATCTATTTAGAGTGGGGTACTTAGCTACAGGAGTACTCTTGATAGACTCACCTATATGGATGTGAAAGAGTGGCCGCTTTCTATGAGAATATGGGCAGTTCTCTAGATCATTCATTAAACTGGGATTCAAGCACAGGGCCTTAATGTGCTGGCTTTAGACTTTACACTAGTATAGTTTTGTGTGTGTTAGACAATCTTCTTATCTCCTAGAGTTCAAAGACTTACGTTCACTCTATGGTCAGATTTTTAGAGAGTCTAGCACTATGTAAAGGTTCAAAATCGAAAGATACCTTTACTTATGCACATCACTATATAGATGATCTTGCTCAATGTTTTGAAAAATATAAGTGGGGGATTGTTGGGAATATATGTTTTAAAAACATTATTTATTTCCAATAAATTAGTGTCTCATTTAAATGGTTTTAGTGGGACATTTATTCTTCCTTTAATGAATAAATTTATTTTATTTTTAATGTCAAAAACCGTTTTTTGTTGAATTGGTTAATGATGCTAATTAACAACTTATTAATGCATTTCATTTAATCTTATTTAATTCTTTGGCTATTATAAATCAGTTTTTGATGAAAAGAATTTAGAGTGTTGTTGAAACCTTTTTCTATTGAGAGAGTTTTTCTTTTATGTTACTTGAGTTTAGAAAATGAATTTTTGGGAGAAAGAAAAACAAGTGTGTAATCATCCTCGGTTTTCTAAAAGAGTTTCTGAGCAAGAACGAAGTGTAGAAGTTTCACATCCTCTCAACGTGCAAGAGTGATTGTGTAAGAGATTGAACTCGGCTGTTTTATCCTGGGGATGACGCGACAACGATGAACTGCTTGCACAATCTTGGGCAGAGCCGCGAAACGTCTTAAAGAGAGCGACCTGGTCGTGACTCAGCAATAACATTTTTTGTTTGTTTGATTTTATGATTGTTTTGCAGGCTATTTTCAGCAATTGTTCCAACAGTAACAAATCTTCCGAATTTTTATGGCGGTCTAATGTTGGTTGGTCTCTCTGTTCATGCTTTTTACTAGTATGGGTGTTATGTTAATAGGTACAAGAAGCGTGGTCGAGCTCCCGAGATACCATCATTTTAGGTTATTTGTGTAGTTGTTTAGTATTATTAACTAAGTATATGTGTATCACAGTGAGACTTACTGCTGCTATTGTGCTGTTTAGTATTAGTATTTATTTGGTTAAACAATGTGTATAAGGATTTGAAAGACTTATTGCTAACTAATAGTTGTACTTTTTAGATATATTTTCTATCTGGTCATGCAATGATACTTTTTTGTATTGTTGCATAATTATTTATTTTCCGATTTGAAATTCCATCCGCAAGGTCGGCTATGTAGAGAGCATAGAAATAGCATACATTTGGGCCTAAAGCTCAAACCTGAAATACTCGTGAAACTTTCTTTCTGTTGTTAGGGATGTGTTTAAACCTGATGATCAAATTTTTTTTTTTTTTTTTTTGGATCGCGTTGGTGTTGTGTTGAAGTTAGTCCACTGACAACTTTCTTTCCTAAATATAAAGGGTATTTTAATCTATCATGAAAAAATAGTTATGTTATATTGGGTAAATATCGAACTTGGGATGTTAAAAGAGTATTTTAAAGAATCACGGGTATTTAACAGTATATTATTTTACTTGTCTTCTAGACCCAAAAATTTAAATTCAAGGATTACTGAACCAATTTTAGCTGGAAAAAAAAACAACCTAACCAGCAGAGAAAGTGGTCTTGAGTTGGTAGTAATACTTCCGCTTCTTTACTGGCATAGTGTTTTGTTTTGAATAAGATCCATAGTCCTAGTCCATATGCTCCAAATACAGAACCAATATCTTTGATAGTTAACTCTTGTTAACCTGGTAGGTGTATATGCTCTCTAGTGTCTAGCGTCTACGACCTTATGGTTGAAACCAAAATTTCAAGACCGTGGTTAAGATCTCATGGTCAGTTTCGACAAGAACATGGTCTACAACTATAACATTCCCCTCCATTATATATACAAAATTGGCTCCCCCATGCCGGTGTGTCATGTATGCTTCCAGTATGTACTCTTTCGACATTTTTCTTGCTAAGTTGGAGTTTAGCTAGTCAAGAACTAAAAGCAGTGAGCACAGATTTTGAGGTGCATTTGCTTTAATTTAAAATTTTCGCCCCCCTAGTCCGCTGTAGCTATGCTAGTGATGTTGGTTGGCGCTGAACATTTACCTTCTAGCAGGTAATCGCATGCATCTGTAATTGTACACTCCAATCCGAACACCAACACACCTAGACCTAGTAGTCTGTCCGTTGTCCCTTTCTGTAAACCCTAGTTATTAGAATATTTCATTAATTCAATTTTCACCCAGGGTAAATTTTCAAAAAAATAATTCTCTCATTTATTGGTCCTACCAATTGACTGCCAAACCCTATCACTACTACATTCTGACCGGCTGTTCTTTTCCTCAAACTCTGATTTATTTATTTTTCTTTCATGGCTGTTCCCTACCTGATCACCATATAGGAACAGCTAGCTATACATATGAAAAGTCAATCTCAATACTGAATTGCTAAACTCTTTGATTTTAAACATTTCTAACTTTATCATCAAACAACAAGTACCGACCACCTATTAATACAGGTTTTCATCAACTTTTGCTACTCAAGAGATCCATTAAAACATTTCCCTTCTCTTCCTCCTCGTCCACATTCCAACCACATGTTAAAATTGAACAGTTATGTCAGAGATCTTTTGTCAATAATTAATTTAATTACTCATTCATAGATACATTATAAGCTCATCATCTTCTTCTCACTCTTCTATATAATCTAGAAAATAAGAATTTTCCTTTACTTTCATTCTCTTCATATCTCTCAAGACTCAATATAGTGAAGAAGTTAGTTTTGGTTTGAATAGTGATAGAAATCAGTCGATCATAATGTCTTCTATCTCTTCAATGATGAGTTTTGTGAATGAGCAAATTTGCTACATCCCTTGTAACTTCTGCAGCATCATTCTTGCGGTATATATATAAATATTCACTTCTTAAATTACTTGTATGATCAGCTCATCTCTCATTTATACATATATCTTTTTATTTTTATTTGAACCTTTATACATCAAATCTTCGTATGTTTTCTTTTATAATTGCAATTAGATCCAGATTTTCTGATCATACTTTTTTTCAAAAAAGAAAACTTTGATTTGCTGGTCTATAAAATCTTGTTTTTCATAACTTTTTTCCTTGTGTTACTTTAAAAAGGTATTAGAAGATGTTATATATTGTTAAATACGCTAACACATACAGGTCACGTCTCTATCCTTACCTTAGTGTAATCGTTTTTCTTTTGCTGTCAAAGTAACTAAAGTCATTCATTCATTGATCAGTACCCTTTTCATCCAGCAGCTAGTGCATTTTCTGAGCTTATTAGGGTTAACTTTTACAGGGAAAGAAGAAATACTTTCGTTACTTCTCTATATCCACTATATCCGTAGATATCTTCCCGGCCTCTGATCAACTATACCTTTGAAAATCTTCAAGATCTTTTTGTTATTCTACACTTTTTTTTTTTTTGACTTAAAAGGTTGAGATTGTATAAAAGAAAATGTAACAAGGCTCAAAGGCCCCCATTTTAGCAATGTACAAAATTTATCGATTATCTATAACTACTTTCCAATGAGTGATAAGTTCACGGAAAAAAGTAGTTCTGAAAATGTCTTTGCCTCCCCAAATAAAAAGTAAATTTTTGATTTCTACTATAACTTCCTCAGCTCCTTGAGGTCTTTTCCTGGCCATGACCCTGCGGTTTCTTTCATTCCATAGAGCCCAGCAGATTGCAAATATTGTAAGAGGCCATAGTTTTCTCCCTTTATGTCTACCTCTCCTAAACTTCCAAGCTTGTAATTGTTGTAGAAGACTGCCTGTTTGAACCCATCTTATGTTATATCCATTGATGAAGTAACTCCAGATTGTATGGGAAAATTGACAGTTAAGCATTAGGTGATCAACTGTTTCCTGTGTTTGATTGCAGAAAGAGCATAAGGCATTTTGAATCTGGCAGCCTCTTCTGAGTAGATTATCATTTGTTGCAATAGCACTGTGTGCTGCAGTCCACATGAAAAATTGTACCTTTGGAGGAACTTTCTTGATCCAAATGCAGGAGAAAGGAACTTCATTTGTTGGGTCTGGTAGTTGCTCTATTAGCCATTTATAACATAGTTTAGAGCTAAAACCTCCTGGAGCTGTGCAAGATAGGTCATCTTCAATGTCTCCCAAGGGCTCTAAACAAAAAAACTATAACACTTTTCTTTCTCTGGTTATAACTAAACAAATTTCAATTTTTTCACAAGAAAAAAAGCATCAGAATTTAAACTTATTTGTTTGATTTTTTTTATTTGCACAGGTGAGTGTTCCATGCAGTAGTTTGTTTGAAATAGTGACCGTCAGATGTGGGCATTGCGCAAATCTATGGTCTGTTAACATGGGAGCTGTATTACAGTCACTGTCGCTACAAGATTTGCAGGTGCAAAACAACTAAATTTATTTGTTTCATTTGAGGGTGATCTATCATCAGCTGAAATCTAGGGTTTTTCTTAGTTTTCATTACGTCTCAGAATTCGCTTGAGAAAGAAACAATTTATTGTGTTTTTCGAAGAAATATTTTTTCATTTAATGGTTTAAATATACATGTTCTGAAACTGTACAAATCCTCTAGCAGCCGCCATGAGACCCTTAGTTCACTGTACTACTTAGAAATATTTTAGTAGTTTGTTATTGCTTTTTCATTTGATTGGATTTGATTTGATAGAAACATAAAGTTAGTTATTAGCTTGAACTGTTGATGTGATTTGCTTTTGATCTTCTTCTTTGTTTACAGTCATTCAGAGATTGTATTCTTTCAATACTTTGACTCAAAATAAAACCCTAAAATGAATCATTGCTTGACATCTAGAGAGAGATTGATTGATCTGTATGTAGTCTTAACTGATTTAGTCACTTCAGCTCTCTCTTTCTCCCAAAGGGGATACGGACTGTTGTTTAGAACTGTTTACTCTCTCTCTCTCTCAAGTCTTACACGAGATGCCCTAGCTAGTTCTTCATACATTTGCCTTCCTTAAGATCTTTTCTTTCAGATCTTATAACGAATAAATTCTTTGCTTTTCAATGTACAGACACTTAATAACAGTGATCATTATCAGAGAAATGATCTGCCATCTTCTTCGAAAAACATCGAGAATATCCAAGTAATGCAAGTTTCAAGTGCTGCTAAAACAGAAAAACGGACTGTTAATCGGCGTAAGATGATCTCTATTCTCACCGTGTCTGTATACGTGATTCTAAACTGTTTGAACAAATCCAGTAGCTAGCATTACAGAAAATTTGGGTATTTATTTTTTTCTGCACTGATGGACTTTTTTTTTTTCTTTTCTTTTTGGACAGCTGCTGAGAAGAAACATAGGGTTCCCTCCGCATATAATCAGTTCATAAAGTAAATATTGTAACATTGACCATTTATACTAGTTTTTGATTAGTCGGTTCAATACTAATTTGCCTAAACAGTCCAAGTTATATAATTTTAACCCGATAACTTGTTGCTGGATATTGTTTTCTATCTCTTAGGGAGGAAATACAAAGGATTAAGGCCAATAATCCAGATATCAACCACAGACAAGCATTCAGTACTGCAGCCAAAAATGTGAGTAGAAACAAATAATAAAATGCATCTATTATATTTTTCTTGATTTGGCATTTGAACCCCAACCATTTTACTGATGTTTTTGTAATATACATTTCTTTTTTGGTACAGTGGGCACATTTTCCCCATGCGCATTTCGGGTTGAAGTTGGAGACCAAGAATAAGCAAGCCAAACTCAGTGAAGAGGTACATAAATTGTACTTATGAAACTCGCTTATGTTATGATTTTTTCTTTTTCTGAGGCCATGAAACCTTCTTTTTTTTATGGCAAAAACTTTTTTAACTAGAAACAGTAGAGCTCAATAACAGTATACATCGTTATATATATATATATAATATAAAAGCATCTCTAATTCTAAGAATATAATGTACAGTGGTAAATTCATGTAGTACCTTATGTCTTTTTTTCCTTCTATCGATATGTAGTACCTTGTTTTATAACCATGTATATGAAGTACTGTGGTCGTTTAACTTAAGTCAGTTCATTTCTTTGAATATTTAATTTGGCCAAAATGCATATATATCTAAGTGGATAGGAAGAGTTGGGCTAAGAATCCGAGAACCGAGAACCGAAGCCTTTTTCCAGTAACAACTACCAGGTAGGCTGGAGAGAGAATCTCCGAAAAGTTTAGCATAGTTTTTACGCCGGCTTGCCACGCCTTGCACAATCCACATTACGTAGGAAAAATCTTTGACACATTCCGTGCCGCAATGGTTAACCAGACAGGGGGGTTGGGACACCACTCTAGTTGGGTTTACGTATTCACGACCGTTAGATTGGCATACCCACATGTTCCCTTCCCAGAGAGGCATAACAAGGAAAACCTGCTAGCAGATGGTGTAACATGTTCGCATGTTGAGGGTATAGCTTATCGGAGAGTGTGACCCTGCGTGGCATCCGCATATAACTTAATATCCGAGGATAGTTCAGGTATACACCTCGCTCCATCAGATGCTCCATCGCGATAAATCCTTAACGCTCAACCGTCAAAGGGACCGGTAGCCTGGATGCCGGCTTTAGGCCATTGCAATGATCTATCCCCATCACGATGAAATTTTCGAAGATTACCATGGCCTGTCGGCCAAGGCTATATACTCGTTGAATACATCAGTGTAGCGCGCGTGCGGCCCAGAACATCTAAGGGCATCACAGACCTGTTATTGCCTCAAACTTCCGTGGCCTAAACGGCCATAGTCCCTCTAAGAAGCTGGCCGCGGAGGGAATCCTTCGCATAGCTAGTTAGCAGGCTGAGGTCTCGTTCGTTAACGGAATTAACCAGACAAATCGCTCCACCAACTAAGAACAGCCATGCACCACCACCCATAGAATCAAGAAATAGCTCTCAGTTTTTCAATCCTTACTAGAGTTGGGCTAAGAATCATCATGCTAATATCACTGCGTGCTTTGTGTATGGTAATACTAAGTGATTCTAGAATAGGTTAATCCAAGTGATAGAAGAATCTCCCTATTCGGACTGGTTAGGAAGCCTTTTGTACCTCTCTTTTTTATAATAATAATGCAATGCTACAAAACGTTCACCAAGTCCAACTCCAAGTCATATGCTTCTCTAGTTCTCTTAACAACAAGTAAATGCATATATATTTATTTAAAATGTTGGAGCTTAAATACTAATCAGTTCTATGCACATATTTGTGTTGTAAGTTGTAGCACTACTGATGACCTTCTTATGTACTGTGTGCAGGCCACATTACCAAATGAATGGTGATCAGAGTCCGGTTGATACATGCCCAAGGTCTCTTCATATTTGAGATAGAAGTATTCCAGTGATTTCTAAGTATTAATGTCTTTTTTTCGTGATCGAGTAGATATGGAACTCTATTTCGCTCCTCATTTTTATATACTAGTAAATGTAACTGAACGAATTATTGAAAAAATTTCAGAAGAGAGGTATCGATCTTCCTCTTTATTAATGTTTATCTTCTAGTGAATCTTGGCAGTACTGATCTTGATTGATATAACCAAAATTATTACTGTTTATAATTTATGTCTGAAGCTAGCTACTGTGTTCAACTGGCCAGCTAGATTTCAAACTTATATGTTTCTGTCTATGGCTTTCAACTTCATGTGGATGCGTCTTTGAGTGAATAACATCATATATGGAAGAAAAATGCTATCCCACACGACTTTGTGGGATGGCTTCCCGCAAAAGCGGTTTCTTTACCGTTGGATGATCAAATCAACGGTTAGATTCACATTCAGGAAAGGACCCACCATTTTTAAGAAATGACCCATTATATCCTTTAAAGGGTTCAAGACTGTTAAATCTGGATTTTAGTATGATCTAACGGTAAAGAAGCCGCCTTTGTGAGAAATCATCCCGCAAAGTCGTGTGGAATAGCACTGTTCTATATGGAAACTCTCCAGGTAAACCAATTGAGTAATATTTATAAGCAAGAGCCACAAAGGGGCTAATTGCCGGTCTCTAATTAATACAAGAAAAGGCCCGATCAAGAGGTTAAAATACTCCAAAGCAAAAAGTTACTACATGAAGTTTCCCATTGAGCAAGAGAATGAGCAACGTGGAGTCGGGGACTAAAGAGGACCTAGAATTTGGGATACAAATAGAAATTATTTTTTTGGTCAGTCCTACTTAAGGGTTCGGAGACTCCACTTTTAGTTTTTGAGGGTTTTATAGAAACCTCCCTAGTACCTTGAAGAAAAAGTTATTTTTGCAAGTGGTTGTAACTTTAACACCAAATGAACCAGTCTACTGTCTCTGGGCCATAGATAATGCAAGACTAGTCAGTCAATGATTTGTTGACTTTTGCATTTTGGTCAAGCTAACATCGGTTGAACAAGTTAACACTGTCTGAATGTAGTTAGTGATGTTTAACCCATTTGCAAATGTCAAAATACACCATTGTTAGGGCCGTCTGGCATTGACTAAAGTCAAGATTTAAAAAAGAGTTCGCGTATCTATGTAACTTTTGTTCTTTGGTATGAAGATCAAACTTCCAATGATCATCTTCGTTTTCCCCCTTGATTCGCTCGAGATTCTATTGATTTGGGAAACACAAAGGCGTGAGTTTATGTGGCCAAGTCTTGGTTATGCTTTGTATTTTCTGATTCTCTTTTTTTAATCCTCCACTATCTTTGCCACCACCTCCTCAACACCCAATGCAATCATCTTCGCCACCACGCTCCGCCAATCCATATGCTGTATCACCTGAGCAACAGAAGCGTTCTATACATTTGCACTCTAACTCAACAAAAAGCAACCATGAAAAGTTGTGTAGAGACCAATATCCGACGAGTACAAAAACTTCGTCTTTTGCAACACATAAAGCTGGACATGAAAAAAAAAAGGAATTCGATTCAGATTCCTCATATTCTTTCGTCTCAGCCAAATCTTCTTCGTATTCTACATCCTTTATAAAGAGCTCCTCCTCAGAACAAAAACCTTTACAAAAGTATCCACCCCATCATCACAATACCAAAAGAGAGAATCCAGACATACTTTCTCAACAATCACCTTCACTACCTTTTATACATAAAATACAAAAACCCCATTTTCAACCAAAAAAGAAAGACCTAGACACCCCTGCTTTTCAACTAACTGAGAGAATGCATAACTTAATGCAACAACACAATGAACACTGCTAGCTATTAAAGTTCTAGGAGGGAACGTAGATTTTGGTACTCTGAAACAAGCTATTTCAAAAAGATGGCCCTATAAGAATACATCATATGGAAACCAGTTCCACTTATCAAGTTTTCCAGGTATCCATGATGCACAGAGAAGACAAGATAAGAATACTAGAAAACCATCCATGGATAGCAGGGAACTTTGTGGTCATGGCCGAGGATTTGAGTCTATTCTCAAAACATCCAGAAAACTGCTTCAAGTTTGCACCTTTTTGGCTACAGCTTCTCAACGTTCCTCACTATCTACACGATGAAAAAACAATCCATGAACTCATAGAAAGATCGGAGACAGGGACGGTGCTGCAAATTAATCTCAGTAGAACTCCACCTAGAGTTTACGTCATGATGCACTTATAGAAACCATTCATGTCGGGAGTCCTATTAAATATTGCAAAAGGGGTTTGGGTACAGATTTCTTATGAAAATATACCTTTACTATGTTTTTTATGTGGTTTCCCAGGACATGCTTTCGAAGAATACACTAACTTTCTTGATGTGGAACAAGCCTTGAGAAGATATAAGTTTGCAACTACAAGTATTGCAGACTCAACACAAGAATCTAAGCATCGTTCACCAAAAGCCAGAGATTAGAACACATGCAAACAGCCAGACCACAAAATTTTTGCATCGGAGAATCCTCATCAAAAATATCTCAACTGGATACATGGCTTAAACACCAGGACCAAGAGATCCCAACTTCAACTTCAACCAGAAAAACTCAGATACATGGTCAGGCGACTGCTAGGGTTAACAATTCCAGAGTTAACTCGGTGCCGAGCCATTTGGCGGAGAAGATGACCCGGCGATGACTAGTTTGGAACTCGGTTAAAAAGCCGACCACCATTGACAATGAAAATACTACAAGCCGGCAAACACATCTGCTCACTCAAAAGAATAAAGAATGTACCTCTGAAAAAGCTGAAAAGAGAGAAACTGTACCTGTCAGGGATGTCGGGCCAAAACAATCTGGCCTTGGACCACACTTGTCCACGTCCTTAATGCCACCTAACAGTTCATCCAGGTTCACCATCCACGTGGAAGATTACATCAGCGTAAGGTCTCATGACTCACATCAATTGCAGAAAGGTAAGGCAAAGGCCCAACAAGGTGCATCACACACAAGATTTTGATACTGAAGTACAACAAACAAAACCACCTGGTAACCCAAATCCATGACCGAAGGAAAAACCCGGTATTGCTAGAATGCAAGTATTCTTTATACTTGAATACACAAAGGTCCTAACGGGGTTTTTACAGCGCAGAGATGCAAAGGTCAATTTGTTGGTGCATAACATCGACGGCAAGCCGGAGGTGATTGTCACACACAATGCATGACCATATGAACGACATCACTCCCTCAAACCATTGCATACATACAAAAGGAGAACCTTCAATCCACCAACAAAGTTACCACCACACCTTGATTTTCCAAATACTCCATAATTTGCAGCACAACCACCACCTGCCAAAGTAAGGAAGTATGTGTCTATACCCGAGATTGAACAGCATAATGAGAAAATGGGTCCATCTCAATTTGAAGTTCCGACAGCCAGGATTAGGAAGCAAAGATCTACAAGAATTGCCAAATAGTTTCACTCACCAACCATATCGGCAGAGACAGTCCTTACAGCACTACCAACAACATCTACATCTACTGCTTTCAACAACAGTAACACAATTGCCCGAAGAACCAAACCAGCTTGGAACATTTTCCTGTATGAAGAGATTTGTGAAACAACTGACAATAACTGTGAGAGAGCGGTTGGTCGAGGCCAACCCTCGTAATCCAAATGAGTTACCTAGAGTGGAACTATCAGGGTGCGCACAACCCCCTAGCAGTTTCAAAATTGTATGAGTATAGACACAAGTTTAAGCCAGATTTACTTTTTTTTGTGTGGGAGACGTTGTCAAATATTAATTACATGTCTGTGCTTCAAAATATTATAGGATTTTCAAATGTTTTTTCAATTCCATGTACGGGACATAGAGGTGGCCTTTGCCTGATGTGGAACTCCCACCTCAATATCTTTGTGTTAGTAGCTAACCAAAGTTTGCTCCATGTGTACATCTGTCCTTTACAATCTCATTCCCAACCTTGATTTCTCACCGAAATCTATGGACCACCCCAACCAGCTGCATGATGGGATTTATGGCAGAACTTCAACAATATCATCACAACTCAAAATATATCATGGCTTTTGATGGGTGACTTTAAAGAAGTCATAACACAAGATGAAAAGAATGAGGTAGACCTTCTACAACTACTCAGGCCAAACACTTCAACTACTTCATCAACACAAATGGCCTCATTGATTTGGGATACCAAGGAGACCCCTATACTTGATCGAACAAACAAACAGATACAAGCTTCATCATGGAACGGCTTGACATAGGAATTGCTTCACAACAATGGGTGGATTTGCACCCACATGCCTTAGTTAGACACCTTCCAAGACTAGGATCTGGTCACGCACCTCTATTACTGCGGGAGAAAGCTATGACAAGAGTCACAGGAAGGAACTTCCATATAGAACATTTATGATTTTTACACCCCCAAAATGAAAGACACTGTTATACTTGCTTGGCAACAAGATGGTGCAGAGGAGGTGGCCCGTAATCTACAACTCAAAATGGAAAACACGGCAAAGGAACTTGAAGCATGGAAAAAACAAACATTTTTCCACCTGCTAACATTACTGAAGGAAGCTGAATTTCAGATTCAATTAGCACATACAAAATGTGCCAACACAAATGATGCTGAGCTAATTTTTTGGTTACAACATGAGAAAGAGAAACGTAATTCACACTTGATGTTACAACACAACCACGATACCTATTGGAAACAACGTTTGAAAATAGATTGGCTGAAGAATGGGGACTTAAACACTACTTTTTTCCAACACAAAGGCAACCATTCACAAAAGGATAAATCATATCCACCAACTACAAGTGGACAATGGCGTCTGGGTGGACAACCAAAAAGCTATAGCACACATGCTGGTTAAACATTTTGAAAACCAATACAAGGCACCTCCAACTACAATTGATGTGGAGTTATTAAATTGGATGCAGCCGAGACTCTCATAAAACCAATGCATTGGACTCACTAGACTCCCTTCAGTGGAAGAAATTCATAAAGCATTACTGAGCATTGGATCGGAAAAAGCACCTGGGCCAGATGGATATACAAGTAAGTTCTTTAAAGTTTATTGGGAAACAAATTATTGATCTAGTTCATAACTTCTTCGAGAATATTGAATTAGACAAAAAATTTAACCACACCAATACCACTTTGATCCCAAAATCCGACAATCCCACCAAACCAAATCATTTTAGACCAATTGGTTTATGCAATGTGGTCTACAAAATCATATCTAAACTGTTGGTTGACAGCCTAAGGCCAATCTTGCAACATAGCATCAGTCCCTATCAGAGTGCCTTTCTACCTAGTCGAGAAATTCATGAAAATATAGGCATTTCCATGGAAATCTTTCACCATATCAGAACCACCTTACCAACTCAAAAACCGAAAATCACCTTGAAACTGGGCATACAACAGCTTTGACTTGGGTTTTGTCAGACAAACACTGGTGTCTTTAGGATTCCCTAACAAATTCATAGAATATGTTATGACCTGTATAACATCAGTTACATATGCAGTGAAAGTTAATGGCATCCCTCATGACGACATTCAAAGAGGATTGAGACAGGGAGACCCACTATCCTCATATATTTTCATTTTATGTGCACATATTTTATCTTCTAATTTGGCGAGGCTAGAATCTCAAGGAAAACTAAAAGGTCTAAAAATCTCAACACAGGCTCCACCAATCCTTCACCTGATATATGCTGATGATCTCCTCATATCTTGCTCGACAGACCAAGTAACTTGTGACCACCTAAATGCAATCTTACACTCTTATTCCCCCTCAGCTGGCCAGAAGATAAACACCCATAAATCAATTATCATCCACCACCCAAAAATAACATTACAATAACAGGATGGGCTAGCTCGCACCTTCAATATCAACACCACTCATAACCCACCAACATACCTGGGAGTGAACTTTAAGCAAGGTAGGAACTCGGCGCAAATCAATGCTCATCCACTTCGAAGACTAGAGAGGAAAGCAAAAGGCTGGATGGCCAGGTGCCTTAACCAAGCTGGTAGAAGGATACTCATCAACACATCTTTAATTCAAACTGCAAATCATATCATGCATACCCAGTTACTGCCAATCCATGTACACTACAAAATTGATAAGATTTCACGAAACTTCTTCTGGGGCCATGACAAAGACACAAGAAAACTCCACACTTTTGGATGGGATAAAGCTAACATCCCAGTCAGTCAGGGTGAACTCGGCATCCGGGAATCGAAGAAACACAACTATTCTCTGCTAGAAAAAAGAGTCTGGCAGCTTCATCCTAGACCGACAACGCTGTATAACACCATGTACATGGATAAATGTTAGAGCATAGCTCGGCTGAACTCACCAAATGTTGGTATGTCAAGTTTGGTTGTCATATTTTAGTATCAAAACTTATTTAGAGTCGCTTGATTAAATACTAGAGTCAATTGCGTTTAAGTTAGACTAGAAAGTCTAGGAATATTGAGACATACAAGTATTACTCCGAAGACCTGAAGAATTTAAAGAAGTAGCGAACTACAACGACGACATCATCCTTTCACTTGAGGTTAGTAATATTGACTTGAACTGTTTCATTCCTAACGTATCTTTCAAGTCGTGCTATATTGAAAACATAACTGCGAAGCTGTATATATTGTACATATTGTATAATACTCTAGTGATGTGACATGATCATAATCGTATGATCATAATATTAAGGAATTAGACTACAAAGTATAACGCTTATCTTTTGAACTTCGTAGATATGACATCGACATTGTTAAAGCACTTCTCGGTCGAACTAGCAAGCGTTGCTATCTCAAGCTTGTTTGTCAAGTTTAGTTGTCAAAACTATAAGTCTTGATTTCTAGTCTACTTATAACTATGTCTTGAATTAGGATAGAATGTGTAGTTGAGCTTTGGACTTCACGACGTTCATCGATTGAAGATGAAGATCTACTAAGGGGAGCTTGGAGGAACTTCATCAACAAAAGGTATGTGGAGACTTGAACTCATCTATCACTTAGAAGTCTATTATATTCTATCTCCTATTGAGACTAAGTCGTATAGCTATATAGACTTTACATTATACACATTTGATATTTCGAGTTGAGTTTAACTCGCTTATATCTTTCTCGAAATATGTGTTGGAAATCTTTTGATTTAACTACGTTCATCATTATTCTTGACGATAGTCAAAGGATGATCATGTGAAAATTGCTTGGTAACATCTTACATGATTTGTGTAAGACAATCATTTGATGTAGACTCGGAATGTTTCGTATTGATCATTCGATCACTTGAAAATTGCTTATAAGCTAATAGTTTGTGTGAGACAGCTATTGTCGTCTTCTAAGAATGTTTCAATGATTGAAATGGGAGTTTAGGACAATTAATCATTGTCTGGATATAGCACATTATGTATACTCGTATGCAAACTTTTGTAAGAATGATTCAGGTCCGGGAACCAAGTATGCATACCCGCATGCGAATGGTTTTAATAGTCAAAGTCCGGGAACTAAGTTTACGTACCCGTTTGGAAACTTATTCACCTGAGTTCGGTCTGGAACAACAGTATCCATACCCGTTTGCGAACTGTCAGAAAAGATCACGTCCGGAACTTAAGTTTGCGTACCCGTTTGCAAAATTTATGTGGTTAAGTTTTAAAATCCGTTAAGTATGATTTCATACTCATGAACAAATACATTTATATATTAAGGAATGCAATCTTTGCAAACCGTGGCTAAAATGTTATGAACTGAATCTTTTAAATCAATCCGATTTTGCTTCAATTGTGTCTTGTATACTTCTATGAGAATATAAACAATTGAACAACTCTATGAGTAACACAATTAGATTCATTTGAGTATCATTTAATCTAGAAGTGCTAAGATGAACATGGTTAACACAAAAGTGTTCATATGGATAACTTCAGTTAACTGTTATTGAGCCAACTCAATATACACGTTTAGGTACGAGTACCCATATCTAAATGAAGGTATATTTCATTTGTGTGTAACAAGCTAAGACCATCTAATGGTGGAAACTTAGTTTAAATCTTAAATCAAGTTTTTCATCTAACGGTGAATATTGATTGCTTTGTCTCAAAGTTATCAAACCCTGATTTGAAGACTATATAAGGGGGAACTCTAGCAACTGGGAAACTGAATCCCTACACCTTCTGTGTGATACTAGTTGCGACTAGAGTCGATTCTCCTTTAACCTAGGTTTTTCCCAAAACCATTATAGGTTTACGACTTAAAGACTTCATTGGGATTCTGAAGCCAGACCCAATTATTTTCTTTGTAGTTGCGTGTTCTGATCGTACTTGTTATATCGTATTGAGTACTATCTTCTCTAAAATTTGCTCGAGAGTTATATCCGATAGGTAAGATATAAAAGGTAATCACAAAGCTCTTCGTCTCATTCTTTGTGATTCAACAATAACTTGTTCTACT
Organism: Papaver atlanticum; assembly: GCA_023531105.1. Lineage (NCBI taxonomy): Eukaryota > Viridiplantae > Streptophyta > Magnoliopsida > Ranunculales > Papaveraceae > Papaver > Papaver atlanticum. Next base: position 3,093,630 of record JAJJMB010005785.1, on the reverse strand, counting down.
ACCATATAGTTAAGTTATTGTGAGGTGATTGATATTTCTAGGCTATTCTTCGGCAAAATAAGACCGGATTATCAATTGGTTCCTGTTCACCGTGATTTATCAAAAGACGGAACAAAAACTTCATAGGTATTTCTGTGGGAGACAGATTTATCTATCAGAATATACTTTTCTTTGGGAGACAGATTTGTTTATCAAGTCTTCAACTTTGGGTCGTAGCAACTCTTAGTTGTGGGTGAGATCAGCAAAGAAAATCAAGTGCGTAGAGTCCTGCTGGGATTCAGAGACGTAAGGAACGCGACTGTACCTTAATCAGTGTGAGATTGGTTAGGGCTCAACTGCATTCCAGTACGAAGTTAACTTGTAGTAGGCTAGAGTCTGTAGCGGCTCAATACAGTGTGGTGTTAAAATCTGGACTAAGTCCCAGGGTTTTTCTGCATTTGCAGTTTCCACGTTAATAAAACTTCTGGTGTCTGTGTTATTTCTTTTCCGTATTATATTTGTTTATATAATTGAAATATAACAGGTTGTGCGTAGTTCAATCAATTTGTAAATCCAACCTTTGGTTGTTGATTGAAATTGATTGACACTTTAACATTGGTCTTTCGTACCGTTCAAGTTGTTTCTCATAATAATCAGGCTCACGGATTCCTATCTGTTTGATTTGCTGATTACATTGAGAAACAGAGATATTACTCTTGGATATATTTTCCTTGATTGAGTCTGATTGTCTAGTTGATTCTCTTGGAATTATATTTGAGTTAGTCCATACAGATTGCTTAACGAAATATTGGGTGTGTTTGTTAGACCCCCGCTTTTTCAGAGATAATCTTGTATATATTGTTATGATTATGTGAATGGGTTATGCTGAAGATTTCATCCTAGGAAACAATGTTTTACATTTGTTTAAAGGAAGTACATTCATGAAATTGTTTCGTGAATCGAAAGGGAAATCAATAGGATTATTAGTTCGGCTATTAATTACAAATCTTTGGATGACCAATATGTGTGAGTTAGTAGACCAATCTTAACTCAGGTTATGTATCTTGGTATAACTAATCACAATGCCTAGACTTATGATTTGGTATGACCGGTTGTGATAATTGGTGTAACTGATCCTAAGTAATCACCATGTGATGGTATGATCGATCCTTGTAATTGGTGTAATCGGTCCTGGTGACTGGTGTGACCGATCACAAGTGTTTTCATATTTGGTATTTGATCAATCATATAGTAGTCTTGGAAAAAAGGCGAACCAATTCTAAACTTGTTTAGAAGTGTGGTATAACCGATTCCAAGAATGCAAATACATGTAAATATGAAATAAGGATTTGCAGTGAAAAGATGTCAGTATACTTTGAACATGAGAAGTAACTCTTATCATTTATTGTTCAAAAAAATTCCTTAGTACTCAATGTGATCTTGTGCCGAAATAAATTAAGAATCTTTTAATTAAGGTTTTTGGTTTTATATGCTTTAATTACCAGCAATTAATGCATATCTCTAGAGAATAAAAATTGGTAATACGCATATACTAATTGGAGATTTTCTATTGAGAGATTTCGGAAATATTTGACAAGCATTTACTGGAATTAGGAAAACCAAATTTTGCCATTCATTGCATATCTTGAGAATACTTTCGGTTTTGGAAATTTCTTGGTGTCCAAACATCCTTGATCTATAAATACCTAAGTTTGATTTCTAGCGATCCACCCTAAGAGCCAGGCAAACTTCAATTCTTGTTGTTTCTGGTGGAGCCGTATATTCGGAGAGGAAAGTATCCTAATTAGGTGAAATATCTTACGACCCCTCGTTTAAAGACTTCTGTGGGATCAAGAATCTCTACGAGTACCGTTAGTAGGAAACTAGATAATTGCAGTGTTATTAGTTTTCGATTGATTTGATTGACTAACGGTTATTGAAACTTTGATTGCACCTAGTTTGTTTATGCTTGAGAATCTTCTCTTCTGATATAAGATTCACTCAAACTAGATCAGAGTATCGACGGGATCTTTGGAACTGTTGTTAGATCTAAAGACATCTTGTGATAATCCATTGTTAACAGACTCCATTCTGTGCGTGATTAATCACAAGAGATTCAAGTTGTGTTGAGAAAGTTTTGAAAATAAAAGAAGATTTGAAGACGAAGAAGATTTCTTATTAGTTTTCGTATCTTGTGAATTGTGTGCACAAACCTTGATCGGCTGGGATCCAACTAGAATCAGTTTATCTTTGATAGATCTGATTGCTTAGTTGCATGAGATCGACATTCTCTATATTTCTCTTTGAGATTTATATCAATTGAGTGTGAATCTGTACTTGACTATTTCGGTAGTTAAAGTTAGATTGATCTAACCAGACGAAGGAGTTTATTTGATTATACATAAGAGCCTTTGTCAACAGCTCATCTAAATCTTGTAGCAAGATTGATTAGAATGGTTACCAAACAGATTCTTCATTTGATGTTTGGAATACGACCCAAAGGATTTTCTATTCACGTGCGTGACTCTAGAAGTCGAAGGCGCAGGGATACTGAGGAAACTAAGTAGCTAGGGGTAGTGTGCTTGGTCTCAACTATACGAAGTTGGTATTAGATTTTGTACATCGGCTTAATTCTGAGAGTATTCAAAACTGGACTAGGTCCCGGGGTTTTTATGCATTTGCGGTTTCCTCGTTAACAAAATCTTGTTGTGCCCTTTACTTTGATTTCCGCATTATAATTGTTTATTATAATAAAGTAAAATACATATATACGTTAACTCCGTAATACTTGATAGTGATCCTATAGAGTTTGGTTATTACCGAACCTATTATCAAGTAACACACTTTTTTGTAGTATTATCTCGATCTTGTATCCATAGTCAATCACACAAGTTATCTTGTTGTTGTATTGTCTCGATCTCGTATCCATAGACAATCAGACTAATAGCGTGTTTGGTTGGAAGGAAGGGAATTTTATTCCCAGGAACCCTATTCCCAAAGGAGGGGGAATCCAAAACCCACCACCCCCCATGGGTTTAGGATTCCCTTACTTTTTGGGAATCCTATTCCTAACCAATCTTTAATCCTATTTGCCAAACATGGGAATGGAATAATATTCCCAGGAAACTGATTCCATTCCCCCCAACCAAACACGCCAAAAGTGTGAACCGAATTATCGTATTTTCTCGACTTTGTCCATACATGATCATATACGGTAAATGACTTATAGGTTGAAATAAAAAGATTGTGGTGTATTTGGGTACCCTCGTCTTTACCAAAATTTCTACCCAACAAGGCTGTCTTTCCGACAATCCCAAAATCCATGAATTTAGCCAACTCGTCCTGGAAAAACATTTGCAAGGTTGTCATTTATGTGCAGGAAAAATACTCGATCCATATTGGGGATGGAAGAACTACCAGGATCAAGGAAAACTAGATACCAAGACACGGAAATATAACCACTACAGGAGATACATGCAACAATCTTGATAGTTCTCTAATTAAACCACATGCTTTTAACTGGAAAGTCAATTTGCTCCTGCAGAACTTTCCACCAACTATTGCTAACTCAATCAGAAATATCCACATTTCAAACACATCCATACCAGATGAGCCAATTTGGCCACATTCAAAATAGGGGCACTACACGGTCAAAAGTGGTTATACCATTTTAATCAATACCCAAAATACAAACATTGACCTGTCAATTGCTGATCAATGCAAGAAAATATGGAAAACAGATTGCCCGCTAAAGATAAAACTCTTCATATGGAAGTTGGCCACAATGGTATACCAAATTTCGAAATACTTCATGCACGGTCGCACGGAACATAACGAACAAAAATTTGTGTCCAATCTGTAACAATGTCTCAGAATCATCACAACATTGTTTGTTTGAATGCCCGCGGACACAACATATTTGGGAACTTATGTGCTAACATATGAGAAGCGGGGATGGAAATAATCCCTACAATTGTCTTCATCTACCACCACACCCGGCTCCAAACATCATATGCAATACAACAAGCACCCAACATAGTCGCAACATCCATCAGCAACAACATGTGGGAATCTCACCTCATGCTCGAAACGGTAACCAAATTCAGGTACCCAAAAACTTCGCAGAGTTTATAAACCTAGCAGCACACAAAAAAGAATTCACTCTATGTTTCCAAACATTGTGGATGATTTGGTTGGCTAGAAATGGAACGGTGTACAAAAGACTACATCAAATAGCATAACAAATTTTCCAAATAGCCTTGGTATTAGCTCAAGAATACAGTTGGGCACAAAAGAACAACCTTCACACCCAAGGGAAAACTCGGAGCCACCAAGGAGGACAATCCACCACAAATAAAAAAACAATTATATGGGGTCAAATGGATATCGCCACCGCCGAACTAGATGAAGACCAACACCGACGGGGAAAGCAGAGGACAGTCGGGAGGAGAACCGGACATGGTTGGTGCAGGATGGATTTGTAGAAATTCATAGGATTCAACGATCATGGCAATGGATGCACTAATCGGAATCACCACGACATTGGTGGCAGAGACTTAGCAATATTATTGGCAGTTAAAATGGCTTTCACTAAAGGATGGAACCACATCTGTTTTGAGACGGACTCAACCGCCTTAGTAAGTTTAATCAAGCATGGCGACACCGAGGCTCCATGGATCATTTAGAAAATGATTAAGGAAATTAACCAACATCTGCAACAAATACCTGAATACACACTCACAAACATATACAGATAGGCGAATCGGGCAGCAGATGGACTGGAATTATGCGGTAAACAAATAACTACCAATATGAGGTAGTACTGATACTTTTATTTGGGACAACTCATGTCCAACCGTCCTAAATGTAATTGTAATGAATGATTCATTGGGGATTTTGTACCCCAGATAATTTTCCAATTAATAAAAGTAGCTTCCCTTTCAAAAATAATAATAATGTCCACATAAAAAGATGACCTTAAGACCATCTCTAATGTTGAGGGTGAAGGTCCTAAAATCACATGATATATGATTTAACAGTTTTTCTATCAAAAGTTTATCTCTAATGAAAGGATCAAGGTCAATAATAAAAAGATGACATGGCTTTCATCTCATGTAAGGGAGTATATGCCAACACTATGGTCACTCAATTCTGTTGCCTATGGCTACAATTTATCCAAGAGGATTTCCCGCAAAAACATATCTTTTATGGGGGAAAAAATATCTTAGTTTATTGTGACGGAAAGTGATTATATTTTGGGTCCACCACCCACAAAACATAAAAATAAAGCCTAAATGGTGGACCCAGGGTGTTATTTTACGGAAACTCGGTTTGTATCATATATCCCTTGTATGGAGAACGACATAAATATATGTCCTTCACAGGCCACGCCTTGTTGAATCCCTACAATATTCCGACCAAGGGACAACCCATAATGGCCGGGTTCGGCTATAGTATGAGGATAACCATGCAAAAACCCTCCACATAGTGCTTGTCATAAAGGAGAAAGTCATATCTATAACTTTTTCCATGACCCTTATATATTTCAAGTTCAAGTCATCATTTTATCTTCTTCTACAACTGTTTTTTTCTTCCCTTAGACCCCATCTTGACCAATGGAATTTGAGATCTATTCTGCTGTATTTTTATTTTTGTTTGTCTCGTGGAATGACCCCCAATAAAAAGTTATTTAGACCTCCACTTAGGATGACCTTTATGCCATTTTAGATACTCCAATGCAAAATGATAACTTGACGACTACACAACCAAAACAAATACTACTATTTTTTATTCACTTTATATATATATATATATATCCTAATATCCATTTTTTTTAGTTTACCTAATTCAATTGTTGTTGATTAGCTAGAGTTCATGTGTCTAAATTATCATCCACATTGAACCTTATAAATTGAAATCAAAAGAGACAAAAATGCAGAATAAAACAAACTAAGGAATTCTATTGATCAAATAAATTCAGATATTCATAACCTATGGCTTAACAAGCTTATTTATACTACCATCAAAAACATAAACTTCCTGGAAAAAGCAGACTCTTATAGTTGAACTCAGACTTCCAACTATAACTTAATGCCCTATTATAACTCAATAACATAAAATAACTATCTGGGTTAGTTAATGTTGGTTAGAATTGATTTCCAACAACCATGTTTCTATATCTTTCATTATGGTTTCCATCGTTATTCTCTAATGAACCTCCTCATAGATTCGATGAAAGCATCATTGCCTGTCTTAATCTCAAGATCTTATTAACTCTCTCAAAATCCCAACATCAGGAAACATAAAATTACAAACAAATTCAATTCAGTTTTCGTGATTTTTTTTGATGATTATATAAATTTTATTTGTCATGCATAAACCCATATCATTAAACATAATATATTCATTAAAAAAATAGAACAAACAACAAAGAACAACTATTTTTAATAAAGAAATGAAAATGGAAATGGAAATTGAAATAACTTTGTGTGCATGAAATATGAAACTGAAGCAAAAACCATTTAATACATGAATTGGTAGCATAAATTATTAAAATTAAATAACCAAATTATCTAAATATATCAGTAAATAAACTAAAAATACTTGTTATTCCAATTGGAGACACTAACGCCAAATATTAGATGAGTTGATTAAGATTACTTGCTTTCTAATTGGAGACGATAACATCATTGTTTTACTGTACTTTCTCCTTATATTAACTTATAAATTTCAATTAATTACAAATCCCATGGTTTTTTCATTGGTGAAGCGGAATAATATAATAACTATCAAATTATACATACTACAAAACTCTAATGAAATTGATTAGCGGTTGGTTAGAATATTGGCTGGATATGTTAGGAGGGTAATATGCGGGATACTTTATTGTTGAGTTCCGCTTTTATGAAAGCTCTAACAATTTACGGGTTGGTTGTATCATTAGCACGTTTATTTGCGAATTCTTTTGTTTGATCCTAAGAATGTGAAAGTTTAAATCTTTTTCTGAATTTGATTCCCTTGGATTTCACACCATGCCTTTTTAAATTCTATCAAAATTTTACTCATGGAATCACTTTTGATTGAGACAATATACGTTGGAAGGACTGATCTGAAAAAGGAGGAATTAGCAGACATACTCACTTTCTTCCTTTATGCTCATAGTCGAACGAAATCCTTTTTTTTAAGCGTTGCAAAAGCCTGAGGCATTTCATGACTGACATTATAATGTCAAATTTGTATTTCATAAGGTCATTTATGTAAAAAGCACAATCAATCAAACTGGTTATTGGTCAGTCTATGACCCAAATATACCAAGTGCATATTCTATGACCTAGATCCCAGTTAGGTGCTAAATTTAGGATCTTTTTACAAAATAAACCTACCAATAATGATATACCTATAAATAAATGTTTTACCTAATTAAACTTTCGGACCACCTCCTCAAATTCTTAAAAATTCTTTGAATTACCAAAACTTAGTCCATCTAATACAGTTCCCGTAGTGATTCCACTAACTAATGTATACACAACATCTACTGCTTTTTTCCATACTACCACATTAGTAAATAAACTATACTTATTTAATTCAAAGTATTTGGTGTTTTTGCAATATTGGAAGAAATCCAATAAAATGCATTATTTGTTTCGCTCGTCATGTGTCTAAAGAATTACCACTCTGAGATGTTATGCACAATATGGAACCTACAAAAGAAATAATATGTAATAATTAACCTAAATACGCAAATAAAATATTGTAATTACGTAACACCAAAATTTACTTGGAAAATCCTCTTTCAATGCGTAGAATAAATAACCACGACAGAACTTCTACAATGAAAATTATGGGTTACATCAATTTTTCCCACACTACTTCATGGTGCATATATAACACTTAGATAAAAATAATTTTTACACTCAAGATTAACAATGTCGTGACCCAAAAGATAGATTTCAACTGATTAATAATAATGACAAAGATAAGAAAACTGAATACTAAGGGTTGAAAAAACCTTAAATTAACCGAATGATGTATACTATTGATGGATAAATCCTCACCAACGCAACCAAACAAACCCTTAGCTAAGATTAATACTTTTTCTTTTTCTTCAAGCTCACTTTAAAAACATCACCAAGTTTCTTTGATACTGACTGACTTTTTCTTGTTTTTTTACTTTTTTCATTTTTGTTTTCGCTACAAGGAGAAAGAAAACAATCATGGCGTATGTGATGGTCTTTCCTTAATTTTTTCAGGCGTATTCCCTTGGTGGACATATATAATTAAGAAGTAAATATGCCCAACAATTTGCCCCTCACGACTTGTTAAGGGGTATTCTTGTATCACCACCAAGCCTTCCCTGCTGCAAAAGTGAACATGCTCGTACTTCAGTAGTGGTATTTCATCATATCAGATCCATTCTCATATGTATGGATTTTTTCAATCTGCAAGACCTTCTCAACTTATTGCATCATCTCGTACCTAATATTTATGCGCTTCGATCTCGAGTGAAAAATATAATGCTTGCTAAGATGAGTGACACTCTAGCTATAAAAGTAAGCAATGTTTTTTCTTGTTTTATTCCGAGTTCTCCAACAAACCTCTTCGCATCTTATCATTTATTTGCAATTCTCTATAAACGCAGTGTTATTCTTTTGTAATATAAATGCATCTCTTCTGTCATGGATTTTATTCAATCCCCTTTCTAAGGTATGTCCAGAGAGTCATCATAATATTCTGGTTCACTTGCATAATTTGTTAGCATCACATATCGTGTGATGTTTACTTTGTTGATGGTATTTTGGGCCTTCTGTATGTTTTTGACTAACCTTCTGGTTCTTTTTGGACTTCCTTTTCACCATTATGTGCCCATTAGTACACCTTCATGAGCTTCATCTTCATGATTAGTTTACTCTTGTTAAGTATAACACTCGAAGAAACAAAGAAACAAAGGTATATTGTTTGTAAGGTAAAATATTTTCACCTCCAAACACAAATCTGGTGGTGATGTTGAAATAAATCGAACTGCTGCTTTTCTCTCCACGTGATCAGTGTTGGGGGGATACCTGCAAAAAACCTTCCGATGCTTAAGTTAGCTTTGAGTTTTTCACAGGAGTTTTAGTGGTGAAGATTGCATACCTCTTATTGTTGTGAACCCATCAATTTATAAGTTGTAAATCAGGCCCTTACCCTAATTTAGAGGTGAGAATCAATTGCCTTAATTCCCCTGCATGCCTCCCTATAATAATTTTCCCTGCATGCCTCCCGGGCATAAATTGTATTAACTTCCCCTGCATGCCTTCTGGAATATTCCAGAATATTCCCTGCATGATCTGGCTAGCAACCCTTCTAGATTTTTCAGGAAACTTTCTATAGGGTTATGGAATTAGGCAACCATAGTGAGTAATTGATCAAGCCCAAGCAAATAGGTGAAATAGGATAAGCCCACGCAGTGGGGCGGAAATATCCACAGGCCAAATGATTGGGGCTGAAACATCTAGCATCTTGGCTAGGCTCAGCTGGCGAGTTGGCTCGGCTAGCTGACTTGGCTCGGCTCGGCTAGGGTGAAGATATCCTTCAGAACAACTGAATGGGGCTTAAACATCCCGGGGCTATGTAAATACATTAAGTCGTGAAACACTAAATCACCACCAACTGTCGGACGGACTGGTCGCCGGGGAACACCGCCGGTGAACTGCTGCTGCTACCGTTGCCGGAGAAGATGCCGTCGCCGGCAACCTGCTGCTGCTGACGATGATGACGTTATAACGGAAAATACTGACAGCGTAACGAATCTATTAACGGTAACGGAATATTCTCGGCATATTCTGACGCCGTTAACAGAATATGCTGACGTCGTCCGTTTCTGCTGACATCGTGCTGACGTCATCGACCACTTTACTGCTGATTGGATCTTTGCTGCTGATGAGGCAGCCTCTGATTGGCCAACACTGTAGTGATGACGTGGCAACAGTGATGTGGCTCCTTCTTGCCTTGACTTGGATATTTTCACATGGGCTTTTATGTATAGTGTTTATGAGGCCTAGTTAGCCATACTTGACTAATAAGAGGAGCATATTAGGCCTAAGCAAGACCATTTCTAGTGTAAAATATTAGGGTACAAACATCGCCCCCTCTTAATCCATAACTTGTTATGGGTTAAGAAGCTCGGGTTATCTAATACTTTCTGCGACTGAACTTCGCGTTGTTCTGGAGTGTTACATAACTCGCCCCCAAGCGCATTATGGAGTGTTATGCAACTCGCCCCTAGGTATTGTTTTGTTTGTGAGCTGAGGTGTTTTATATCTCTCCCCCAAGTGATTGAAGTGATATAAAACTCGCCCCCAGTATGTAATTTTGTCATGCAGCTCAATGATCGCGCAAGGGTGCACTTTCTTACTGCATTTTGCTCGCGCATGGAATGAGAGTTTGTGTTTTTATGCTATCTTGAATTCGCACAGGGGGGCAATCCTACTATTCAAGATGCGCGCAGAGTTGAGATGTGTACACTTTCCCATGCCTAGGAAGGAGAAAGTGTTCGCCATATTTATTGACATCCCATACGATGGGTACGTTTTGAATAGGGTAAAAATACTCGAACTGTGCTATCACCCTATCTGCAAGGTGCGGGAGATGTTGTTGAAAACAGGCTCGAACTGCACTGCTCTGCCATTTGGGACTGACTGCGGACTCGAACTGTCCGCAGTAGCTTATAGTTAAACACGAACAATTTTGATAGAGCGTAGAGTACCAAAATAATGTTGAACTAAATATTTGAATTGGAATAACAAGATAAGTACCTACTGCCCAACAACAGCTGCCTCGTTAAAACCTTTGCGTGGAAAACCCAGTGGGATAAAACCATCATAAAGGAAAAAGAGTGCAGCACAGCAGGATTGAACGAAACTACTCCTATGCGAATTTAGCTAATGATAAAACTTCTTCAAGTGGAATGAATTCCATGGCTTCCATGGTTTTAAATCCTGAGTACCATCGAGGTTCCTTAGGTAGTAGGAGCCACGAGATGCTGGCCTATCCACTATGTATGTACCTTCCCAGTTTGCTCCGAGCTTTCTACAGTTTGGTTCCATTGTGGCTTCTCGAGTTTTCTTCAAGACATATTCCCCTGGCTTATACGCTCGTTCTTTGACGTTTCGGTCGTAACTCAGCTTGATTTCCTGCTGATATCGAACCAATTGTTGCAAGGCTTTTTCTCTTTATTCTTCCAGCAGCTCTTTATCTAAAGCCAGTACGCTTTCATTGTTTCCAGATTCAACAACACGGGTCTTGGTAGTTTTCAGGTGTACCTCAGTGGGTATGACTGCCTCTGTTCCATAAGCCAATGTGAATAGGGAGAATCCAATGGATCTTTTTGGGGTTGTCCAGTAAGACCATAAGATTCCAGGGAACTCCTCTGTCCACTTTCCCTTTGCCTTTTCTAGCCTTTTCTTGAGATTGTCCATAATAACGCGATTTGTTGCTTCCGTCTGCCCATTGCTTTGAGCATAATATGGAGCAAAAAATTTATGGCGAATGTTCAGGTTCTCGTAGAATTATTTGATCACTCCGGAATCGAACTGCTTTCCATTATCTTACACCAGCTCGTGTGGGATTCAAAACCTGCAGACGATGTTCTCCCATATGAACCTTTTTACGTCGTAACTGGTAACATGTACCAATGCCACTGCCTCAACCCATTTTGTAAAATAATCAGTTGCAACCAGTACATATTTCACTCCTCCAGGAGCTTAGTGGAGTGGTTCGGCGATGTATAGTCCCCACTTATCGAACGGGAAGGACTAAAAACTGGATGCAATTCGTTGGCGGGCTTTTTAGGAATTGGAGCGTGCTCTTGGCATGGCACACATTTCTGCGCGTATTCTTTAGCATCTTTCTGCATGTATGGCCAGAAGTACCCCTGGGTAAGTATCATGTGCGTGAGACTGCGTCCTCCAGAATGGTTGCCACATATTCCTTCATGAGCCTCTGTCAATATCTGTTGCCCTTCATCGGTTGATATGCATCGTAAGAATGGCTCCAAAGCTACAGGTTTGCTGTATAACTGTCCCTCAATCATTGAATATCTCCATGCATTCTTTTTCACTTTTGAAGCGAGTTGCTCATCTTCTGGGAGTTCACTGGTTGTCAAATACCGAATATAAGGTTGACGCCAGTCTGAAGTGTTTTCAGCAGGATTGCCTGAATCGTCTATCACTGGAATGTCAACATCCATATTGATATCAACGTTTTCGACATGTTCATGTGCTGATGTAGTTACCCTCTCGCCCCCACTAGCGTGTTTGAGAGATGGAACAAAGTGGCTGTCGGAGATGCTAGGTAACTCTAGGAAATCCACTACAACGAAACGGGTGGTATCAGTTTCGAATGCGGAAGACAGATATGCTAAAGCGTATGCGTGCCTGTTTTCCAACCGTGGTCGCTTCCCAATAGAGAATTGGTCGAATTCATTTACCAGATCTCTCATACAATCTAAATATAGGGCCATCCTCTCTTCCTTGGCTTTGTAAGTCCCCAGAAACTGGTTAACTACTAGCATAGAATTAGTTACCAGCTTCACGTTCTTCGCATCTAACTGTTTGACAACTTTTAAACCAATAATTGCTTCTTCATATTCAGCTTCATTGTTTGATGCTCGAAAGCTTAATCTAGTCGCCTTCTCGATCCTCGAACCTTCGGGGGTAAGGATGACACATCCAACTCCATCTCCACCAACATTTGATAACCCATCAGTAAACACAGTCCATAGTGGATCAGGTGTATCAATCTCCATTGCGGACTCGCCCCCAGTATGATTAGTGGTTGACTCTATGGGTTTGTTCAACAGCTCTTCTTCTTCGGTAACTGTTTCTATGTCGTCCATAGGGAAATCTGCTAACAGTGTATCCAGAGCGTGTCCCTTCTCTGCAGTTCTGGTTTCGTACTTGATTTCATACACCCCCAGAAAATTCGACCATATGGCTAGTCGGCTGGAATCATCAGCACGTTCCAGGATTCTCTTCAGCGGGTATTCAGATTAGACTACGATCTGTCTCCCTTGGAAATATGGTTTGAGGCGACGAGATGCATGCAACAGTGCAAGTGCTATCTTTTCAAAAAAAATGGACCGTGTTTCTGCCTCCGTCAAAGATTTACTGACGAAATAAACAGGCTTTTCATGTGGATCCGTAACAAACAGCACTGCACTTACAACGTTCTCCGTTGCAGCCAGATAAACTCCGACAGGTTGCCCAGTCTTTGGACTCACCAATACCGGGGGAGTTGACAAATATTGTTTGATTTCATTGAAATCTCTTTCGCATTCATCCGTCCAACCAAAATTCACTGCTTTCTTCAAAACGTCAAAGAATGGTTTAAATCGATCCGACGAGCGTGAAATGAAACGATTTAAAGTTGCTAATCGTCCTGCTAGTTTCTGGACCTCCTTCTTTGTTCTTGGGGATGGCATATGTCTGATGGCTCTGATTTGCTCCGGATTTGCTCGATACCTCTGTGCGTCATCAAGTACCCAAGGAACTTTCCCGAGGATAGCCCAAATGAACATTTTGCTGGATTGAGCTTCATATGGTATCGCCTCAAGATATCGAACGTCTTATGTAGATCGAGAAAGTGAGACTCCTTTTGCTCAGATCTCACTACCATATCGTTGATATATACTTCCATCGTATTCCCAATCAAATCTTTAAACATATGATTTACCAAATGTTGGTAGGTCGCCCCTGCGTTCTTTAGCCCGAACGGCATTATAGTATAGCAGTAAACTCCTCTGTCAGTCACAAAGGAAGTATGCTCTTGATCTCCCTCGAACAAAGGTATTTGGTTATACCCCGAAAAACCGTTCATGAATGACAGTCTTCCGTACCCTGAGGTTGCATCCACCAAATCTCTGATCCGCGGAAGTGGGTACGGATCACTCGGACATGCTTTATTCAAATCAGTAAAATCGATATAGACACGAATTTTACCATTCTTCTTTGGAACCGGGACGACATTGGAAAGCCATCGTGGATACTGTACCGGTCGTATAAAGCCTGCTTCCAACAGCTTCTCGACTTCTGCAGCAGCTCCATCTTTTTTGCTTTGCGCTATATTCCTAATTTTTTGACGAACTGGATGGAACTTCTCATCGATATTTAGCCTGCGGCAGGCTACGTCCTGATCTATCCCAGGTATTTTAGCAAAAATCCATGCGAAAACATCAACGTTTTCCCTTAACAATGTAATCAAACCATCGCGTTCGTGTGCAGGTAGATCTGCCCCTATGAACGTGGTTTTGTGCTTCTCATCCCCAATCTGGACCTCGATCAGTTTCTCAACTATTGGGGGTTCAGCTGCCTCCTCTCCCATTTATGATTCTGGAGGGAGAGGATTCTGTAATTGCTATTTTTGTTCGAATCGCGGGATTTGGTTTCCACTAACTTCTGATTTCCTGTATTCATCCATAGCATTCTTATGACACTTGTGGGCGGCCATCTGGTCGCTTCTAACCTTCACAACCCCTTCAGGTGTAATAAACTTCAGGCATTGATGATACGAGGATGTGACTGCACCGATCGCATGCATCCATTCTCGTCCAACGATCGCATTATAGGGAGCTCGACAATCCAGCAGCAAGAAACCGCCTAGAATGGACTTGTCAGCCACTGTTATTGGCATCTTTACTTTCCCAATCGCCTTTGTTACTTCACCACTGAAGCCGATAATTGGATTTTCATCCTCCTCGATCAAGTCGTGTGAGAGATTCATAGAGGAATAAGCTCCTGAAAGTAGCACACTCACTGAGCTTCATGTATCCACTAGAATACGGTGTACACGAAACATGCCAATCCAAGCTGTTATAATGATAACATCATTGTGGGGAGCATATACACCTATCATGTATGCTTCAGAGAACTCGATCTTTGTGCATCCAAGCTCCCGAATTTATGCTCCATTTCCACTGACAAAATCAATGTGATTTGTCACGTACCATTCCTTTAACTGCCTGAGCTTTCTCCTGGTCTCATCTTCTGATGCCCGTCTTGTCATTGAATGGATCCTGGCGTGACTGACATTAATCCCGTGTGCATTAATCACATGTGTTGTGCCAAATTGACCCGAACCCTTCCCAAAATCATTTTTCACATATTATTGTAGCTTTCCAGCGTCTATCATTCGTTGGACTTCGATTTGCAAAGAGCGGCAATTCTCAGTCTTGTGACCATGGTCTTTATGATAATTGCAGTATTTGCTCTTATCACGTT
Source organism: Papaver atlanticum (assembly GCA_023531105.1). Taxonomy (NCBI): domain Eukaryota; kingdom Viridiplantae; phylum Streptophyta; class Magnoliopsida; order Ranunculales; family Papaveraceae; genus Papaver; species Papaver atlanticum. The sequence continues at coordinate 3,078,397 of JAJJMB010005785.1, read as the reverse complement.
TATCACGTGTCTCCGCTGGCAAAGGATGAGGGGTTCTCAAATCCTTGCTTATTTTCTCATACCACTCTGTAATCCATATGTTTAACGGTGTCAGCTTCATATCATGATATTTATGATATCCAGTTTCCATTCGTTCCCCTTGGTTTTTCTCTTGAACTTCTCCTCGATCGTTATGCTGCCCACTCGGACGGTTCTTCGACTTTTCTTTCTTCCCATCATTTGGATGATTGGATGATCTGTTATAATCTCTCGTCTCTCGATCTTTGGAGTCATCCTCAACTCGAGCGTATTCTTCTGCTCGATCATACAGTTCTTCAAAAGTCTTTGGTGGTCTATTGACCAAGGAACCGTACATGCCTCTTTGATCATGCTGGTATGCCTGTTTGTAAGCCGCAACGACGACTTGATCGTTGGCACCATCCACGTCGGCCAACTCTTTCTTGAAGCGTCGAGTAAACTGTCTGATGCTTTCCTCCTTCCGAATTCCTAGAAGGAACAATGCGTGGCATCCCTTCCGATCACGTTTGTTGTATTTGTAGTTAGAGAAGAATTCGTCAATCAGCTTATGGTAAGTCCCGATCGACTATGCCGGGAGCTGATTGAACCACGTTATTGCTCCTCCAGTCAGTGACTGTGGAAACATATTGCACATCAACTCATCGCTGTACTTCCACAGAGTCATGGCAGTTTCATAGTGTAAAACATGCTGATCTGGATCATCTGTTTTCTCATCGAATTCTGGCAGCTTGGGAACTTGAAAATTCATCGGCGGCCGGAATTCTCTGATATTCAGTTTGAAAGGAGCTCCTGCGGCTCGATGCAACCTGTCCATCCTTTCCCCTCTTGAGCGTTTTTTCGACATTACTTTCTCGATTATCTTGCAAAGGCGAGCATCTGTTATTGCGTCTACGTCGCCATCATAGTTACTGTCTTCTTGCTCATAGTCCTGATCCTCTGGAATATCAACTTTAAATCTCATTCTATTCCTTTGGGGTCTAGTGGACGATCTTCCATCTATGCCTTGCTCCGAACGAGCATAGTAATCGTGCGAAAATTCTCTCTCATCGTGCCGATCTCGAACCTCGTCTTCGTCATTCCTGAGATGTTTTGAGCAAGTGCTAGTTCTGGCCGTACTATGCTGAGTTGTAGTTGGACGTGCTCGTACACGCCTTCGTTTAGGTAGATCTCCAGTGACCAACAGATTTCTCTATGGTCTATCAAGATCGATCACTTCTCTGTTTTGGTCTGCACCTTGTGAGTTAACTCGATTTCTAAGGAGCTCCCATACAGACCGACCCTTCTGGTTATTCATATTACCAGTTCTTGGTCGAGACTAGTTCTCATGCTCTAATCTCAGGAGAGCGTTCTCTTTTTCCACCTCGTTCAACTGACGGCGCAACAGTTATTCCTCTGTACTAGGAGTCGCGGTTCGTCCGTCTCGCAGGTCCTGTCGATCGTTATTCCTCTTTGACTGAATGCCGAATACATGTCCTCTGTTTGCTCGATCTTGTGGGTTTTCCCCATCAACATCCATTCCTTTGTCTTCGATCACAGGTTGAGATCTGGGGTTCTGTCACGAAAACGATCTCGATCTCGACTACGATCTAGGGATCTATTAAAAGCCTAATCTCGACCCTGCCTGTTTCCAGTGGGTGCTGCTGGAGCTGACTGAACCTCAATCTCGTTCCTTTCAGCTTCGTGTCTCCTACGCTGTTGAGAATTGCTAACAGAATCGACCCTTCACGCAGTTTGTTTGACTACTGCCATAACTTGATTTGGGAAAACACGATTATCTTTTCTCGATTCCCCTTAGTCGGCGCCAATGTTTGTAAGGAAAAATATTTTCACCTCCAAACACGAATCTGATGGTGATGTTGAAATAAATCGAGATGCTGCTTTTCTCTCCACGTGATCAGTGTTGGGGGGGGGGGAGGTACCTGCAAAAAACCCTCCGATGCTTAAATTAGCTTTGAGTTTTTCAAAGGAGTTTTAGTGGTGAAGATTGCAAACCTCTTCTAGTTGTGAACCCATCAATTTATAAGTTGTAAATCAGGCCCTTACCCTAATTTCGAGGTGATAATCAATTGTCTTAATTCCCCTGCATGCCTCCCTATAATAATTTTCCATGCATGCTGATGTGTTTTCAACTTTTTTGTAGTAAAAGGTTCGTTGAGACTTGTGAAAGCAATTGATTTTAGACTTATTTAAACTAAAAATAGAGAAAATTTAAATCCAAATTTGTTTTCAAGATTGAAAATAACCAAGACACTAGATTCCACTATTACACATGAATGAATGATGGTAAAAATTCCAAAACTCTAATTATCTTTAAAATCTCTTATTTCTTAATTCACAAATAATCAAGCATATTCTCAAACATTAATTGTATTCCTTAAGCATAGATTATCTAAACAAAGTATAACCTATCTAATTGAATCACACCTAATTAAGAAAATTATGCAAACAATTAAAATTCTGCAAAGCAGTGATTTGAGTGAATTATAAAATGCAAATTAGAGAAAAGTAAAATAATTACCAATTATTCATGCATCAATAGCTTCCTCCGTGCCTTGATTACGCGAGAATTAGCTCATCATCATCATGGAAACATGCTAAAAATTCATCTTTATTAATGCTCAAAAATGGTTCACAAATGATGAAATGGGAGAAAAATGATTAAAACCGGGTTTGTAACACTTATATTTGTGACAAACTAACTGTTACATGGAACGATACAGAGAAAGTGTCACTGTCACTGTAGCAAAACGACAGTTCTGTAGCGTCTAATGTTCTTCCTCTTCTTCACTGCACCAGCAGAAAACAATCTTCCTGTAACTGTTTTTTTTTTCGGCTTTGTGATGCTCTAAACTTCTCCCAATTCTCCCCTATTCTCTTCTGTGACCTATATCACCCTTTTTATACTCGACAGGGCTCATCAAATCTCGCAGTAAAATGCAAATAATCCTCTCATAATTCTTTCATCAATACACGAGTTTTATTTCCTGATCTTTCTCTTTCACGCGGTAACTCGCAGTAGACACACTTCATCACGATGTATATTGATCACAGACGGAGGTATACTTCTTGCAGATACATACAACTCCCTTAAATAGAACAGAATCAAAGACAAAATCTTGGGATTTTCTCTCTTCCCCTGTTTTACGAGAATTATAGAAATCTTCTTTATTTATCATCAATAACTGCATTACCAATCCTGTAACACGCTGGAAGGATGAAAACGAACAAATCCCATGAAATTCTCCCATAAAATCACGCTGGAAATCTTTCCAGAAATCTTCGAGTATTTCATATAAGTTTTCCCGCCAATTTTTTTTTCATTTTCAAACGAGGAAGGAGAGGGGTGTCCCCCTAACCAAACCGGGGGTGCGAATAGCAAGTGCCCAACTGAGGTGCCCCTTATCCAAACTGAGAGTCCGAATAACAAATATCCTCCAGGGGTGCTCCGTATAATTTTTCGAGCCGATTTTTCCAAAAATGTTTATTTCCCAAAAATACCTACAAACACAAAAACACCATAATAAGTACAAAAATGGATACTAACAATATACACAATAGAGACTAAAACAGACACATAAATGCGTCTATCAAATACCCCCAAACTTATTATTTGCTAGTCCCGAGAAAATAAAAACTACAAAATAAAATCCTAACTCATTGTCGCAGGCATCGCGATTGCACTTAGCATGTGCAACAAGCCTCTGAACCCCTAGGTGGCCCTTGTGGCCGAGTTATAGTCTCGGGAGGGTTTACCAGAGGTGTACCCACAAAACCTTTACTCCAGATCCTAGCTATCTACGCAGAACCTTGAAATGGCACTAAAGAACCTCCTTGGTTGGCATACTTATTGATTACGGGAGGAAGTACCCTGATGAGAAATTCCAATTGTTGTACACGAGTTTGCACTCAAGAATACTAAAATTCATATATAAGTGACAGAGCTCTACAAAGATAGTTTCACTATGGACATCAATATCCAGAGTCAACAAATCACATGGATAGATTAAGAGATGGATATAGAAAAACATAGATGGTTTTGATATTGACTAGGTGAACGGTGTTTTCTCATATCTGTCTGAAGGCCTCTGCCAAGATGAACCTATCCTAATGGACTGAGATACCGGTCTGACTAATATCAACACGACTGGCATATACAAGGGTACCAGTGGTCAATAATCCTAATTCTAGATCAACTCGCCTGGCATATACAAGGGAACCAGCAGTCGATTTATTGAACACACATTATTTATTTATTTAGAACTAACAACATGATTAGATCTTGTGGATCCAAGCGCATGCTTCTTGTCAGCAGATTACATGGTAATTCCCGTGGATCCTGCATTCCATGCTTGTTTAGGCGACAGAGACAGGGAGAACACACACATATTGCTATCCAAGTGTTAAAATTTATTCCGATTGGTCTGATTGGTTTGGTTTGGTTTGGTTTTTTTTTTTTTTTTAGTATCTCAATCACTCTATTACACCCTAGCAGTGGTAACAACTTGAATCGTGAGCCCCACCTAATCACTTAGAGAAACATATTTTAAAAAATAAATAAATAAAATAAAAACAGAAGTGAAAAGGACTCAACGAGATATGGCGAAACTATCATGTTATTTCTAACACCTGAGTTCTGTGCTTTTACGAATAAACTCTTATAGATGTTTCCATCTACTCAGATTGGTTCCTCAACTTCCTAAAACCAAAATGCTTCCATCCACTTAGATTGGTTAGTGCCATCCTTAATAGGCATAAATTTCTAGGCTCTGGAGTTTATTTATTGCAACTAAAAAGTTTTTCCCATACCCCCAAACTTAAATCTAAAATTGTCCTCAATGTTTCTAATGAAAAAACAGTACCAAAAATAACACAAGGATAAGTTGGAAAGATAGTACCTAGGTGAAGAGAGAAATCAAAAACTAATATACAACATACAATGACCTCGATGGTCAATCAAGGGTAAGCAGGGTCCTCCAGAGGGACCTCCTCAACATCACCTGTAGGAAAGGGCTCTAAAAAGGGTTTAAATCTATGATCGTTAACCTTTGAAGAACTACTACTATCCGGTGTCTCGATCTCAACAACTCCATGAGGAAAAACAGTACGGACCACAAAAGGACCGGTCCACCGAGAGCTAAACTTCCCGGGAAATAGATGCAAACGAGTGTCATACAGAAGAACTTTTTGACCTGGAGAAAATGACTTTCGTAAAATATTCTTATCATGCACAAGTTTCATTTTGTTCTTATACTCCTTAGCACTATCGTATGCATCTCTACGAATCTCGTCCAACTCATTGAGCTGGAGCTTTCTGTGAGCTCCTGCCTTGTCAAGTGAAAAGTTTAGCTGCTTAATAGCCCAATAGGCTTTATGCTCTAACTCAACAGGCAGGTGACATGCCTTTCCAAATACTAAACGATAAGGTGACATTCCAATGGGTGTCTTAAACGCAATACAGTAAGCCCATAAGGCATCAATAAGCCTCAATGACCAGTCTTTCCTATTTGGATTAACTGTTTTCTCTAAAATACGCTTAATTTCTCTATTGGAGACCTCTACTTGACTACTAGTCTGTGGGTGATATGGGGTAGCTACTTTGTGGGTAATACCATACTGTTTCATTAAAAGAGCAAATGGTCTATTACAAAAGTGTGAACCTCCATCACTAATTATAGCTCGCGGCGTACCAAAACGTGTAAGTATATTCTGTTTCAAAAACTGGACTACGACCCTATGGTCATTGGTTTTACACGCAACCGCCTCAATCCACTTAGAGACATAGTCTACAGCGACAAGGATGTATAGGTTACCAAAAGAATTAGGAAACGGACCCATAAAGTCAATACCCCACACATCAAAGACCTCAACAACTAAAATAGGGTTCAATGACATCATGTTCCTACGGGAAATGGTTCCTAATTTCTGGAAACGTTCACAAGTAACACAGTAACTGTGGGAATCTTTAAACAACGAAGGCCAATAGAATCCACATTGCAATATCTTAGCAGCAGTCTTCTTAGCACTAAAGTGACCCCCACAAGCATGATCATGACAAAAGGAAATAATACTTGACTGATCAATCTCATGTATACATCTCCTAATAATCTGGTCTGGACAATACTTAAACAAATAAGGATCAGCGCAAAAGAAGTGCTTAACCTCAGCTAAAAATCTAGAACGACTTTTTTACCCCAATGTTGGGGAATTCGACCAGTAACAAGATAGTCCACTATATTTGCATACCAAGGTAATTGGGTAACAAAGAACAATTGTTCATCAGGAAAACTATCTCTAATAGGAGGGGAATCATCAGGGGTATCCACAACAAGCCTAGACAAATGGTCTGCTATTACATTTTCTGCACCTTTTTTGTCTCTAATGTCTAAGGAAAATTCCTGCAACAATAGGATCCATATAATAAATCTAGGTTTTGTATCCTTCTTGGAAAGAAGATACTTCAAAGCAGCATGATCCGTGAAGATTATAACCTTAGAACCTAAGAGATAGGATCTAAACTTTTCTAAGGCGAACACAATGGCTAACAGTTCCTTCTCCGTAGTAGTATAGTTCAACTGGTCATCATTCAGAGTTTTGCTAGTATAGTAAATCACATGGAGTAATTTGTTTTCTCGCTGACCTATCACAACACCAATAGCAAAATATGAAGCATCACACATGATCTCAAAGGGTAGGTTCCAGTTGGGTGCCTGGACTATGGGGGTGGTAGTGAGTAAAGTCTTAAGCTTCTCAAAAGCCTCTAAACAAGCATCATCAAAGACAAACTTAACATCTTTTGCAAGCAAATTGCAAAAAGGTCTAGAAATCAAGCTAAAATCCTTAATGAATCGACGATAAAAACCTGCATGCCCTAAGAATGACCTAATATCTCTTACGGTTTTTGGGACCTGTAAAGTCTTAATAAGGTCAAATTTGGATTTATCTACCTCTATACCCTTAGAAGATACGATATGCCCTAAAACAATTCCTGAACGAACCACGAAATTACATTTCTCCCAATTAAGCATTAAATTCTTCTCCTTACACCTAGTCAAAACTAATGACAAATGATGCAAGCACTCATCAAAAGACGAACAAAATACTGAAAAATCATCCATAAAGACCTCTAAGAATCGTTCTACCATGTCAGAAAATATGCTCATCATACAATGCTGAAAAGTTGCAGGGGCATTACAAAGCCCGAAAGGCATGCGTCTATACGCAAAGGTACCTAAGGGACAGGTAAAAGTAGTTTTTTATTGTTCTTCAGGGGCAATAACGATCTGATTATATCCGGAGTAGCCATCTAAGAAGCAGTAGTGACTATGTCCAGCTAATCTCTCTATCATTTGGTCGGTGAAAGGAAGGGGAAAGTGGTCCTTCCTAGTGACCTTGTTCAATTTCCTATAGTCAATACAAACACGCCAACCCGTGGTCACTCGGGTTGGGATTAACTCATTGTTCTCATTCTGGACTACAGTAATACCGGATTTCTTGGGGACAACCTGAATAGGGCTGACCCACTTGTTGTCTGAAATAGGGTAGATAATGCCTGCATCTAACAACTTAAGAACCTCGGTTCGAACTACCTCTTTCATATTAGGGTTTAGTCGATGTTGCATCTCCCTAGAAGGTTTGGTATATTCCTCTAAATAAATCTAATGCATACAAACAGTAGGACTTATACCCTTAATGTCTGCTATGGTCCATCCTAAAGCTTCCTTGTTGTTTTGAAGGACGGTTACTAACCTACTTTCCTGATCTTTATCCAAGTTGGATGCTACAATCACAGGTAAAGTTTCAGCTGGGCCTTAAAACACATACTTCAAGGTATCTGGTAATGGTTTAAGGTCCAACTTAGGAGGCTCTCCTAACGAATGAACTAGAGTAGACTCAGAAACTGGTGGTTCGAACTTAGATTTCCAAATATTGCTAGTGTCCAACAAAGGGGTTGAATCTAACAAAGCATTCACCTCATTAATCACATTATCATCATAAAAATCAATCCCAAAGTTGGCTAGGCATTTCTCTAGTAGATCTTCTAACAAAGTGTTTGGTAATGACTCCTCGACTAATGTTCCTATCATGTTGACCTCTTCTATGCTCGAGTCATCTAGTTCAGAGGGTAGCTTACTAATATGAAAAATGTTCAGCTCAATGGTCATGTTACCAAAAGACAAATTCATAATACCGTTTCGACAGTTGATGATCGCATTGGATGTAGCTAAAAACGGGCGACCTAGAATTACTGGTATCTGGTTATCTGGGTCAGGGACAGGTTGGGTATCTTGGATAACAAAATCCACTGGATAAATAAACTTGTCGACCTCAATAAGAACATCCTCGATCACACCACGAGGAATTTTTATGGACCTATCATCTAACTGAAGTGTTATCTGGGTAGGTTTCATCTCACCAAGTCCTAGCTTAAGGTACACATGGTGTGGGAGTAAGTTCACACTGGCTCCTAAGTCAAGCAGCGATTTCTCAACACGGTATTTCCCTATTGTACAGGCAATGGTAGGGGAACCTGGGTCTTTATACTTAGGAGTAGTAGTATTCTGAATAATAGAACTCACATGACTAGCTAGGAAGGCTTTCTTATGGACACTAAGCTTACGCTTTCGCGTACACAAGTCCTTAAGGAACTTGGCATAAGAAGGAATCTGCCTAATTGCATCTAATAATGGAAGGTTGATAGTTACCTGCTTAAAAACCTCCAAAATATCATTAAAAGTGGACTCCTTCTTAGTTGGTACCAGCAATTGTGGGAATGGGGCTCTGGGAACAAAGTTTGTCTTATTAGGGGCCTCATCAGTCTCCTTAGAGGTTCCATCAATCTCTTCAGCTCTGATTCAGAAGGGTGAACTACAACATGTTCACTATCAGGCATGGCAACCTTATTGTCTATTTCTCTACCACTCCTAAGGGTTTTGATTGCATTCACATGATCAGATGATCTTCCTCCTATTTCATGAACTCCTCTAGGATTAGGTTGAGTCTGACTAGGAAAACTCCCATTATCTCTCTCACTTAGAATCTTAGCCATTTGACTAACTTGAAGTTCTAACTTAGCAAGAGACTTGGCATTATGTTGAAAATTCTGCTTGGTTTCCTCTTGAAAACTAGCCTGGTTCTTTAATAATACTTCGTAGGTCTTTACGAACATGTCCTGGATCTTTTGTAATAAACTTAGAGATTCCTCTAAGCTAGTTATTCTATTCTCAGAAGAGTTCTGGAACTGGGATTGACCTGAAGGGTTTTTATTATAACCAAAACCTGGGGGAGGCTGAGAATTACTAGACTGGCCTTGACTCTGTCCTTTAGACCAAGAGAAATTAGGATGGTTTCTCCAACCAGGGTTGTAGGTCTCTGAGTAGGGGTTAAACTTCTGACGGTTTTCAAATCTAGCATTATTATAGACAGCATGGGCTTGCTCTTCACTAACCTGACCTTCCCAAAATGAGTTATTGGGTTCTATTCCACAACTAGAGACTTGAGAGGCTCTAATCCTATTATCAGGTTCAACAAAAGACCTATGTTTAGACTGATTCAATTCCAAAGCTTCTAACCTTCTAGACAAAGCAGTAAACTTAGCATCAGACCCAAAGCCTGTATCAACCACATTAGTGCTACTTCTATTGATCAAGAGTCTTTTAGGGGGTTCAACACAAGACTCCCACTGTTGGGATTTTTCAGCGACAACTTCTAAGAAGGAAAACGCATCATCAGCATTTTTACTAGTGAACTCACCAGCGCACAAAGACTCGAACGTGGCTTTGGTCGAATAGTCTAAACCATCATTAAGAATCTCTACTAGTTTCATTTTCTCAAACCCATGGTGATGACATTGGGCTAGGAGATCATTGAATCTCTCCAAAAACCTATAAAGCGATTCTCCCTCTTGTTGAACACTAGCACTAATTTTCTGCCTAACAGCTGCAGTTTTATGCTTGGGGTAGAATTTTAAATAGAAGGCAGCAATAAGTTCCTGCCATGTTTTTATGGATTCAGATGGTAGGTTGTTCAGCCAGGTCTTGGCTTTATCTCTCAAGGAAAAGGGGAACATCCTAAGTTTCAAGACTTCATCACTAAGGTCTTTAATATTAATTGTTCCACAAATTTCTTCAAAGTCCCTAATGTGAAAGTAAGGGTTTTCATCATCTTTTCCTAAGAATATAGGGATCATCTGAAGAATACCAGGTTTCAACTCATAATTAGCCGTAGAGGCTGGCAATTTAATGCACGATGGTCGGTTGGTCCTAGTTGGGTACATGTACTCCTTCAAAATTGTCATTGTTGGCACAGTAAAAATCCTAGGGGTGAATTCCTCACTAAGACTTAAATTCTCAAAATTGAAGTTTCCAAAAACAGGGCTCTCCAAAGAAGAGTCTTCGATCTCCCCGTCTACAAAAGAAAAACCTCTAGGCTCGTCACTAATCAAATGGCCAAAAGTGTCTCTTTTCCAAGCACGCTCACTAATGGACTTGAGCGATTTTGGCATACACTCAAAAAAATAAGAAAAATAAAAATCCTAAAGAAGGGAGGTTCTAAGCAAACACACAGCAGGCTGACTCCACCAAAGCAAACCTAAAAATTTCTAGCAAACAACAAGCATGATGGTTCCACTTAGATTGTTTCTAGACCAGCTTCTAATCTTTCGAAAAGGAATTTGTTACAATCTAAGCAAACCTCTCTGGATCGATCCGAATAAAGTGAGTCGAAGAGAAGTAGGGGAAGCTCAGAGGAGCTTTGATACCCCCACCTCTTTGGAAACGCTTCCCTGGGTTACAAGGCGGCTCTAATCGACTTACAGTAATCTTCCTGAACTTCAAAGTATGCTTAAAAGAATAACCAATATTTTTCGAATGACTTTCCTATTAAGCGCGTTACCCTATAGGTCTCGTTCTAGTAAATATTTTAAGCTTGGGTTCGTGTAGGTTATGTTTTCTTAAGGCAGGCAAGAAGAGAACGGTGATGAAATCCGAACCCTTATCTTGTATGGCCTGCCTTGCCCTTTACTAGAAAATTAAAATCCGTATTCAGTCCTCAACATATATTCACCTTAAGGCAAACAGTAAACCCGCTGACAGGGGATTCGCGGGTGTTTCGAAAAACTTACCTCCCGTACCAGACGGGGGATGAACCGTTGAAGTCGACTCGGGCCACGACTCCTATGTCATGTACGAACCCGAGGGGCCGAGACGATATCGTAATCGTCGTCCTTCTCTGCAAACGGTTTAATATTTAAAACTACCCTTCCGTAGGGTTTAAAAATAAAATAATAATGTCCCAAAGTTCACAGTCCAAAGTCCAAATATAAAGTGCAAAATAAAAAAATTACAAAAATAAAAGATATCCTAATACAATTTCTAAAAAGAAAATCTAAAGAAATAAAAACTAAAATAAAATAAAAAGAGGGATTCGATTCTCGAACTTGTGAAGGATAACTTTAGACTTAAATTCAAAACTAAATAGAAAAATCACTAAAAATTATAGGAAACACTGACAAAGTTGGTATCAATATTAAAAGAACACTGAGGCTGA